>CM031243.1:845849748-846367248 GCA_018340775.1 Taxus wallichiana var. yunnanensis | reverse complement strand
ATGGTGACCCTTGTTGAATTTATTTAGCATCCCAATGTGGTTGGTCTCCAATCCCCCGATGTTTGTTGTGACATGTTTACCTAAAAACACATATCATCTCCTTCAAACCTTATGGCTGCATCAAAATTCCACAATAAATATACAATATAACTCCACAATCAACTATATATGAATAAGAACATCATCTAGGTAAGCAACAATGTCATTTACAATTTCATCAATAACATTATGATCATAAGATTAGTTCAATCATCTATGTCTACTCAAAATGACGAAATATTTCATGTCTATATATATATATATATAACCATGTTAATAACATAACAACATCAATATAAAATGCCTCTAATAATCAAAACACATCATATATAAATTGAAATAAATAATAATACCAATTATCTCTAACATATAACATCATTCTAAATCAAAAGCTACAATAATATCCATAAGTATAGTTGATAGTATCAAAATCAATAACAAAAAGGTGTCAAATGGAAGTGCGGACTACATCCCCCTCCCTTAGACTTCACTTCCTCCTAGAATTCACTGGAATAGGTATGGATATTGAACTCGTAGTAATGTCGAATCCTCCCATGTAGCCGTAGTGTCATCATATTTGTCCCACCTGGACTCGATCCTGGCCGCATCTCGCCTCGAAGGCCTGTGGTCCCGTGCTCTAAAATGTGGATGGGCTCCACCATCACCTACCCCTGATCCCACACCTACAATAACGTCTAATATAGCACATGCAATAGGTATACAATATATCTCCTAAGTACAGAAACATGTAATACATAATGGATGCGAGACAAGTTGGGTAGCAATGCTAGATTGTAGGACAAAGGACCTATATGCTATAAGATCTAAAATGGACCCACGAATCTATGAGTAATCTTAGAACCTTTTCCGTAATGGATAGGGATCTTATGTGTCCTAACACGAAGGAACACCTTCATGCCCACGTCAAAACTATGATCTGTCACATGCTGATCTACATACTTCTTCTTCCTGTCATGTGCCTCATGTAGTCTCTACCTGATCATAACAACCTCGCTACTCTATGTCCTTTAATAAAGTTGGCCCAAGGGAAACCCTTTCCTCTAAGTTGTCCCAAGTAAGAGGTGTCCTACACTCTTTTCCATATAATACCTGAAAAGGATCCATGCCTATCGAACTCTAAAAGTATTATTGTAGAAAAACTCCACCAAGTATAGGTACTCCTTCCATCTCGACTCATGATCCAAAACCTACATCCTAAGCATGTCCTCTAAGATATGATTCACCTACTCCATTTGTCTCAAGGTGATATGTTGTGCTGAAATTGATCTTCGTCTCGAGGGCATGTTGCATGGTAGTCCAAAAGGGGGATGTATACAAAGGATCGTGGTCATAAATGATCTTCCGTGGAATCCCATGTAAATAGAAAATATCACCTAGATATACCCATGCCACCGCACTATCTATGTAGGTGGTATTTAATAAATAAAAATGAGCCACTTTCGTCAATTTATCCACTATGACCATGATGGCTTCATGGTGATATCTCGATGTCTCCGTAACCCAACAATGAAGTCTATGGAAATGGTGTCCCACTTCCACTCTAGTATGAAATGAGGAAAGAGAAGGCCAACTAGATGATGATTCTAGGCCTTCACATTCTAACACTCTAAACATCATGAAAAAACTGAGCCACGTCTCTCCAAAGTTCCCTCCAATGATACAACTTTCTCAAAGTGGTATACATCTTCTTCACCCCGGGATGGGTTGAATAGGGTGAACGATGAGCCTCTGTAGAAATTTCCTATATCAAACCTCCATCTCTAGGAACATATATTAGACCTCTATGTGGGAGAAGACCTCTACCTCTAATGAAAAACCATCAAACTTCCCCTAAAGGGGTCTTTGAGACTCAATCTCTGCCCTAGCTGCAATGTAGAAGTTGTCATGAGGAAGTTGTAATATCCCGCTCCACAAATTTGTGCCCATTGAAGTGGCCATAATCACATGTCTCCATATACTAAGAGTGTATGTAACCACATTATCCTTCCCCTTAAAATCCTCTATCTCCATTCCATACTCACAAAGAAACTCCATCCAATGCTTTGACGAGTGTTGAGATTGGGTTGTGTGAAGAGGTGGTGAAGACTCAAGTGATCAGTCCTGAGTATGAATCTCCGACCAAGTAGGAAGTGTCTCCACCAAACAAAGGCATGAAAAACTACCACAAGCTCAAGATCATGAGTCGATATTTTAGCTCATAATCCTAGAGTTTTCAAGACTCAAAAGTAACTACTCTTCCCTCTTACATTAGCACACCTCCAAGTCCCGCCAAATAAGCATCTATGCATACAAATAATTCACCCCGAGGACCGGCACTACAAGAATAGGTGCTGAAGTGAGGCATTCCTTACATTTCCTGAAGGTCTGCTCCCATTTATCTAACCATACAAACTTCTTCCCTTTCCGCTAAAGGGAAGTGATGGGGTGCACAACCCGAGAGAAGTCCTGAAAAAATCTCCTATAATATCCTACTAAACCCATGAAGCGCACCTATGTCACATTATTGGGTGTTGTCCAATCAATAATATCTTGAATCTTGGGAGGATCGATGTGATACCTTCCCGAAATGATGTGGCCCAAATACTACACCTATGTCCGAAAGAACGTACACTTCTCCGTGCACTGTAAAGATGCTAGTCACAAAGACACTAAAGAACCTGGTGAAGGTACTCCTCATGCTCCTCATGCGTACATGAGTAAATCAAAATTTCATCAAGGAAAATGAGAATGAAGAAATCCAAAATGTCGTGAACACCCCATTCATCAATCTCATGAACACCGCTTGGGGCATTCATTAGACCAAAAGGCACTACTGTGAACTCGTAGTGGCCATATCTCGTATGGAAGGCGGTCTTATGAATATCCTACTCCGTGATCCTCACCGATGATAAGGTTTATTTTAAGAGACCTCTTGGAAATCATAGGTGGAAAATACCTGGTAAATATCCCCAGAAACAGTTTTGTGGGTAGGAAATTTTTTTAGGGGTTGTATGCAAAAGTTTCACCTAATTTTCAAGTGGTGTGATAGAAGGATACAAACACGTGACATAATATTTACTTGTCACGCATCAACAAGGTTGTTTTTACGTGACAATAAAACTTCTATCATGTATCAACAACCTTGTTGATGCATGATAACAAATCTTCTGTCATGCAACTGCAGCCTCTGCCTGCTGGTCGTGCGACAAAAAAATCTTCATGTCACACATTAACAAACTCTCTGTCACATGTCTTCTTCCTCCACACTCTGTCAAACTTCAACAAACTCTCCTGTCACATGTTAACAAACTCTCTATCACACGTTTGTAGCATCTACCCTCCTGTCACACATCCGTAGCCTCCACCTCATATCCCTCATTTACTATACTTGATAATACATACGCCCCTAGGTGGTATGAGTGAGCTAGTAGTGTTCTACGTGGTGAATAATCTAGGATTATATAGGGGATAGTTTCAAGTGTAGGAAAATCCAACCCCTAAAAAAAATTAAACTATAATTTTTAGGCAAATAGGTCACTGACCCGCACCAAAAAAATTGCCTTTTCAAAATTTTCAAAAATGGAATATTTTGCATATTACAAATATTCACCACTAAAATTATCCCTAGCTGATGTTAACATGACTTAAGATCTATCTTGGAGAAAACTATGGCCCACTTCATCCGATCAAATAAATCATCAATGCAAAGAAGGTGGTAACAATTTTTTATCGTTACTTTGTTCAGTTGGTGGTAATCAATACACAACCATAGAGATCCATCCTTATTCTTTACACTAGGATGGACTAGGTATTTCTCCGTAAGGCCCTCTAGCTACAACTTGATCTCACAGAGCTCGGGGTAGTCATCCGATAAGGTGTCCATGAGATAGGCTCTACTCCAACAACCAAATCTATGTGAAAATAAATCTCACGTGGGTTTGGTAACCCCGTAGCTCCCCTAGAAAGACATAAAAAAATCTCTCAAGATGTGATGGTCATCAAGAAAAGGTCCACTAGACTCATCCTCCAATCTTTCACTAACCGTAATAAAGATACATCTAGAACCTTTCACACACACACCACTTAAGTTACATAGAAGAGATGGTGTGAATGGAAACAAGTCTCCTAACCCATACTATCGTTGACTCAACTCCTAGATAATTTGTACATGATATAGTCTTATGGTAATAATCCACTCGGTTATGTTTGCAAATAACTATTCCATGCCCAAGATGACTCCATAGGAACCCAACAGAAGGATATGAAGATCCAAGGTAGTGGTGAAGGGTCCCAAATCCACTACACATTCCTTAACTAAAGATTCTACAGATATTTTGGCTCTAGAAGCCATCTCTACATCCTAGATAAAACAATGCCTAACTCCCACCAACTCGCATCTCTACTAAAAATGGTGTAATAAAAGCAAAGCAGATGAACCAGTAATCAAACAGAATGGAGGTAGGAATACCACCAATGGTACCTCTTGTCTCAATCATGGTACTCTGGTGCTTAACCTGGCAGTTCCCGACCACTACATAGATCCGATGACTGTGCCCCATATCACCAACAAGAAGCTCGAAATCTACGTCTTAATCTGGTTGCTTGTGTTCTATGGTCACTCTCTTCGATGATGTCCTACAACACCACCACCATAACAACTACCCGGTCCTCTATAATGAGAAGTAACTCTAGTTGGTGCTCTAGAGGTATGTGTTGTGGATCTTGATGATCCGGTATGGAATGTGTGGTCTCCATTTGGAGAGCTCCTACCGACTAAGCTCTTGGTACACCCCGCATCCTAATGGGACACATAGGAGGAGGCCCCATACTCGCCCCCTCTATGCATCGAATCCTTATAGAGGGCTATAAGGTGGGCGGGTCTTCTGCTGCTAAGGTGGTTACCTTGTGGTGGCCTAAAACAAGACTATGATGAACCCTTTCCACCATAAGGAGGAGGAGTCGACTTCTTAATCGTTGTCCTTCATCCGCTAGATGTGGCTCCGAACTATAATCCCGGCTTGGTATATCTTTCCTTGAATCTCCTCTACTATGTAGGCCTTCTTAAAGTCCTCTCGATAATTTCGTGGACATTGCATAGGTGCTGCTCCTCCCAAATCTAAATTTAGGCCCCTGATGAACCTATGAATCCGTACTTGCTCATCCTACATATAGTCGACATACTAGAGTAGGTCCAGGAATCGACTCTCATACTCAACTATAGTCATAGATGTCTAACGAAGGTCATGAAACTTTTCTATCCTCTGTTTAATGAACATCCGAGATAAATACATGCTCCTGAACCACTCCTCAAAGAGCTCTCGTGTAACTGTCTGTGAATAAAAGTGGAGCTTCTACTCCTCGATCCTCTACTAGACACCTGCTCCATCCCTTAGAAGATGGATCACAACACAAGCTTTTGTGTTGTTAGTACAAGGGAAGAGCTTGAAGCACCCGAATCAAGCTCACTAACCTGTGCCTCTTCCTGAAATCCATCTATATCCCTAGAATATTGTGACGGTCATAGCTTCAGTAATCTCCCGATATGGTTTGTAGCTGTTGACTAGAGACCCCTAGGCCTCTCTACATGCTCCTCTCTAAGATTAGGGTTCCGAGACCTATCCTTGTGTCTTGAAATCTAGTTTCTCTATCCCCTCTATGGTGACTCGCTCTCGGTTGAATCCACATGAGATTTCTCTCGACCTATGCTCCTCCCTGTGTTGAGGAGATACATGAGCCTCAACGGATGGGTCCCTATCATGTCCAGCTGATCATCCTCCTATCGACCCTCTGTGTAAAGCAAAGCATTAACGTCCCAAAGCATCTATAAAATATGAGGTAGAATGGTCGTTATGGCATGATCTGGAGGTGGCAAGTCTAGGTCTATGTGAAAGGACCCCTCATCTGGTCCGTGCCTTCTACAAAAAGTAAGGTGAGAGCTAGTTCATTATTCTAGGTTTTATTCAATTTTCCATGTTTACTAAAATATGCAATTGTCAAACAAAGTTGTTTTTTAGATTTAAAAGTGTGCTAGGTTTAATATTGTACTAGGTTTAATATTTGTGTCTCAAGTTTTCTTGTGTGCCCAAGGGTCCAAGCATTGAACCCACAACTCGATACAAAGTGTAACACCTGCTAAGACACCCTCACGAGACTCAAGAACAACCTAGGGTTAGCTAGAAAAATTATGGGATAATGTTTTTTTGAAAAGCATACCCACAAAATATTTTGAAAACCACAATTGCTTCATTAACATTTCTAGGAAATTATATTTAATATACAAACATTTTCCTCTTATAATAAATATTAAACCCACATTAAAATATAATGAGTATAATTAGTCCAAGCATGGTTAAATTATCTCTAAGTGTTAATTTAATAAACAATTAAATTCCTACTATAGTTAAATATTCCATATTTAAATTTAGAGGGTTAAAGGGGAAAATTAATTAAATACCCAAGGTATTTAATTCCACAAGGTTTAAACAATTAACAAGGTCTCCATTTTACATGGGGTTAGAATAAACATTTCCTTACCCCATAAAGTGACCCCTTAAAAAGTCAACCCATGTTTTTGAAATTAAAACATTTAAATTAAAAAGGTAATTTCCACTCACCCACTCTCCACCTAATTTTTGTAGGGATGAATCTCATCCCTTGGATGGATTCAATTTGGTCCTTTGATCTAGTAAAAGAGAAACTAACCCTAAAGAATCCTTATGAAAGCTTTTTTCTCATTTCATTTGGTTCATTATCTTCTCTTTTTTCTTTGCAGGTTGTTGGAGGAGGAAGGGAAGCCATTGGAGTCCATCTTAAGATCTTGGAAAGGGCTTACAAATTTCATTTATATTCCTATTTTTCTTACACCCTCTCGGGTTTTAATGGCATTTATACATTGTATTTATTTCCATTTTGTTGGGTCTGCCCAAATGGGTTTGTGGGTATTTTCCTATTTTATTGATATAGCTAGGTTTGATTTATATTTTCATTTGGGTATATGAAGATGTATATTATACACACACATAAACCACACACACACACACACACACACATATTTATATTTCATATATGGGATAAACCCGAAATTGATTTAGTTGAGAGAAACAAGATTTAATAGATACATTTTTAAGTGTGTGTGTGTGTGTGTGTGTGTGTGTGTGTGTGTGTGTGTGTGTGTGTGTGTGTGTGTGTGTGTGTGTGTGTGTGTGTGTGTGTGTGTATAACTATTTGAAAATGGTTCGTCCAGTAGCCTCGTAATAGTCGAAAAAGGATAAAGTGTAGCTTACAAAACTATCGGGGTTTTCATGTTATAATGGGGTGTTTAAAGTTTGGGGGTGGGGAGGGGTTCGACCCCAACCCCCACCCCATTTAATATTAAATGGGGTAAGGGTTGGGGTCACCGACCCCTCCCACCACAATCTATAGTAATAACACAAAAAAACACAAATAGGTTGTAGTCAAGGTAAAAGAAAATGCGATTCCCTTTTTTCTTTCAAAGCTTTGCATTAACAAAAGTTGTTTTTAATATATAAATATATATATATATATATATATATATATATATATATATATATATATATAGATAGATATGAATATTTATATCTATAAATATATATACAAATATGTATATTTATATATATAATAACATTTTAAAAGTTATATTGGATAAAAGAATACCCTTATTAATATAAAAGGTTAATAGTCTATTTATAAAATAAAATAAATAGTGTATTAATATTAGTATATTTTTCCAAATAATAAGTCTCATTCTATTAAATATTTCATTATTAATAATATTTAAAATATTACTAAAACTACCAGTTAGTAATGCAATTGTAGGTAGTAGTATTAACAAGTTAAGGTTTATATATATATATATATATATTGTGTTGGTGCTCAAATTATTGTCGCCCCATTTGTCATTGAATTTCCTTAGTTTGTGGCCACTTTGTCATGTTTTTGTCTCCCCGTGTTGGTGCTTGAAGACTCTGTCCTCCATTTGGTTGCCATGATCAGTCCCTTCCATTAGTCGAGGATCACTTAAAGGTCCAAAATTTGTTTTTCATTTCTCTGTCCATCTGAGGGAGTCTGTAAATTGGGCATAAACTCGGGTTGCTCCTTTTTTTCTATTTTCTACAGTCACGTATTATTGTCCCTATCATTTGTGTCTAAAATACCTCAGGAAATGTGATTGGATATAGCTCGGAGGATCATGTTTGAACCTTATAATATTTCCAAACTCTCTGTCCTTGAAGAAAAATTCATCTCCGGGCTTAAATGGTTGTTTTCCTGGATTGTTCCATTTTCATGGGTGTGTTTTTCCCATCAAATTTACATCTTTGCATCATTGAAAATGTGGGCCTTTTTGGTTGAATGCGACTCAAGCAAGGCACTCTAAAAATATTTTGCTTGCCTCAACCTAAAAATTGTCCATGTGGAGGATCGATGCTCGTTTGAAAATTCACCTTTTGGTTTTGCCATGGAGTTGTGCTGTGGGGACATGTTCAAGCTTCCGCTACTTTTCCTAGACTTAGAAAAAAAATTCATGCAACTGGTACAGTTTTTGGTAGGCCATGGACACGTGGTGGGCTGGTGCTCATTTCAGGACTCGCCTCAGGGTCCCACATTAACAATTGTGATAGGGGAATAAATGGAGGCTTTCGTCGGCTCCACTTTGTACTTGAACTTTTCAAAGTAATTTTTTGAAGCCTGGGACACGTGGTGATCCCGCACTCGTTCGTGGTCTTTGCTCTTGGGCACCATCTTGAAGTTGTGCCATAAAGAAACTTGGAGGTTTCCGTTGGGCCTTCCCTTCTCTTAGAATTTTCAAGAAACTTCCTAAATGGCCTAGGAAATGTGGAGGGATCGCGAATGTTTGGGGACAAACCCCGAGTTTTATTTTAAACAAGCACCAAGAGGACACTTAGAGTCTTCCGCTCACTCTACCTTTTACTTTAACTTTTCAATGACCAAAGGAGACTGTCTTGGACCTTAAACACATGACACCTTCTATTGAACCTTCAAATTTTAACGAGAATGTCACTGAGACTTAGACACGTGTTGTGCCCGCACTTGTTTGGGGTTTCTACTTTTGGGGATAATCTCCAAATGTGCCATTGAGATACGTGGAGTCTCTCGCTGGCTCCTTTTTCACCGAGACTTTTCAAAGGCCAACAAGTGTTTTTCTTGAGCCCGTGGTACGTGGAAGGCTTGTGCTTATTTTAGACTTGCCTCTCGTGCTTCTATTTTGTAGTTGCACCAAGGAAACACGTGGATGGATACGATATAAAGTGGATAAGGGCGGGATCAATGGTTGTTGTGCATTTCATGTATTTTTCAACCATTTTTCTCCAAGACTTTTGGAGACGCAAATGTGCACTATTTTTCATTATTCTTTGATGAAATTATTTTACGTTTATGTTGGTAAGGTGCCATTAAATGGATTCAAAACTTAAATTGTGAGTCCAAGGATCGTTGAGGTTGATATTTTGAAGAGGGAATTACTCAGGCACTCGAAAAAATGGGAATTACTAGAGGAGATGGATGTGGGGCAGAATTGCAGAGGAAAAAGAGGGAAAAAGGATGAAATGATGAAAGTTCATGTGCAAAAGGTGAAAAAGGCGTTGCCTCGAGAGGAAAAAGGGATGCCCATTCAAGTCGGGCTATGTAGAGACTTTGAAAAATGATTAAAAAGGGGATTTCTCACATTATAGAATCAAAATGATTAAAAGGACTCTTGAAAAGTTGTGACATGGCATCCTAGTCATTAGTCGAGAGCCCAAGAAACATGATCAGTTCACAATTGGTTTGCCTGGCAGATTTCAGATCTGAATTTGGTAAACGTCATTGTTTGAAACTAATTGGTAACAAGCAAAGGTCCCTCGAATATTCTTCTCTTTTGGGGGAAATTGAGTGGGAAAAAATGTATAAATGGAATGAGAATACTCTTACAAATGGTCAGAGTTTGAATTCTTGAGAAAAAAAGTGAGAAATTCATCTTCCCGATAGACCAAAGCCAAGATAACCTGCTATTTTCTGTTGTGTTAGATTTTCTATCGTGTGAAGTTGGTTGTAGATGTATAGCCATTGAAAAGCACTGAGATTTCTCTAAAATCTTTCCCCTACTAATGAATCTAAGAAATTTTGGAATTAATTTATGTCTAATCTCTAGGTATTTTTTGTTTGCTTTGTTTCTTGCAAATAGTTTATTTCATTCTATTGCATTCTTACTTTGAATTTTTTTGAAATCACACAGGATCTTTTCCCTATGAGGTATAATTGTATTTGAAATTTCATTTTGAGAAAAGCCTTCATCTTAGATGAGATAAACAAATTTAAAATCAATTCACTATCATTTGTTGATAAAGATTATCTATAAGTTTTCAGGTGTACATTAAGCATGATTTATCGAAACTTTAGTGTTTAATTGAGTCTTTCAATTTGAGCATTCATGTTGGAGTCTCAAAAATTATGTGAAAACGTGCTTATTTGGGCATCCATTAAATTACAACTTATGGTTAAAGGAATTTCTTGAGTGTTATGAAGTTTTCTATTGTGAAGTTGTTCTTTGTTGTGTAGTCCCTTCGAAGATCGGGTATAATCAACTTTATCCTGCTTCATATCCAACAAAAATCATTTACAAACTATTGATCCACCATGAACTACCCCTGTTTTCCTATGTATCAACAAAGGAAAAAAATCTACTTGTAAAAATATGCAAAACAATTAGGATTTATTAATTTCTTCACTAACCTTATCCTTATGTTGAAAATATCTCCATCATTTAGAAGTGACAACTCTTAAGAGTTAAATGATGGAGCATTGACCATATTTTCCCAAGGTTCCCTTCATAGATTTTATGTAAAGGAAGGATATCTCCATCTCCTTCATCAAACAAAGGTTATACTAAGGGTCCCATAACATTGGTCAAAGGGGCACGGCCTAAAGTAGTGAGGACAAGTCAAATCCTCTCAAAGGTTTTATCCATCTCTCCACAAATCTGAGTAACAAAGGCTTGGTTAGATCTCATCCCAGCTACAAAATGACACACACTATGATCTATATTGCTCTAAGCTCCCTGTTGAATCTATGTTTCTTCTCGGGCTCAAAAGGAGAAAAAAATTGGATACTAACACTCGTGGCACCACTATTGGGGATTCTTTGAAGTATTTGAACAAAGGTGTATGCGTATAGACCTTGGTAATGTTTTTTACATATTTTAAACTGTAAATACATTGCTGAAACGTCATTATTTGTTTAGATCTATAAAAATTATTCAAAGTTGTGAGTTCTGAGTGTAATATTTCCATCTTATATAGTTATTGCACTAATATTTGTATCATCATTAAAAATTTGGGTAAAAGAAGAGTAGATACGGTAAGCTTTGCATGAATCTATTGTTGAAAGACATTTGATAGGTCTTTCATAGTACATTTGCACAAACTAAGGTGAAAATCCTTAGTGGCTACTCCATTCTATTTAAATTCTTTATAAATACCGGTGTCTTAACATATATCAAGTAATATTTGTCACCGATATCTGAAAATCTAGAAGGAAGGAGATCTTTCTTCATGAAGGACCCTATTAGAAGGTTATTTCAAGAGCTAGGAGTGTCAAATTCGAACGAAAAAGAATTTGGAAGGCTATTGCAGATCAAACATCAAGAAAAGAGATCTCCATTGGTGAAATTGATCAATCTATGATTAAATATTGCAAGATACTTGCTCAAGTGCCTCTGAATCAGGTAGCCTCTTTGTTGAATTAAATTATCTATCTGGAGAGGGTCCATTATCTGTATTTGAAACATTTACTTCTCGATCTGCCCTTGTATTTTCAAAATCTAATAGAGTTTTCCAAGAGATAGAACCTTTAGAGGGTAGTCATTCTAAAAATTGTATCCCTGTACCACACAAACCCGTCACTCCTCATCACTCTGTTTCTCTTGTAAGATCACCTCCTTAGAATAATATGTCTCAGCTTCCACCCAGACCTCCATTTGTCATTAATACTTTTGGTCCCATAAATTTTATAGGTATGGCTAGCTATCCAAATGTTGTACCATAGGATGTAAGAAAAATATTTCCTAAGGTTCAAGGAAATAATGCAATAACTGGTGATCAACACTCAAAAATCTTTATCAATATGATGGAGGATTGTAAAATAGAGTTTGAAGATGTATAAATTAAATTATTTATTCATACTCTAGAAGAGGATACAAGGGACTATATAAATCTATACTAGATAATTCCATTGAATCACGGGACAGAGATGAAGAATGCCTTTAGAATGTAAAACGGTGATAAAACTTGCCCTAGGTTTCTTTTATTAGATTTTGAAAATATGAAAAATAATCCTAATAAATAAGTGCATGATTTCAACACTAGATTTAACATAACATTGAGAAGACTCGCCTTTGTCAATTTGAGGTGATGTGATGAGTCATGTCTAATAAAGTATTGAGATGCATTTGGGAAGAATGTTTCTTACTATTTGAGGGATAAGAACCCTGGGACTTTGAGGCAGGCCTTTACCATGGCTCTGCAAATTGAGAACAACATCAAAGTAATTGGAAAACCTCCTAAGAAAGAGGGTGTTCAATTTATCAACCCTGAGAAGCCTCAATCAAGTAAGGTTGTGGATCTTGACGAAGTTGTAAGGACTTTGGCCGGGGCTATCAAAGAAATCTCTTACAAGCTGGCAGGGTAGAAAAAGGAATTGGACAAGGTCCTTAGGGTCAGCATAGGAAACAAGGACAATACATACTTGCGAATCATCCTAGAAATGATAATAGGTCTGATGACATAGGTAAAGGGCCCATGGGAGCTAGACAACCCCAAGCTAGGGTGAATTGAGTAGTGGCTGATCCTCTAAATGCCGAGTTGTTTCTAAAGAGACAAATCAAATGGATTGGTGTGATAAATACTTCTTACCCCACCTACCATGTGAAGTAGATCGAGTAAGTTGAAGAATCTTATGATGATGACAACATTGGTGATGATGCATGCATGGTGGACTTCTCTAGAAGCTCGTAGCAAAGAGAAACTTCAACTAAGGTAATAAGTGTAAGAACTATTGCACGTTTTTGGGACTGAATTCACCGAGTACCTCTTTTTCCTCCCTCTCATGCTTTAGAAATAGATATGGGACAAGAATTTTAACTTTATAATAAATATTTTGAGTACATAAGAGCTCTAATGATTAAGAAGTATGATGGAGGAATCCCATCAAAATAGGATAGACAACTACTAATGAATGTTGTTGTGGCCCAAGAAATGGAGTATAACACAAGTCGTAAATTTGTCAAAGGGGCAGGGCCTCAAGTCAAAATAAAGACCCCGGTTCTCACCAATGTCCGAAAAGAGACTCCAAAGAAAGAAGCACTGGAAATGGCCCCATTGTCTCAAATAGAATTGGTGTGTTTGACCAATGCCCAAAAGGTTAAAAGCCTTGTGCCATCGAAGATTCTATCAACCTTTCTCCAAATGATGCTTTACCCAAGTACATTCCCTATGACATTTCCCAAGTCTTGAGTCGATCAATATTTCTATCCTAATTGTGGAAGCTGTTTAGGATTACGGAGCATAAGAAGAGGGATTTTGAGTATTTGGGATTGTGAGAAGATAGGAGTTCCCAAGGAAAAAATAAAAATAATGTTAACACTCCTCCTTCAACCATTGTAGACCTAGAAAAACCACCAGCATTCGAGGAGATAGGTGAACCACCTAAAGTCTACATGGGGACATCTTTGGTTGAATCTCGGTTAAATGTTTATCCATTTTTAGAACACTAATTATTAAAGACAGATGCTACACAATCGTATGTTTGACTTCAAAGCATCATGCAATGTTATGCCCTTAGAAGTCATGAATGAATTGAACATTAAAGTGACAACAACTTATGGTAAGTGCACTACAATGGATTCTAGGGAGGTCCTAGTTCTAGGGTGCGTGAAGGTTTTTTTGGTATAACTTGTAGCTTATCAGGTAAGAACCTGAAACTTGATGTTGTCATTGTTGATTGCCCAGCCAAATGGGCAATGTTGTTATCAAGAAAGTGGGCTACAAGTTTTAGTGGAAGTGTTTAGATGGATATGTATTTTGCCACCATTCCAATTGAAGGAAGCCTTATAAAGTTATATGGAGAGAAAAAAATGTCACACATCATGAAAGATCCAAATAATGCTTCTTATGAAGTGTTAAATGCTAAAGTGGATGTAGATAACTTTGTGGGGTTTGTTAATGGCAAGGAAACAAGATTGATTAGTGCAAATGTCTTTAAGAAGTGGGTTTTCCTTGGACCTTATTATTTGATGGAGCCTATTCCATGCTTGGAAGTGGTATTGGCATTGTTCTAATTTCCTAGGCCAAGAAGAGTTTGTATTTTCTTTAAAACTTAACTTTGAATGCACTAAAATCATTAATAAATATGAAGCATTGCTGTTAGGCCTGATAATTACATGGAAATAAGGTATAAAGGATGTCATTGTAAAAGGGGATTCAAAATTGATTTTCAAGCAAATTAAGAAAGCGTATGCTACTAAGAATCAAAGAAGGAAACAATAAGCATGCAGTTTGGGATTTGATTGAAATGTTGGACTGTTTTAATATTGTGAGCCATGATAGAAATTTTAATGCTGTTATATACAAGTTAGTAGTGGTAGGATCTAGATTTTGGATTTGTACAATGTCTCCATTTTGTGAGTATGATGTTGAAGTACCAACAAGGCCATATGTCTCACGATAACATTAAAAATTGGCAAGTGTTTGATGATGATGCCCACGTGAAATGGTTTCTACAGAGCTAAGGTGAGTTTTCGACAAGAATATAGATTAATAACCAATGGTGTGTGTTACGAAGGAAAGGAAACATTATTTGGCAAAGACATCATCCATTGAAGACAGACATGATTCCCGGAGGTTCGGTGGCTCTTGAGTCAAAATTTGATAATGTTGATTGCATTATTAAAATGAATATGTCTATTTCAAGAGATGTATAAGAGCATGACCTGGGTACAAAGGAAAAGCCACGTAAAATCTAGTTAGGAAGCAACCTCAAAGAAGGAAGAAAATGAATCCTATATTCAATTGTTGAAGAAATATCAAGACTACCTAGGTTGGTATTACTTTGAGTTGAAGGCATACGGGGAAGCTTTATTTCAACATGAGATTCCCTGTTGAATCTAATGCCAAGTCTTTCAGGCAAAAATAGAAGCCCATAAATCCATTCTTTCTTTGAAAATGAAAGGAGAACTAAAGAAGTTGAGGGATGGAGGAATCATTCAGCCCACAAGTTACTCTTCTTGGGTTGCAAACCTAATCCCTGTCGAGAAAAATGAATGGTGACACATGGCTATGCATAGACATTAGAAACCTTAATAGAGAATGTTTGAAAGATAACTACCCTTTTCCAAACATGGAGAATATGCTATAATTAGTAACAAGTTTTGAATTGTTATTTACTCTGGATGGTTTCCTTAGCTATAATCAAGTTGTTGTGAAGGATTCAAAAAGAATAAATACTTCCTTTACTACTCCTTGGGGAACTTATGTCTATGTCAGGATGCCTTTTGGCTTAATGAATGTTGGAGAAACTTTCCAAAGAGCAATGGATGTAGCATTTTTGGTTATATCAATGATTTTATTTTTTTTATTAGGATGATGTAATTGTGTTTTCCATAAATAGAAATGATCACTTGCTACACTTATAGAGAATGTTGATAAGGTGTAGAGATATGGCATATCATTGAATCCAAAGAAGTACCACTTTGGAATACAAAAGCCTAAGCTGCTTGGTCACATTGTATCAAAATAAGGGGTAATGATAAATCCAGAGAGAGTGGAAGCCATCAACAAGGTTCCAATTCTTGAAGAAATAAGAAGGGAATTGAATTCTTCTTTGGACAAATAACATTTATCGGAAGATTTGTGTCTAAATTTGCTGAGGTGACCATCCCTATTACTAGTATACTAAAGGACCAGGTTATCAAATGGGAAGAAGCTTACATTCAATATTTCAATGGGATTAAAGAAGCTCTAAAGCATGCCCCTAGTTTGGCTGCCCCAAATTACATGAAGCCTTTTCGAGTATTTTATTTTTCTTTAGAAAACACCATTACATCCGTTTTGTTACGAAGGATGATGAAGGGGTTGAGAGACCAATTTCCTTTTTAAGTAAGCGATTGCGGGGAGTTGAGTTGAAATACACCATCATGAAGAAACAAGCATTTTCCTTGGTGAAAGAAAAAATGGTTTTCAGACCCTACATCTTAATTTCTAAAGTTGTTGTTTATGTTCCCACACCATGGTTAAAGACATCTTATCGAGAGATGGAGGTCTCAAGAAAATGATGTAGATGGGTGAACAAATTGCAAGATTATGAGATGGATATCCAAACCACGAAATCGGTAAGAGGTTTGGGCCTAACTAAGCTTATTGCTAAGAGAAACCTATAAACTATCGAGGTAAATGAAGTAGGAGAAAGGGTGGATGTCCTTGAAAATTTGGCAAGTTATGAATTGTAAAATGATATAATCTTTTATCCCAAACATCTATGTTTCCCTGAATATCTGAGTAAAAATCAGAAAAGAGCTCTTAAATTCTCCTCTCAAAAGTATGTCATTACTAATTTTGGGTTAGCTTGGAAGAACCCCGAGAGAGTGCTCTTGAGATGCATTACTGGAAATGAGGCCCCAAAAATAATTGTTGATCTCTATGGAGGGGTATGTGGGGGATATTTTGCTTGAAGAGTTGCAGCACATGAAATATTGAGGGCTGGTTATTGGTGGCCAACTCTCTTCAAGGATAGAAATCTATTGGTGAGGAAATGTGAAAGTTTCTAATGTTTTTTTGGAATAATGAAAGCTTGGTTCCCTTCATTTGCAACATGTGTCATTTGAAGCCCCATTCAAGCAATGAGGAATGGATTTCATTGGGGAAATTTCTGATCTTTGAAGTGTTGGTCATAAATGGATTCTTGTAGCCACTAATTATTTCACTAAGTGAGTGAAAGTAATCCCCACCAAGAAGGAAACACACCAAGTGATCATGGACTTCATGCTAAATCAAATCATATGCAAATTTGGAGTGCTAGCTGAAATTTTTGTTGATAATGCCATGAGTTTTAAAGCCAAAACTTTGGTGCCAATGTGCAAAGAATATGGGATCAATTTGAAATATGATTCTAAATAAAATCGCCAAGGAAATGGACAAGATGAGTCCAGTAATAAAAACTCTGTTAAAGATTACTAGAAGAACCCTAGAGCTGAAAAAAAGGAAATGGGGTGAGCAAATGAAGTTTGGTGTTTGAGCTGATAGAATCAATGTCAAAAGAGCTATTGGTAAAAGCCCATTTGAGTTGGTATATAGAACTTAAGCTTTGTTTCTCCTCCATTTGTAGTTGTCTTCATTTCAGTTTGTTGAATAGATTGAAGACCAAGAAGTTAGTCCATATGATGCTCGAATCAATCAGATTATTGAGTTGGATGAAGAAAGAAGGGCATCCCATTAGCGGCATGTGAAGTTTAGAGAAAATTTGAAGAAGCTATTTGACAAAAAGGTGACACCTAGAGCTTTCAGCATTGGGGATCTTGTGCTTTTATAGGATAGTAGGCATGAAGATAAGGGCAAGCATGGTAAATTTGATGCATATTGGATGGACCCTTATTCATTTGATATTCGAATTGGTGAAAATACCTTCTTCCTAAAAGACTTAGATGGGGAACTACTTGAATTTCCTATTAATGGAAGGCATTTGAAGCATTTCCTTGATTGATTTCTCATAATCAAGGTATACTCCATTTGTACAATGTATAGTTTTTGTTCTCATCTTCTTTTATGTTTTTGTTTGTTCTGGTCCTTGGTGACCTAGTTTTTCTAGTTTCTCGGTTCATTTTTTGGAGGATGGTTGTGGTTGTTTTACTCTACAAGATTACTCTTTGACTCCATTGCCCAATAGTCTATTTTTGGAACATGGTCTACTATTTGTTCTTGTGACACTCACAAGGAGTGCCCATCCCCGAGTCAGAGCCTATGTTGGTGCTCAAATTAGTCTTGCCCCATTTGTCATTGAATTTCCTCAGTTTGTGTCCTGTGTCATGTTTTTGTCTCCCCATGTTGGTGCTTGAAGATTTTTTTCTCCATTTGGTTGACATTATCAGTCCCTTCCACTAGTTGAGGATCACTTAAAGGTCCAAAATTTGTTTTTTTTTGTTTGTCCATCGAGGGAGTCGTAAATTGGGCGTAAAACTCGGGTTGCTCGTTTCTTTTCATTTTCCACAATCACATCTTGTTGTCCCTGTAATATTTGTCCCAAATACCGACGAAATGTGATTGGATATAGCTTAGAGGATCATGTTTAAACCTTATAACATTTCCAAATTATCTTTCCTTGAATAAAAATTCATCTCCAGGGTCAAATGGTGGTTTTCCTATATTTTTATGGTTTGATGGGTGTGTTTTTCCCATCAAATTTACATCTATCCATCGGAGAAAACACGGCCCTTTTTTATTGGATGTAGCTTGGTGAGGCACTCAGTAAACACTTTGTGGCTCACCTCAACCCAAAATTTTCCCACATTGAAGAATGACACTCATTTGAAAATTCACCTTTTGGTTTAGCCTTGCGGTTGCGTTGGGGAACATGTGGACGATTCTGCTACTTTTCCCAGACTTAGACAAATTTTTCATGTAGCCGGTATAGTTTTTGGTGGGCCATGGACACATGGTAGGCTGGCCATCATTTGAGGATCTACCTTAGGGTCCCACCTTAACAATTGAGACAAGGGAATAGGTGGAAGCTTCCATCAGCTCCAGGTTTGCACTTAAACTTTTCAAAGTGATTTTCTAAAGCCTAGGACACATGGTGAGCTCGCACTCATTCAAGGTCTCTGTTCTTGGGCACCATCTTGAATTTGCCTTCCCTTATAATTTTAAAGACAATTCGTAAAGGGCCTCGAGACACATGGAGGGACCGCGCATGTTTGGGGACCAGCCCCTTAGTTTTATTTTGAAGAAGCACCATGATAACACTTGGAGGATTCCTCTCACTCTTCCTTTTGGTTAGACTTTTCAATGGCCGAAGGAGACCTGTCTCGGACCCTAGACACATGGCACCTTTTGTTGAACCTTCAAATTTTTAATAGACTCGCTAGGCGAGACATGTGTTGAGCCCACGCATGTTTGGGGTTTCTACTTTTAGGGACCATTTCAGAATACACCATTGAGACACGTGGAGGCTCTCATTGGATCCTTTTTCACTGAAACTTTCGAAGGCCAAAAGGCATTTTTCTTGGGCCCAAGGTACGTGGAAGGATCACACTTGTTTGAGACTTTCCTCGTGCTTCTACTTCACAGCGATTACGCCAAGGAATCACGTGGAAGGCTACAATATAAAGTGGAAAAGGGGTAAGATTAACGTTGTCTCCAGTGCATTTCACCTATTTTCTACCCTTTTTTCTCCAAGACTACGGGAGATGTAAATACTCACTATTTTTCATCATTCTTTGATGAAATTATTTGTCATCTTTGTCGGTAAGGTGACGAATGGATTCAAAACTTAAATTTTGAGTCTAAGGATCATTGAGGTCAATATTTTGAAGAGGGAATTACTCAGGCACTCAAAAAAATGGGAATTACTTGAGGAGATGGATGCGGGAAGAATTTCAAAGGAAAAAGAGGGAAAAAGGATGAAATGATGAAAGTGCATGCACAAAAGGTGTTGCCTCAGGAGAAAAATGGGATGACCTATCAAGTCCAACTATGTAGAAGCTCTAAAAAATGATTAAAAAGGGGATTTCTTGCATGAAAAAATCAAAATGATTAAATGAGACTCTGAAAAGTTGTGGCATGGCATCCTAGTCATTAGTTGAGAGCCTAAGAAATGTTATTAGTTCATAATTGGTTCACTGGTAGATTTCGGATCTAAATTTGTTAAAATTTGTTATCGAAACAAATTGGTAACAACAAAAATTCCCTCAAATATTCTTTTCTCTTTTGGGGGAAAATTGAGTGGGAAAAAATGTATAAATATAATGATAATACTCTTACAGATGCTCGAGTTTGAATTCTTAAGAAAAAAATTGAGAAAGTCATCTTCCGAGAGACCAAAGCCAAGATAACCTGTTATTTTCTTTTGTGTTATATTTTCTATCGTGTTAAGTTGGTTGCATATGTATAGCCATTGACAAGCACTGATATTTCTCTAGAAGCTTTCCCCTGCTAATGAATCTAAGTAATTTAAGAATTAATTTGTGTCCAATCTCTAGCAATTTTGTGTCTGCTTTGTTTTAGAATGTCTACAAATAGTTTCTTTCATTCCTATTGCAATCTTACACTGAAATTTTTTTGAAATCACACAGGATCTCATCCCTATGATAGTCTAATGGTATTTGCAATTTCATTTCAAGAAAAGCCTTCATCTTGGATGACATAAACAAATTTAAAATCAATTCACTATCATTTGTTTGATAAATATTGTACGTAATTCTTTGGGTGTACCTTAGGCATGATTAATAAGAAAGCGTAGTGTTTAATTGAGTCTGTCAATTTGATTCTTCGAGTTGGAGTCTCAAATATTATGTGAAAACATGCTGATTTGGGCCTCCATTAAAGAACACCTTCGGTTAAAGGAACGTCTTGACTATTCTAATGTTTTCATTCGAAATTGTTCATTTTTGTAGTCCCTTCAAATATTAGATATAATCAAATTTATCTTTCTTCATCTCCCACCAAAATCATTTAAAAACCATTGATCCACCCTGAAATACCTGGTTTTCCTATGTATCAACAAAGGAACAAAATCTACTTGCAAAAATATGCAGAACAATCAAGATTTCTTAATGTCTTTAGTAACCTTAGCCTTGTGTTGAAAATATCTCTATCATTTAGAAGTGACAACTCTTAAGAGTTAAATCATGGAGCATTGACAGTTTTTTCCCAAAGCTCCCTTCATAGAATTTGTGCAAAGGAAGGATATCTCTATCATGTTCATCAAACAGAGGTTACAATAAGCGTCCTCTCACCCTGGTCGAAGAGGCACAACCTAAAGAAGTGAGGACAGGTCAAATCCTCCCAAAGGTGTTATCCATCTCTCCACAAATCCAAGTAACAAAGGGCCACTAAGATCTCATCCCCAGCTAAAAATGATACAAACTATGATCTATCTCGCCTCTAAGCTCCTGTCGAATCTGTGTTGCTACCCATCTTGAAAAGGAGAATGAATTTGTATACCAACATTGTGTACACTAAAACTATCTTCTTTAACAATTTGATAGAAATTTGTATGTAAGGTAGAAGGGGTTATGTTTCATTTCCCTTAACAAATTTGTAGTGGATTTACAATAAATTTTTTAAAGGAGAATATCACACTAGAGATGGAACTTAGTTTATTTCATGTCCTATTGAAAGACTATTTAGAAGATTAATTTATTTCCATTTATTTGAATAAAGTTTTTCTTTCTTTACACTACTATAAGAGAATACACAAATCTAAATTTTCACAACTTTATAAATTTCATGAAATAAAATGAAAGTACCATTTCTCAATAGAAATTTCCAGCACACTTTATTTATCTAAACTTGCTTCATTGAAGAGTATTTTTTTGCACATACAAAGTACAACTTAGCATTGTGTTGAAAATGTCTCCATCGTTTATAAGTGACAACTCTTAAGAGTTAAATCATGGAGCATTGACCATATTTTCCCAAGGTTCCCTTCATAGAATTTCCACAAAGGAAGGATATATCCATCTTCTTCATCAAAAAGAGGTTACACTAAGGGTCCTCTCACCTTGGTGGAAGAAGTACAACCTAAAACAGTGAGGATAGGTCAAATCCTCTCAAAGGTGTTATCCATCTCTCCACAAATCTTAGTAACAAAGGGTCACTTAAATCTCATCCTCAGCTACAAAAGAACACTGACTATGATCTATCTATCTCTAAGCTCCATGTCAAATTTGTGTTGCTTCTAAGCTTGAAAAGGGGAATGAATTTTGATACCAACATTATGTACAATAAAACTTTCTTCTTTAACAATTTGATACAAATTTTTAAGGAAGGTAGATGGGGTTAAGTTTCATTTCCCTTAACAAATTTGTAGTGGATTTACAATAAATATTTTAAAGGAGAATATCATACTAGAGATGGAACTTAGTTTATTTCATGGCCTATTGAAAGACTATTTAGAACATTAATTTCTTTCCATTTATTTGAATAAAGTTTATCTTTCTTTAAACTACTATAAGAGAATAAACAAATGTAACTTTTCACAACTTTATAAATTTCATGGAATACAATGAAAGTACCATTTGTCAATATAAATTTCCAACACACTTTATTTATCCCAACTCAATTCACTGAAGAGTGTTTCCTTTTAACAGACATCACAAATATGATAATACAATTAATACAACATATTCCACTTAAAGTGGGAGAAAATTACAAAAAATAAAGCTAAAAGGAATACAATATTACAAGTCTTCCACCGTAAGTGGGAATAACGTGAAGGTTTTATCACAAGGATGATTTCTTGAGGACACCAAAATATCTCCATGCTTCACATCACAAATAAGAGAGATCCACCATGCTTCATTTAATCACAACAAAAGGGGGAGGCAACACTCTCCACCCAACCAAGAATTCTACCGAGGAGAAGTCCTCCTCCTCATTGGCCCCGAGCCCCAGCCATATTTCAATTAAAAATGGATTCAACTAATGGCAAAAAAACAATCTTCCACATCACAATACAAGATTTTACAATCATACCAAAATCTAAACAATACAACTTCAATCAAAGAAGGAAAGAAACAAAATATACAAGGCTTCAACATGTAAAATCCAAAGGAGTAAGATCTATGGGGAAGTCACTTATGTCTCCCAATGGGAAATGGGTGTCCACCTAAAAACCCTCCAATAAACATCTCAAAACCCCTACACACTCTTATGCCTCCCTCAAGTACCTCTTATACCTCCCACATTCTCTTATTCCTCCCTACAATCTCTTATGGCTCCCTCATAAAAATAGACCAAGTAAGAAATGCAAGCAATTTCTTGTCCAAGGTGGGGAACCCAATCCAACTCCCTCCAAAACATGAAATGGACTCTTATACCTCCACACAAGAAATATCCCCATAGTCCGTCCCTACACCACACTCCGAAATCTACCCAAGAAACCAACAAGCATACCAAAACACTCAAAAACATGCACATATACACAATATAAAAGGAAACATATTTTACAAGAGTATAGCTCCTACCTTTCCATGGTAGAGCTTGATCCAAGAGTTCCACACCAAGCTTCTTCAAGCCCAAAAATAGCTGAAATCTCAAAAAAATCCACAAGAATTCCAAAATCCTCTAACTCCAAAACTACAAGATCTTAAATAAATGAAGTAACCCCCAAACAAGCGAAAGAACTTTAATAAATAGAAAAAGGAGAGAGGAGGGTGAGGTGGCTCCATGTAGGATGTCACATCACTCATCCTCAACTCCATGTCACAAGTCAAACCTCAACTCCAAAGCAAAATTAATAAGTGGGTGAGGAAATGACATTTTACTTACACACACAATCCAAGCCCACACTCCTAAGGACTAAAAATAATTACACGTAAGAAGGTGCAATAAAAACTTACAATTTGTCTTACCAAAAAACATATTGGGTCCTAATTTTGACTCCCCGACTTATAGGTAGGGTTGTTATAATAAATTTAGAGGTGTGGGACAAGTTTAACTTCTCCCACAAGCCTCCAAAATTGATCCCTAAGGAAAAATCCGAATTTCTAAAGAGAGGTGGAGTGTTCCACACTCAAGGTTACTTACAATTAAATTACAAAACATAATCCAAGAGCCATCTAATCTAATAAATGAATTATTTTGACCCCTTTATAATTTAGTTTAGTAAAATAATTAATTTACTAATCTAGGAAAAATCAAGTAAATAATAAAAGGAGAATACATCACTATAAAATCACATACTAAAATGAAATCAAGGAAACTAAACCAAAGAATAACACTTAACCCATTGGTGAACATTGGACGTGATTCCCCTCTGTGAACCCTTTAATAGTAATTCAAACACACACACATAAAAAAATACACGTTATCATGGTGACCCTTATTGAATTCATCTATCATCCAAATGTGGTTGATCTCAATCCCCCTAATTTTTTTGTGACATGTTTACCTAAAAATAAACATAACACCTCCTTCACCTCATGGCCCCATCAAAACATCCAAAATAAATATATAGTATAACTCCACAATCATCTATATATGAATTAGAGTATCATCTAGGCAAGTAATGATATCATTTACAATTTCATCAATAACCATATGACCATAAGATTAGTTCAATTTTCTAGGTCTACTCAATATGATGAAATATCACATGTCCGAAATATATATATATATATATATATATATATATATAACCATGTCAACAACATAACAACATCAATATAAAATGTCTCTAATAATTCACACACAACATATATGAATTAAAATCGACAACAATCCATTATCTCTAACATCTAACATCATGTTAAATCATAAGCTACAATAATATCCATAATTATAGTCGACAGTATTGAAATCAATAACAAAAAGGTGTTGAAGGGAAGTGGGCACTACACCTTCCTTTGAACATAAAAATTTTAAATCATTTGAGGTATATTTACCCCCATTATAACATATAAGTCATTTCAAAGGTTTTCTTGACTACTTCTAACCAAATTATTTTAAAATCTTAAAAATTCTGATGCACATGCTTTATTATTGACAAAGTAAACAAAGGTCATTATAGAGGAATTATAAATAAAGGTAATAAATTAGTTTTCCCCTTTGTCTGACATTGTTTGCATTGGACCACAAATATCTGAATGTATGAGTTCCATTGGCTCATTAGCTCTTGTCACTCCTTTCTTTGAGAAGGGGAATCTATGTTGCTTTCCCAAAAACAACCTTCACACACTCCCAACTCAATTGAAAGATGCATATTTAAATCCTCTACAAGTTTCTCCCTCTTTAATACCTCAAGGGAATGTGTATTTACATGTCCAAATCTATGATGCCAAAGCACCGAATCTGATATTTCATTATTTGTTGTTGTCAACACTACTTCAGGTACTACTACACATAACTTGTACAAATTACCATATCTTACTCCCTTAATAATAGTAATTCCTTCCTCATCCTTTAGAAAACAGGCATTATATAAATTATGAAAATATTCTAGCATTGGTAATGTTACTTACTGATAAAATACTTTTTGCTAGAGTAAGGACATACCATACATCTTTGATTTTCTTATGTGCACCATCTAACATATTTAATGAGAAATTTCCATCTCCTATCATCTCAAGCTTCTCGATATCTCAAATATTTAGAGTCTTCCCTTTGGATACTTCTTTGTATGATGTAAACAAACCTCTTTCAGGTGTCATATGTTGAGTTTCTTGTAAATCTAAATACCAACACTTTGAAACACCAGAGTTTGGGGATGTGATGACTGGATAACAATCGTTCTTCGTCAGTTCTTGCAGTCATGTTAGCTTCAACTACCTTTCTTTTTTTACCTTATATACTCATGCTAACCACTTTTACATTATTTTTTAAAATGTTTAGGATCCCCACAGTGAAAACAAGTTCCTTTATTTTTCTCCTCCTTTCTATCTTTATCATTCTTTGAGACATTCAATTAGGAGGGAGGATATTTTGTTTCACTCTTCTTCTTTGCTTTGCTGTTGTATTTTGTTGAAAATATGGCTTTAGGATTCTCATCATTCAAACCCACATATTTCCTTTTGATTTATTCTTGAAGTAATGATGCTATTACTTTATAAAAATACAATATAGTTTGAGTGCCCAATGCTACTACCACTTCCGAAAAGGATTCAAGAAATCTCTCAAGAAGTGTCATAAAAAAATCTTATTCGTAATTACTTGGCCCACACATTGTCAGTTTATTTTGGAGAGATTTTTATTGGTTTGTGTGGTTTACTATCTTTTGTGATTCCTGCATATTTAATTGAAAAACCTTTATTCAACGATATAGTCCTATACCAACATAATTTAGTCAACTCGATCCCAAGCACCCTTTGTTGTCTTTTCCTAACCTACATGCAAAAGCACATTATAACTCAAAATTTAAAGTATGTTGGATCAAGCCTTACTTTAATTTTCCTCCCACTTACCAATCAAATATGCATCCTATGTAGGCTTAGTCTCGAGCCTTTAAGTATTTTGAGCAAAACCTTATTCAAAGAACAACATCAACATCCCGAGCTTTTATAGATTAAATCCAAAGCCATAAAATCATTCTACTATTCTCTACAAATATCCTAAAACAAATGAGGCCATCTCTCTTTCCTTTTTTATACTTCTCTTTGCAGCTTCAGAATTCATGAACTATTGCAACACTGTAACAATGTTGTCCAGTGATGCTCTAATACCATGAAATTAAATCTATAAATTCAGAGAAATAAAACAACAAAATAAATCAACAAAAATATTGTTTTCTCTTTATTCAATTAGAAGAAATCAGAGATGCAAATAGGAGAACATGAGAGACATACTCATGTTCAAAAAAATACATTTGACATTCCTATAACTATTGAAAAACCTAGAGATAGACTATCCTAATAGAAATTACACTCTTCATATGATGTGTTTGTATTTTATTCAAAAGTAAATCCCTAAATGATAACTAAAACCCACAAATATTCAGCTACATTTGCTGCATATTAAAAAAATACTTTGGATTTCACTCTCTATAAAGGTAAAATGGGATTTCGACTGCTGTTTAAACTTAATGGGCCCCTTTGTGATGATATATATATATATATATATATATATATATATATATATATATATATATATATGTGTGTGTGTGTGTGTGTGTGTGTGTGTGTGTGTGGGGGAATGTAAACTTATTCATGCTTGGTGTAACACTCGACAAAATTTTGAACGAAACCCGAAACCAAACTAATGTTGTAATAGAAAAATTATGGGATAATTTTTTATTATTAAAGGAACGAAGGCGAAGATAGGGTTAGCCTTTAGTTTCTCATGATTGTCACAGAAATTACTTAACTAATAGTATTTAAATAAAAAAATTGATTTACACTAAGGTTAAGTTTAAAATATTTCATTAAATTAATCCTAAAATTAATTTAATACGGTGGTTCCTAAGGTCATGCAATATTTAAAATTAAAGTCCAAGTCTAAAACAACCCTTCCATTTACACAAAGATAATTATTTAATTCTCTAATATAAAAGTAGTCTAAAATAATAAGGAAAATAGTTTATTTAAATTAAATCAAAATAAAAAAATAATTAATTAAATAACTTTCAAACCACACAAGTGACCCCATTCAAGGGAAGACCCATGTGACCAAATGATTATCTCGCCTACCTTCACCTTACACTTGTAGGGGACAATATCGGCCCTTGGATGTAACCAATATTGATCATTGGATGGGAGGATGTCAAAACAAACCTAAAAATCCCTAAGGAAGGTTTTTATTCAATTCTTTGCTCATTTCACTCATTTTGGTTTTGCAGGTTAAGGGAAAATGGGAGAGGAGGAAGCCATGGATGAGAAAGGGCAAGCTTAGGATGGATATTCACAACCCAACTCCATCCTATTTTATTTATTTTTCTATTTCGATCTATCCTATTCAAGGGATTGGTTGAAATTTCTATTATTCATTTGTTGAAAGAAATATTTAGCCAAAAATACCCATTTGGGTATTCTTCATTTTTTCAATAGATCCGCTTTCTTTCTATTTAAAGTTGCAATTATTCTCTTTTCTTATATAAGTAGACATACACAAATAAATTTAGTTTTATACATACAAGTATATTTATATAAATATCAATACCAATTTTTTTATAATATAATATACCCGAAAATAGGACAATATAAATTATTATATATCTGTGTGTGTGTGTACATATTTAATTTTAATGTTGATTTAAAAGTTCATGGTTGCAGCTAGAGACAACACACAATCAAACTTTTAGGTCAATGGAGTATAGTTTTATTTTAACATTGAAAAAAAATGGTATTGTTGGTGGGGGCTTAGCCGCCACCGTAAACTTATTAAAAAAACAAAAGGGTGGGGGAGGGGTTACCGACCCCACCCCGGGGCTCCCCACCCCAAATTACTTTATATTAAACCAAAGGCCCACAGTCACAGAAAAACACATACCCCTTTTTTATTAAAGTTTTATATTTCAACTTTATTAATAATGATAATTTATTATTATTAATATTAGTCTTTATCACTAATAATAATTTTTGTTATTAATAATTTTAACAATTATAATAATAATAATTGTTATTATTAATAATAATAGTTATTGTTTATGGTAATACTTATAATTAATAATTATAACAATTTAATAGTAGTATTAGGAGTGAATAAAAGTGTATATATGTATAGATATATGATGAGGATCATATCCTTTTCATTAATGATTTATTTAAAAGGAAACAATATTAATATATTAATATAGGAATTATATTAATACAATAATAATATTGAGATAGTAAACCTATTTAAGTCTCTTTTTTTGGGAGTGTTCAATATTATTCTAATAGATAAATACTGAAAAATTGCAAAATGTACTTGTAAAACTAACTTAACGAAAGTTACATTTCACTATAAAATTGGGTACACACACACACACACACACACACACACACACATGTTTTGTCAAATCCACCTTATGTTAAATTAAGCCAATTTTTTAGTTTTCTTATAGAACTTGTGAAACAAAGTGGTAATAGAAGAAATGCTTTCATCAAATCTTAAGATTTTAGCTACTATTTTCTAAAACTAGTTTAATAATACATTTATATTTTAGGCCCTTCAATTTACTCTCTTTTAAGGAAACAAAATAATCATTCCATTTCACAAGCAAGAGAAACCAACAAAATACTTGTTTCTTTCAAAATGGAGTCTAACAACTTTAAAATATTTTTAAAAATGAAGGTATATCAACTTTGATATATTAATAAAAAATTAAATTAAATACATTTATATCCATTTAATCTATATTCAAATCTTTCATTCTCTAAGACATTACAAGGCTTGATAATTTCTTTTCACACAACTACATATTTGAAATTTTAATTTTCTCAATCTACACTCTTAAAAGAGGTTACAAGATAAAATATTTCAAAATAATACAACAAGTTTATCACAAAATTACAACTTACAAACATCCACTCAAGTGGGAAGTATAAGTTTGAATAAATTACAACAAAGATATCCACAAGCCAATTTAATAAGTCTCCAATATATATGTCTTCACCGAATGGCAACTCCAACATTTTCTTTAATCAACTTCTCAATGAGATCACCAAACAATGAAGTGGTAGTAGGAAATGCTCTCCACCTAGCTTTAAATATATTAAGAGGAAATTCCATCCCCTTAATTCCCCAACCCCAACCAAGGAACCATGAGGGGAATTGAGAAACAATGACAACTTTGGACAATAAGGATTCATAACAAACACATACAAGACAATCAACTCAACCATGACAACATAATTAACAAGATTACAATTTCACAACAACACAAAGGTTTCATTATCAAACCAAATAGATAAAGGGTTTTGGGAGACCACCTCCTGATGCCTCCCAAGTGAAGTGGGAGTCTCACCCTAATCCTCCAAGTGCACAAAATAATCACAAAAATCTTAATGTCTCACTTGCAAGCATGCAACAAAACCATGATTTCATTTTCACTCCCCATAGGTAAGACTCCTATTCACACTCACACCAATATGCATGCCTCACAATACTCCATTTTCCCTGCCCAATTGTACAATAAACCATTCTCCCACACCCAACTAAGGCCTACTACCCAACAAACACACAAACATCTTCACAAGACAAAATTAAACATTTCACAAGCACAACCTTGCATACAAATAAGAAAAATAACATAATGACAAAAGTGTAGATCCTACATGTCCATAAAGTTCTAAGAATATTCCATAATCCTCTTCAAATCCAAGCTAATAAATTTCCAATCACTCCAGTTAGTCTCCAATTCCAAATGTGCACAAGAGGAGAAAAGAACAAGTAACCTCCCTTCCAACAAAAAATCACCACTAAAAAGAAATGAAATGTGAGGATGATGAGGTGGCTTAATGTAGGATGCTACTTCATCATTCCTGCATCCCCACACTCAATTAAACACACCAAGACCAAGAAAATCAATGCACATAAAAGGAATATGACAACCCACATGGATCAAAACATACACACCATGCTTACAAGGGACATAATAAATTGGGATAGAAACAAAGTGCAATAATTTTCCTTCTTTTACACTCAAAAATGGACAAAGAAGTCAAAAATAAGATTTCCAACCCATAGCTAGGGTTTATGGGTCACTTTAAGAGGAATGGGACAAGCCTTAATTTCTCCACAAACCTCCCAAAATGCCCCTAAAGTCAATAAATGAATTTTGAAGTTGGGATGGATTAAAACACTAACAAATCAAAATAAATTTTACTTACACAAGGACTACCAATTATCATCATAACTATTTGTCACATCTCTAATTTGGTTAGCTTAAAATAAGAAGTTTTAAAATTAGTTAACACACATTTACAACATAATAATAAGGTGACAAAATTTCAAAATTTAAACTGACAAAAATAAAGAAATCACATTCAAATATTAAATAAAGGGAACACAATCGACCCTTATGGCAACATATTTGAAGTCACCCCATGGGATACCTCAAAAAAAAATGCAAAACACCACACTAAACAACATTACACAAGTTCTCAAATTTGGCCTCATTGCTCAACACCGACATCCTTTCGTACTTGGTCCCCTATGCCCTTCGATGTATGTGATAAAATTCCTGCGCACAAAAAATACCTCTTTGGCCTTTTGGTTGTATTAACAACATTGAGATATATATATATATATATATAATCAATATTATTAATTTGACATTAGCAATTCTATTATCCATTAATATATCAATATCTACCCCTAACATTGATGAGATCACGGTTATACTCCAAACGTCCCAAAATATAACATGTCAATATAACATTCACATCATGAACATCAACATATATCGAAATGTCTAACATCACTATCTAGTGCATCATGATAAAATGTGAACATCATAATATCACTATCTACCCCTAACATCACCATATACATTTAACTTTATGATCTTGAAATTAATTTAAATTTTAAAAATAAATTATTTTAGTCATTCCTACACATAATTTTTCATTGTTTCTATTGAATTAGGGAGGAATTAACTTAATTCGTTAAATTTGTAATGTGTAGGTGCCTTTGTGTAAATGTCCACATCGTCAGGAAATACACGAGATGGACGTGGTGTTGTTTGATATGTATATAAATTAAAATTACATGCATAATTAATTATACTTGCTTCATTCAGGAAACATGAGATTATAAACAAGCTTGATAATATTTTCATTGTCATAATGCACAAATGTAGGTTATTTATTTGAGGAGTCTAAAACCTTTATGAATTTGATCTATAACCATATCATTTTACAGGTAACTCATCATATACTAAGATATTATTCTTCATTCAAACATCATTAAAAAACACTTTGATTCTTACTCACTAATGCAAATAGTTTAGATCTCAAAGAGAAAATATATATATATGTTTATTTCATGTCATCAATCTTGCATGCAGGATCTTAAAATTTGAGAATCCAATTTAGTAGTTTTCAATCTCTAAGTTTTTTTGTATTGTATGAATCTATAGAACTAGCTCAAAAAATAGCTTTATATTTTTCCTAGTTTGGGCTAAGTAATGAGATTCTTGGTCAGGTATTAATGGATCATTTTATGTACTTTCATTAAATATCGAAATGAAATATTAACTAATGTTTTACCTCCATAGAAAGAGAAACTAGGTTATAGTCCATGATGAAAAACATCTCCATAAATTAATTTGAATATTTTGTTTATCTCGGATAAATGTAATTTTTCTTCTTCCATACCGTAGTCAAATCGGCGATAATGAAGTAGCATGATATTATTCATTGTAAATGATTGTTTCATAATTTTCTTTCTTTTTTAACTGTATTAAATTTCATGTGGTATGAAATTATTCATATATAAAACTATGATCACCATCTCATACACTACATTGTTTGAGTTACATATTATGACCATAATAAATTTATTTCAATCTATTATTAATGAGACGATCATTCATTTTTGTTTCCAAATATCTATAATGGGGAGGAGAGTGGATCTAGACACTCAACTACGCAGCGATCAAATCAATCAATCAAAATGGGATTGGAAAATTATATAAAGATCAACTTGACCTTAACATGACTCAACTCATCGATGAAGACACTGTATGATTTTTCATCACAAAGCAAAATATTGAACTTATTGTGGAGAGGGATCTCATCATGTTAACAAGATACTAAACCAACACACCCCACACGATGGATTCAGATGTAACCATGTGACCTGGGCCCACCACGTATACTAGAGATGGACGTGGTGTTGTTCGATATGTATACAAATTAAAAGTACATGAATAATTAATTATACTTGCTTCATTCATGAAACACGAGATTATAAACAAGCTTGATAATATTTTCATTGTCATAATGCAAAAAGGTAGGTTATTTATTTGAGAAGTCCTAAACCTTTATGAATGTGATCTATAACCATATCATTTTATAGGTAACTCGTCTATACTAATATACTATTCTTCATTCAAACATCATTAAACAACACTTCGATTCTTACTCACTAATGAAATTAGTTTAGATCCCAAAGAGAAAACAAATATATATGTTTATTTCATTTCATCAATCTTGCATGCGAGGATCTTAAAATTTGAGAATCCACTTGGTAGTTTTCAATCTCTAACTTTTTTGTATTGTATGAATCTATAGAACTAGCTCAAAAAATAGCTTTATGTTTTTCCTAGTTTGGGCTAAGTAATGAGATTCTTGGTCAGGTATTAATGGATCATTTTATGTACTTTCATTAAATATCTAAATGAAATATTAACTAATGTTTTACCTCCATAGAAAGAGCAACTAGGTTATAGTCCATGATGAAAAACATCTCCATAAATTAATTTGAATATTTTGTTTATCTCACATAAATGTAATTTTTCTTCTTCCATACCGTAGTCAAATCAAAAATAATGAAGTAGCATGAGATTATTCATGGTAAATGATTGTTTCATAATTTTATTTCTTTTTTAACCTATATTAAATTTCATGTGGTACAAAATTATTCACATATAAAACTATGATCACCATCTCATACACTACATTATTTGAGTTACATATTATGACCATAATAAATTTATTTCAATCCACTATTAATGAGACAATCATTCATTTTTGTGTCCAAATGTCTATAATGGGGAGGGAGAGTGGATCTAGACACTCAACTACGTAGTCAAATCAATCAATCAAAATAGGATTGGAAAATTATATAAAGATAAACTTGACCTTAACATGACTCAACTCATCAATGAAGACACTATATGATTTTTCATCACAACAAAATCTTGAACTTATTGTGGAGAGGGATCTCATCATTTTAACAAGCTACTACACCAACACAGCCCCACACGATGGATTCGGATGTAACCATGTGACCTCTGGGCCCACCACGTATACTAGAGATGGAAATACTAGAGATGGACGTGGTGTTGTTTGATATGTATATAAATTAAAAGTACATGCATAATTAGTTATACTTTCTTATTTCATCAAACACAAGATTATAAACAAGCTTGATAATATTTTCATTGTCATAATGCACAAATGTAGGTTATTTATTTTAAAAATCCTAAACCTTTATGAATGTGATCTATAACAATATCATTTTATACGTCCCTGATCCTATACTAAGATATTATTCTTCATTCAAACATCATTAAACAACACTTTGTGATTCTTACTCACTAAAGCAAATAGTTTAGATCCCAAAGAGAAAACAAATATATATGTTTATTTCATGTAATCAATCTTGCATGCGAGGATCTTAAAATTTGAGAATCCACTTGGTAGTTTTCAATCTCTAACTTTTTTGTATTGTATGAATCTATAGAACTAGCTCAAAAAATAGCTTTATATTTTTCCTAGTCTAGGCTAAGTAATTATATTCTTGGTCAGGTATTAATGGATCATTTTATGTACTTTCATTAAATATCTAAATGAAATATTAACTAATGTTTTACCTCTATAGATAGAAAGCAACTAGGTTATAGTCCATGATGAAAAACATCTCCATAAATTAATTTGAATATCTCATTTATCTCACATAAATGTAATTTTTCTTCTTCCATACCCGTATTCAAATCGATAATAATGAAGTAGCATGAGATTATTCATGGTAAATGATTATTTCATAATTTTCTTTCTTTTTTAACTTTGTATTAAATTTCATGTGGTACGAAATCATTCACATATAAACCTATGATCACCATGTCATACACTACATTGTTTGAGTTACATATTATGACCATAAAAATTTATTTCAATCCACTATTAATGAGATGATCATTCATTTTTGTGTCCAAATATCTATAATGGGGATGGGAGAGTGGATCTAGACACTCAACTACGGAGTTAAATCAATCAATCAAAATGGGATTGGAAAATTATATAAAGATCAACTTGACCTTAACATGACTCAACTCATCGATGAAGACACTTTGTATGATTTTTCATCACAGCAAAATCTTGAACCTATTGTGGAGAGGGATCTCATCATTTTAACCAGCTACTACGCCAACACACCCCACACAATGGATTCGGATGTAACCACGTAACCTCTGGGCCCAACACGTATACACCCAATTATATCAAATATATTTATGAGGAAACAACATTGGGACTTCCTTGGATGTCACCTATCCCAATACTACTTAAAGTCAGTGCGCGCTTAAATACCTACATCTTATACCATGTACGTGATCCAAAAATGTGGAAATGTGTGACTTCCGGTTGCCTGCCACTCCATGCTTCTAAAGGTGTTTTCCCTATGACATATTTGTGAGGAGATATATTTTGTATGTATGAAGCACAATTGATTTCTTCATCCCATAATTTGGAGGGAAGAGACCTTGCATGCAATATGTTTTGTTGTGGAGTGTAATGAAATATTTTTTGCAATTGTATTTACGCTTCATCACAAAAATGTTGGACATCATTGTTGACATGCTCCCCATTATCTATGCGGAGGACCGTGATCATTTTCCCAGACTAATTCTCTACATGAGCTTTGAAGATCTTTATATGCTTAAACACTTCAGACTTGAATTTGAGAAAATATACCCATGTATATCATGTGTAATCATCAATTAATCTTAGCACATATTTAGCTTGGCTCATGGAAGGTACAAAATGGGCCCACAACATCACTATGAACAAGCTGTAATGGATAAAAGGCTATCCATGCATGCCCCTTTGGAAACTTTTTATGTGGATTCTTTCCAAGAGCACAACCTTCAAAAACTCCATTAGAAAATTCTATGGTAGGAAAGACCATAAATTTCTCAACTCGACTCATCAATGGAATCGGTAATGGGATTCGGTTAAGGGTGTGACTTGGTGGCCAATTCTATAGAAATAATCCAACTCACCAAGAACCATTTTAAATTGAACTTGCTTGTGAACAAAAAAACCGTGTCACCTCATTACCAAAATCTGTTATTGTAATTTTAAAAGTCCACTCAAACTTGGTTTTAGATAAAGTTACATCCAAATTAAGATATAAAATCCTTGTTGTGAAAAAAATTATACTTTTTTAAAATTTTCCTTGAATATTCAAAATAGACATAGTTTTGTGGTACAATAAGTAGTTATCGGGGTCTCCTCTTTTCCCAAAACACAAAAAAGCAACGATATTACTACAAATTTATTCCACGAGATCCTATAGAACTTTTAGGGAGTCTAAGGAGGTAGGGATGTGGTTGGGGGTTGTAGGAGGTAACTTTGCTTCTCCAAATTTTGCAAATGCTTCTTTAAACACCTCTATCACTTTTACAAACTCTTATACACATTTCATGCCTTCTCTTTCGTGCTTAGATACCAAATATAAATGAGAAACATGGAATAACACCTTAATAATTTTAGGGATATACACTTTGAATCAATCTACAAATCAAAATGGGATGTATTATATTTATAAAGTGAGAGAGAGAGAGAAACTATATGCAAACAAGCATGGTTGCAAAAGTTGAACCACCAAATAAACTTTGTTACACTAGCTTCCAATATACATACAAGAAGCAATATGAATAACAGTAAAACAAATATAACAATAATATGTACATTCAACCATATAAATAATAATTACCTATGCTAGCTACCCAAGTAACAATTAATTATATAAATTAAAGTAAAACATACAATTAAAAATACCTACCATATAGCTATTACACGATAAAATTTTCTTTTAATTGCTAATACATTTTGTATAAATAGTTTCATTATTTTTGTTAGTTTCACACAAGAAATGGACCTATTTAGGGTTGTTTAGTTGTTTCTTTAAGTAATTTTAACCATCAAAGTTACATAATCTCGATGTCATTAGATATTTTTAATTAAATCACATATGTCACTTCTGCACCACATTTTCATCATTTTCGCCACATATGTACAACATTTTTACCGCTCATTTCTATGATAAATTACTATGAATAGGCACAAAATTCATTTGATTAAATAGTAAAATAAATGTAATATAAGTAATTTAATTATCATATAGTAACATTACACACACACATTTCGTGTGAGTGCGTGTAGTTTAATTATATATATATATATATATAGACACACATTAACATATAATATAATTATATTTATGTACATCTATATATGTGTTATATAATTAGACACACACAAACTATATTATATTATATGTTTTTATACATATATTGAATAAAATATCTAAAAAACCATTAAAGAGATTAAAATGGACAATATATAATATAATAGAATTTGGTGAAAATAAGTTATTTGAAACTATAAGTTATAAAGCTAAAATAATATATGACACATCATAAATTAAATTATATATTGTGTAAATGAACAAAATTTTACTAAAAATCTAAATTTTGCACTATTTTCTTCAACTTTTAATGAATGTGGATCATTAATATGTTTGGCTTTAGTAGATATCAATCTTAATGTGTATCAATTTGAATTAAAATATATATAATTTCATATTAATATTAGGAAACTATGTATTATTTCTCACATTTGAGCGTGGGAATTTAATTATGTGAGTGAGTTAGAATGTTTGTAATAACAAATTCTTTTATGAGTTGTTTGATATAGTGTTATTTGTGTGAGATTTGGTTGGTTAACCAAAATCATGTAAACAAAAATTTGGGAGTGTTAAAATAACCCCTTAATAATAGGATTTGTCTCTTCTATTATTTTATATGAGATTTGTAAAAGTATCATTCAGTTTAAGACTAATTATTATTTTTAACGTAGACTACAACTATCATTTGGTATTAGAGTGATTCTAATTAACCCCTGTTGGTGTTTTTTGATGATGGAATAAAATATTATTGAGGTGTAGTGTATCTCTTGATTGTTTTCTATTCTAGATGCAAGAATACATTGTATTGATTTCTACCAGCATATAATTTGTTGACTATCAAATGAACAAGAGTGTAGTAAAAAGGATGGTGCATTCTTCGGACTTCCTTTTCAATAAAATCAAAGCACATGTCTAGAGAAAGGAACAACTATAAAATATCTTGGTGAGACCAACATGAAAATAAGTAATGTGTAACACTCATCTCTAACATTTAATATCTTATCATGTTTGTTTCTATTATTGAATTAGCTTATGTCTATCTAAATCTCTATATTCCACTAAATACCTCATTTTAATCCACATAATTAATTCCTTTACTAACATTTAGTCCTCATTCTCACACCTACTATCTAGAACTATTCCCAAATCTACATAAGGTGCATCAAAATGTCTACATCATGAGCTTGGAAACCATATATTAGATTTGTTAAGATTGAGAAAAGGTCATAAAATATTGAATAATTGAACCCTATGCACAAAATTGACACTTACCATTATCGGGTAATAAAAAAGATCCATATATTTTTGTTGAATTCTTAAACATAGGATCTTTTACAAGTCGATATTATGCATTTGCATGATTACAAGATAAATTTAGTTCAATGGCCTTTTATACCAGTACACCACCTGGGAGAGAACAACTTTCTATCATGGCCTAATTAAAACACCATAAGACAACCATTGACGAACGAGCTCTAATGCTTCTTAACGCCATCTTATATTGATGCACTAACTTAACTTTCTTATTAAACACTATTTTAATCAGCCAAATTTTTTTATTAGTTTGATACTCAATTATGTCTTGGCTTCCATATAAGGTCAATGATGGAGGTGTATCTCAATATAGAATTCTATCTTGCATTACTTCTCAAAATTATTTTACTATTGGAACTACACTTTAATTTAATTTAATAGAAGAAAGTTACACATGAAGGGGTGACTAGATAACACATGGTCCCAAAAATGGCAATAGGGCACTAGACCAGAAAAAAAGGCCACAAATATTTACATTAAAATTCCCATAAGGAAGCCAAAAGAGAAAAAAACAAGTACCGCCATCTCTCACACGACGCCACATAAGGAGGAGGGAGAGGATAATCGATGAGGGATGAAGGCTATTTTATTAGGCTCAGTAGACTAATGATCCATCTTCTAGTTTTTGTTATCAAGATATTGCCTTTGAAGAGGGACAATAATTCCACAACTAAGGGAAGATATCTTAAGTGAGTCTGTTGTATATATCTCCCCCCGGGTAAATATAGACAAACAAAAGACGATGGAAATCAAATAAACTCTAAATCTCAATATTTATTGTGTCACCGACAACTAAGGCATAGGTTGGAGGCACAAATTAGAAGATGTCGACATGAAAAATTGTGCCCGGCACGGAGTTGGAGGCGCAGAGAAGAAGATGTCGACATGAAAAAACAGTCGCGCGCCAGGCGCAGTTGGAGGCATAGAGCGAGAAGATGTCATCATGAAAAAATTCGTGCCCTGGCATAGGTTGGATGTTGAGTAGAAGATGTCGACATGAAAAAATTCATGCCCTGGTGTAGGTTGGAGGCGAGAGAGCAGAAGATGTTGACATGAAAAGGTCGCGCCCTGATGTAGGATGGAGGCGCAGAGCAGAAGATGTTGACATGAAATTTCTCAGCGCCTATGACACACTTAAGAGTATTTTGACATGGGGATGGGTGCGCTTGAGGCACACTTTCAGGAGGTGTAACATTTTGGGTGTTGACACCCTGAACTGTGACAGAAAGAAAACCGTGATTCGGATATTCAAATGGCCATAACATTTCACAGGAGCTCAAATTCATGCAAGGTTGGAATTTTTGAAAGCTTACAAGGTCCTCTGTCCAACTAAATGTGTAGATATATGATGAGGATCATATCCTTTTTGTTAATTATTTATTAAAAGGAAACAATATTAATATATTAATATAGTAATTATATTAATACAATAATAATATTGAGATAGTCAACCTATATAAGTCTCTCTCTTTTTTTTTTTGGGAGTGTTGAATATTATTCTAATAGATAAATACTGAAAATTTGCAAAATGTACTTGTAAAACTAACTTAACGAAGGTTACATTTTACTATAAACTTGGGTACACACACACACACACGTAGATATATATATATATATATATATATATATGTTTCATCAAATCCACCGATGTTAAATTAAGCCAATTTTTTAGTTTTCTTATTAAACTTATGAAACAAAGTGATAATAGAAGAAATGATTTCATCAAATCTTAATATTTTAGCTATTATTTTCTTCAACTAGTTTAATAATACGTTTATATTTTAGGCCCTTCAATTTACTCTCTTTTATGGAAACAAAATAATCATCCCATTTCACAAGCAAGAGAAGCCAACAAAATACTTCTTTCTTTCAAAATGGAGTTTAAAAAATTTAAAATATTTTTAAAAATGAAGGTATATCAACTTTGATATATTAATAGAAACTTAAATTAAATAAATGCATATCCATTTAATCTATATTCAAATCTTTCATTCTCTAAGACATTACAAGGCTTGATAATTGCTTTTCACACAACTACATATTTGAAATTTTAATTTTCTCAATCTACACTCTTAAAAGAGGTTACAAGATAAAAATATTTCAAAATAATACAACAAGTTTATCACAAAATTACAACTTACAAACATCCACTCAAGTGGGAAGCATAAGTTTTAATAAATTACAACAAGGATATCAACAAGCCAATTTAATAAGTCTCCAATATGTATGTCTTCACCCAATGATAGCTCCAACTTTGTCTTTAATCAAATTCTCAACGAGATCACAAAACAACGAAGGGGTAGTAGGAAATGCTCTCCACCTAACTTTAAATATATTAAGAGAAAATTCCATCCCCTTAATTCCCTAAGCCTAACCAAGGAACCATGAGGGGAATTGAGAAATAATGACAACTTTGGACAACAAGGATTCACAACAAACACATACAAGACTATCAACTCAACCATGACAACATAATCAACAAGATTACAATTTCACAACAACACAAACGCTTGGCGATCAAACCAAATAGAGCAAGGGTTATGGGATACCACCTCCTGATGCCTCCCAGTGAAGTGGGAGTCTTACCCTATTCCTCCAAGTGCACAAAATAATCACAAATTTTTTTATGTCTCTCTTGCAAGCATGCAACAAAACCATGATTTCCTTTTCACTCCCCATAGGTAAGACACCAATTCACACTCACACCAATATGAACGCCTCACAATACTCCATTTTCCCTTCCCAATTGTACCATAAACCATTCTTCCACACCCAACTAAGGCCTACTACCCAAAAACACACAAACATCTTCACAAGACAAAATTAAACATTTTAAAAGCACAACCTTGCATACAAATAAGAAAAATAACATAATGACAAAAGTGTAGATCCTACATCTCCATAAAGTTCTAAGAAAATTCCATAATCCTCTTGAATTCCAAGCTAATAAATTTCTAAGCACTCCAGTTAGTCTCCAATTCCAAATGTGCATAAGAAGATAAAAGAACAAGTAACCTCCATTCCAACAAAAAATCACCACTAAAAAGAAATGAAATGTGAGGATGATGAGGTGGCTCCATGTAGGATGGTACTTCATCATTCCTCCATCCCCACACTCAATTCAACACACCAAGACCAAGAAAATCAATGCACATACAAGGACTATGACAACCCACATGGCTCAAAACTTGCACACCATGCTTTCAAGGGACATAATAAATTGGGATAGAAACAAAGCGCAATAATTTTCCTTCTTTTACACTCACAAATGGACAAAGAAGTCAAAAATAAGATTTCCAACCCATAGCTAGGGTTGATGGGTCAATTTAAGAGGAATGGGAGAAGCCTTTATTTTTCCACAAGCCTCCCAAAATGGCCCCAAAGTCAATAAATGAATTTTGAATTTGGGGTGGATTAAAACACAAAGAAATCAAAATAAATTTTACTTACACAAGGACTACCAATTATCATCATAACTATTTGTCACATCTCTAATTTGGTTAGCTAAAAATAAGAAGTTTTAAAATTAGCTAACACACATTTACAACATAATAATAAGGTGACAAAATTTCAAAATTTAAACTGACAAAAATAAAGAAATCACATTCAAATATTAAAGAAAGGGAACACAATCGACCCCATGGCCACATATTTGAAGTCACCCCCATGGGATACCTCAAAAAAAACATGCAAAACACCACACTAAACAACATTACACAAGTTCTCAAATTTGTCCTCATTGCTCAACACCTGACATCCTTTCGTACTTGGTCCCCTATGCCCTTCGATGTATGTGATAAAATTCCTGCACACAAAAAAATACCTCTTTGGCCTTTTGGTTGTATTAACAACATTGAGAATATATATATATATATATATATAATCAATATTATTAATTTGACATTAGCAATTCTATTATCCATTAATATATCAATATCTACCCCTAACATTGATGAGATCACAATTATACTCCAAATTTTCCAAAATATAACATGTCAATATAACATTCACATGATGAACATCAACATATATCAAGCTGTCTAACATCACTATCTAGTGCATCATAATAAAATGTAAACATCATAATGTCAATAGTCCAAATATCAGTGAAATCTATCATTTACTAATCAATGTATCACAATCAAAATGTTTGAATATCAGTCGAATAGTATCAATATAAAGATGAAATAGTGTCAAAGAGGAGTGGGCACTACACTTGGTTAGACACCCATCTCATGAAGAAATCCATGGTTTTGAAGTACCAATGACATCACAACACTAAGAGTTGGAGACCAAACAATGAAAGCGCAGTAGGGTGTTATTAACAATGATTTCAAATATACAAATGGAGCTTTCAAATGTAAGACAAGTCATATATTTTTATTTCGTGCATAAATCATACCAATGCATTCCCTGAACATAATGAGGTCTCACATATAAATGTGCAGGTTGTGGTTAAATGGATGCCTATGAATAACATATCCAAGGTAGTAATTCTTTTCAAAAAAATGTCAACGTACGCTTCAACAAAATTAGTTGATCCCTCTCATGCATTTTAGTAACATGAGGTTCACCTCCCCTTTGGGAGACTCATTTCAACATAAAGATATCTTATGAAAATAAATAAATATAGGTTAAACTTATATGAACTTTCCACTCTCAATTACAACTACATAAATCATTATGTTATAGCTAAAGAAAAGTAACAATAGTAAAAAAATTAATGATAAATAATACTAATTTTACATTTTTAATATGTATAAGCATGTGAGTACGAGGCTTACTAAAATTTAAATATAATAATCCATCCTTTCAACATGCATTGTTGTATATGAATAAGAAAACATCAAATAACTACTCTACTCTAAGGAGAATTTATAATAATAGCTAATCCAATTTTTATTAGCCTAATATTTTCTTAGGTTTTCTCCATTTTCATATGATATGTTTTTATAATTTATTTCATTTTACTAGAGACATAGTAATGTAGATAGAGTAATTCTAAATCTAGAAATAAAAGTGTAAGATATTAAACTTGATCATCATTAAATAAGGAATATTTTTATTTCACTTATAGGCATTGAACAAAACATGTAACAATTACTTTTAAAATCAATATCAATACATTGATCCAGGAATTTATTAAATATACCTATGAAGAGATACATTTAGTCACACATTGCATATCATAAAGAACTAAAAATATAACTGATAACATGAAATTTCATACTAACTAAGAACATAAGAGAACTAAATAAACATGTCTAGTTAACAATTTAAAACATACATTTAACTTTATGATCTTGAAATTAAGTTAAATTTAAACAAAAATATATATTTTAGTCATTCCTACACATAATTTTGCATTGTTTCTATTGAATTAGGGAGGAATTAACTTAATTCATTAAATTTGTAATTTGTAGGTGCCTTTGGTTAAACTTCCACATCGTCAAGAAATACTAGAGATGGATGTGGTGTTGTTTGATATGTATACAAATTAAAAGTACATGCATAATTAATTATACTTGCTTATTTCATGAAACACTAGATTATAAACAACATTGACAATATTTTCAATGTCATAATGCACAAATTTAGGTTATTTATTGTAGAAATCCTAAAACTTTATGAATGTGATCTATAACCATATCATTTTACAGGTAACTCATCGTATACTAAGATATTATTCTTCATTCAAACATCATTAAGCAAAACTATGATTCATACTCACTAGTGCAAATATTTTAGATCCCAAAGAGAAAACAACTATATATGTTTATTTCATGTCATCAATCTTGCATGCGAGGATCTTAAAATTTGAGAATACACTTTAGTAATTTTCAATCTCTAACTTTTATTGTATTGACAATGAATCTATAGAAGTAGCTAAAAAAATAGCTTTATATTTTTCCTAGTCGGGTTAAGTAATGAGATTCTGGTCAGGTATTAATGGATCATTTTATGTACCTTCGTTAAATATCTAAATGAAATATTAACTAATTCTTTACCTCCATAGATGAAGAGCAACTAGGTTATAGTCCATGATGAAAAACATCTCCATAAATTAATTTGAATATTTCATTTATCTCACATAAATGTAATTTTTCTTCTTCCATACCTGTAGTCAAATTGACAATCTGAAGTAGCATGAGATTATTCATGGTAAATGATTGTTTCATAATTTTCTTTCTTTTTTAACTTTGTATTAAATTTCATGTGGTACGAAATCATTCACATATAAACCTATGATCACCATCTCATACACTACATTTTTTGAGTTACATATTATGACCATAATAAATTTATTTCAATCCACTATTAATGAGATGATCATTCAGTTTGTGTCCAAATATCTATAATGGGGAGGGAGAGTGGATCTAGACACTCAACTACGTAGTCAAATCAATCAATCTAAATGGGATTGGAAAATTATATAAAGATCAACTTGACCTTAACATGACTCAACTCATCGATGAAGACACCGTATGATTTTTCATCATAGCAAAATCTTGAACTTATTGTGGAGACGGATCTTATCATGTTAACCAACTACTACGCCAACACACCCCCATACGATGGATTTAGATGTAACCACGCGACCTCTGGGCCCACCATGTATACACAAACTATATCAAATATATTTATGAGGGAACAACACTGGGACTTCTCGGGAGGTCACCTATCCAAATACTACTTAAAGTCAGCGCGCTTAACTACCTAGATCTTATACCATGTACGTGATCCAAAAATGTTGAATTGTGTGAATTTCGGTTGCCTTCAACTCCATGATTCTAAAGGTGTTTTCCCTATGACATATTTGTGAGGAGATCTATTTTTTATGTATGAAGCACAATTGATTTCTTCAGCCCATAATTTGGAGGGAAGAGACCTTGCATGCAACATACAACTTTCCATCTCTTTCAAATATCGGTTCTTCCTCTCAGCTACCCCATTTTGTTGTGGAGTGTAAGGAACTATGTTCTGCAATTGTATTCCTACTTCATCACAAAAATGTTTGACATCATTGTTGACATACTCCCCCATTATCTGTGCGGAGGATCTTGATCATTTTCCTAGACTACTTCTCTGCATGAGCTTTGAAGATCTTGAGATGCTCAAACACTTCAGACTTGAATTTGAGAAAATATACCCATGTATATCATGTGCAATCATCAATGAATGTTAGCACATATTTATCTTGGCTCATGGAAGGTACAGGAAATGGGCCCGTAAGATCACTATGAACAAGATCTAATGGAGAAGAGGCTCTCCATGCATGCCCCTTTGGAAACTTTTCTTGTGGATGCTTTCCAAGAGCACAACCTTCACAAACTCCATCAGAAAATTCTATGGTAGGAAAGACCATAAATTTTTCAACTCGACTCGTCCAATGGAATCAGTGATGGGATTCATTTAAGGGTGTGATTTGGTGGCCAATTCTCCATAAATAAACAAACTCACCGAACCATTTTAAATTCAACTTGCATGTGAACAAAAAAACCATGTCACCTCATTCTTGAGAACTCTATTATTGTAATTTTAAAATTCCACTCAAGCTTGGTTGTAGATAAAGTTACATCTAAATTTGGATATAAAACCCTTGTTGCGAAAAAAATTATACTTTTTAAAAAAATTTCCTTGAATATTCAAAATAGACATAGTTTTGTGGTACAAGAGGTAGTTCTGGGTCTCCTCTTTTCCCGAACACAAAAAAGCAACAATATTACTACAAATTTATTCCACGAGATCCTATAGAGCTTTCAGGGAGTCTAGGGAGGTAGGGATGTGGTTGGGGGTTTTAGGAGGTAACTTTGGTTCTCCAAATTTTGTAAATGCTTCTTTAAACTCCTCTATCACTTTTGCAAACTCTTCTACACAAATCATGCCTTCTCTTTCATTCTCGATACCAAATATAAATGAGAAACATGGAATAAAACCTTAATAATTTTAGGGATATACCTTTGAATCAATCTATAAATCAAAATGGGATGTAATATATTTGAGAGGGGAGAGAAAGAGAGCAACTATATGGAGACAAGCATGGTTACAAAAGTTGAAGCACCAAATAAACTTTGTTACACTAGCTTCCAATATATCTACAAGAAGCAATATGAATAACAATAAAACAAATATAACAGTAATATGTACATTCAACCATATAAATAATAATTACCTATGCTAGTTACCCGAGTAAAAATTAATTATATAAAGTAAAGTAAAACATACAATTAAAAATACCTACCGTATAGCTTTTACCTGATAAAATTTTCTTTTAATTGCTAATACATTTTGTATAAATAGTTTCATTATTTTTGTTAGTTTCAGACAAGAAATGGACCTATTTAGGGTTGTTTAGTTGTTTCTTTAAGTAATTTTAACCATCAAAGTTACATAAGCTAGATGTCATTAGATATTTTTAATTGCATCACATATGTCACTTCTACACAACATTTTCATCATGTTTCTACCACATGTACAACATTTTTACCACTCATTTCGTGATAAATTACTATCAATAGGCACAAAATTCATTTGATTAAACAATAAAATAAATGTAATATAAGTAATTTAATTATCATATAGTAATATTACACACACACACACATTTTGTGTGTGTGTGCGTGAAGTTAAATTATATATATATATATATATATATATATATATATATATATATATATATATATATAAACACACACACATATACATACAATATAATTCTATTTATGTACATCTATATATGTGTTATATAATTAGACACATAGAAACTATAGTATATTATATGTTTTTATACATATATTGAATGTATATTGAATAAAATATCTAAAAAACCATTAAAGAGATTAAAATGGACAATATATAAAATAATAGAATTTGATTGAAAATAAGTTATTTAACACTTTGTAAGTGAGAAAGCTAAAATAATATATGACACATCATAAATTAAATTATATATTGTGTAAATGAACAAAAATTTACTAAAAATCTAAATTTTGCACTATTTTCTTCAACTTTTTGTGAATGTGGATCATTAATATGTTCGGCTTTAGTGGATGTCAAGGTTAATGGGTATCAATTTGAATTCAAATATATATAATTTCATATTAATATTAGGAAACTATGTATTATTTCCCACATTTGAGCGTGTAAATTTAATTATGTGAGTGAGTTATAATGTTTGTAATAACATATTATTTTATGAGTTGTTTGATCTAATGTTATTTGTGTGAGATTTGGTTGGTTAACCAAAATCATGTAAATAATAATTTGGGGAGTGTTGTTAAAATAACCCCTTAATAATAGGATTTGTCTCTTCTATTATTTTATATGAGATTTGTAAAAAGTATCATCCAATTTAAGAAGAATTATTATTTTTAACATAGACTGCAGCTATCATTTGGTATTAGAGTGATTCTAATTAACCCTGTTGGTGTTTTTGAAGATGGAATAAAATATTATTGAGGTGTAGTGTATCTCTTGATTGTTTTCTATTCGGATGCAAGAATACATTGCATTGATTTCTACCAGCATATAATTTGTTGACTATCAAATGAACAAGAGTGTAGTAAAAAGGATGGCACACCGCATTCTTAAGACTTCCTTTTTCACAAAATCAAAGCACATATCTAGAGAAAGGTACAACTATAAAATATCTTGGTGAGACCAACATGAAAATAAGTAATGTGTAATACTCATCTCTAACATTTAATATCATATCATGTTTGTTTCTATTATTGAATTAACTTATGTCTGTGTATATCTCTATATGCCACTTTGAATACCTCATTTTAATCCACAGAATTAATTCCTTTACTAACATTTAGTCCTCATTCTCACACCTACTATCTAGAACTATTCCCAAATCCACATAAGGTGAATCAAAATTTCTACATCATGAGCTTGGAAACCATATATTAGATTTGTTAAGAGTGATAAAAGGTCATAAAATATTGAATAATTGAACCCTATGCACAAAATTGACACTTACCATTATCGGGTAATAAAAAACATCCATATATTTTTGTTGAAGTCTTAAACATAGGATTCTTTTACAAGTGGATATTATAGAATTGCATAATTAGAGGATAAATTTATTTCAATGGCCTTTTATACCTGTACACCTCCTAGGGAGAACAAATTTCTATCATGGCCTACTTAATACACCATAGGACAACCATTGAGGAACGAGCTCTAATGCTTCTCAAAGCCATCTTATATTGATGGACTAACTTAACTTTCTTATTAAACACTATTTTAATTAGCCGACATTTTCATTAGTTTCATACTCAATTATGTCTTGGCTTCAATATAAGGTCAATGATGTAGGTCTATCTCAATATAGAATTCTATCTTGGATTACTTTTCAAAATTATTTTACTATTGGAACTAACCTTTAATTTAATTTAATAGAAGAGAGTTACATAGTAAGGGGTGACTAGATAACACATAGTCCCACAAAATGCCAATAGGGCACCAGATCAGCAAAAAAGGCCACAAATATTTACATTAAAATTCCCATAGGGAAACCAAAGAGAAAAAAACAAGTACCACCATGTCTCACAAGATGCCACATAAGGAGGAGGGAGAGGATCATCTCGATGAGGGATGAAGGATCTTTTAGTAGGCTCAATAGACTAAGTATCCACTGCAGGTTGTTGTTATCAAGATATTTCCTTTGAAGAGGTACAATAATTCCAAAACTAGGGGAAGATATCCTAAGAGAGTCTCATTGTATATATCTCCCCCTAGGTAAATATAGACAAACAAAAGAATATGGAAATCAAAGAAACTCTAAAGCCTAATATTTATTGCGTCACCAACAGCCAAGGTACAGGTTGGAGGTGTAGAGCAGAAGATGTCGACATGAAAAATCACACCCTAGCAAGTTAGAGGCTCGAGAGCAGAAGATGTCGACTTGAAAATAAAGTCATGCGTTGGCACGGGTTGGAGCGCAATGCGAAGATGTCAACATGAAAACATCGTGCCCTGGTGTAGGTTGGAGGCGTAGAGTAGAAGATGTTGACATGAAAACATTCATGCCCTAGTGTAGGTTGGAGGTGCGAGAATAGAAGATGTCGACTTGAAATTTTCAACACCTATGGCGCACTTAAAAGTATGTTGACATGGGGATGGGTGTGCTAAGGTGCACTTTTAGAAGTTCAAACCTCCCATCTAAAGCTGTAATGTAGCTTTTCCTCTTGGCATTTTGTTGTGTATTATATCAATCTTTGGAGAAAATAATACATGTCGTGGATTATTCTCAACCCTCTCTATGTTCATTTGCATCCTCCCGATCTTTCACTACAAATTTGGTTATATGTGCACGATCTTGCATTACATTGTAATGGTTTATGTTTATTGGAAAGATAGGTGTTCTTCATTCCTCGGTGCATCACCTTCATTAGTTTAGGTTTATTTTCATGCATCTTCTTACCTTGTCTCCTTAGCAAGATAGATTAGGTTTTTAGTAAACCCTCTACATTTTTATGTGTGCATCTGAACAAAGGAATAGGAACCAGCCTTCATCCAGAGAGCTTTCCCGATTCACAAGGTCCCACACTTGGGAAAAGCTCCATGTTATGCAATCACACTGAGAGTCTCAACCCATCGAGTTGCAGACATTCAGGGGTGTTGTGATTCACCATCAATAGAGTCTTCATGGAATGTGGTAGAGATCCCCACCACATAGTGCTAGGAACACCTTTCTCCCAAGGGGAGAGCTATAACGTGGTCCATAAGACAAAGAGGTAGAAGCGATGCCCTTAAGGAAGGTCGAAGAGTTATTACATGAGTGGCTCCTTCGATGCGAGACTAAAAGGAGGCATCCGTTGGGGAAGTGAAGGCTGAGGTAGTGGCACCTGAGGATCTTATGACTAATAGTGCATGGTGCACTCCTTTAGTTTTCAAGCTCCTACACGATGAGAAAATTCCATGGAAAACTTAGCGGCTTGAACTTTAATCTATATGCAAACAATAATAATAACCACCTTATCATTAGTGGAAAAGCATATAACAAAATGAGCTTTCTTGAAAATTAGAGCATTGTAAGATTTTGAGATATGAAACATAATTCTCGGAATGAAACAAATGCAAAATATTAGTAATATAACTAGGATAATGGCTAAAGTGACCAAATAATGTCATATGCCACGAAATAATTTACGGTGATAAGGATGGAATAAAAAATGGATCAATTTTAAAATAGATTAAGCATAGGTATAAGATAAAAAGACGTGTATGAATGACTTGGGGCTTGAACAAAAGGAAAATTAGGAATTGGAATGTCAATATGCCTAATCCTTTCACCCACATGAGAACCTTGGTAAGAAAAACACCATAGAATATGGTTAATAGTAGGATCAAGAAGAGGGTTCCAAGCATAGGAAATTTGATGAAGCCGGGTGGTACGTGTAGAGTTCAACCCCATTGGTCATTGAGCTTATTAATGAACTGTGAGAGGGGACAAAATAACTGATAAATGGTTTGAGTGTTGTAGCAGAGAAAAGTAATTTCATGATTCCACTTCCAATCATGTTACCACTTAGCAAGAGGTTGGATCCCCAAAATATGAAGCATAACATATATTCAAAACTCATGAATTTTGTATATTGAGAGGAATTCCAAGTTGTTGAGATTGAATTTAAATTTGAGATCGAGCCAAGGAATCCAATCTTTATGATGCACATGATCATGCATGGTATTAATAGCCTTGTGGTAAATCCAAATGGATTTAATTTTTAGGGTTTGATTAAGTGGAAGAGTTCCTTGAATGATAATAAGAGATCACTAGATGTTTGGTGGATTAAATAAAATGACATTGTTAAATCCATCGCAAATCCACCTCACTAAAGGCTTCACTTTCTCAAAGGATTTCCAAATACTCTTGGTGACAAAGGTACCGAGTAATATTTAAATGAGTGTACGTGATGATAAGAGAATGCAACCTGATTCTTCTCCAATAAGTGGCTCGCATTTAATACAATGCCACAAAATAATATTCCATGTCTACTTAGCTTAAAGACACCGAGATAACCCATTTGGAACATAGAATCACACACTATCTATAAACATCAATGACTTCAATAACAACTTGATCCAGAGGAAGACAACAAATATCCCAAGCAACTTTGTGAAATCCATCTTATCCGAACTTTTATGCCATAAAATTTCCATAAGAAACTGGCAAGTAGATTGAATGAAGAGAGATAAGGACACCAACAAGAAGAACAATAAACATGAGTAGTAGCAAGTATTTTGGTGTAAAAATTCATTTTACCATCATGAAATAAGGTTTTAGAAGACCATTTGCAACTTTTTTCTCCACTATGTTTAGAACATAATTCGAAAAAGTCACAGAATCATTATCAAAAGAAAAGGTGATGCCAAGAAATTTTAATTTCTCTCCATGACCAATTCATTTCAAGGAGTAAGCCTTTAATAAGTATGAAGGAGGTAAACAACTCTACCAATAGCCTAAAGTTTTATCCATTTGAATATTGGAACCTGAAGCCAAGGAAAAGTGTAAAGACATTCAAATATCGTAATAACATTATGTTTAATTCAGCGAGGGTAAGAAAGGAATTATCAACAAAGTGACCATTGATAAGTTGCATTTCATGATCCGATAGAACAATCTCCATAATTTTCCAAAGTGAACATCTTAATGGGAAATTAAATACCTTAGGTATCAACAACAAGAACAAACAACGTCAATGCAAGATGGAACCCCTCTCGATAGAATGGAAGAGACCAATGGCACTAGATTAGTGACCATTAATAGTGAGCCAAGAAGAAACATTAGAGAAGAGCACGATGAAATCTATACGGAAGAATTATCCAAAACCCAAGGATTTAAGCATAGCCATAATTAAGGGCCATTTAATGAGATTGTAACATTTCTTGAAGTCAATATTAAGGAAAAGAGGCTTCGTGACAAAACATGTGCCCATTCCATGCCTTCCAAGAAAACATAAGATAGTGAATGATGAATCAGCCTTTGAAAATACTTGTATCCTCGAGCCAAATGATATCGGGAATGATATTAGTAATGAAGAGAGCAAGCATCTTAGCAATTATTTTGTTAGAAAAAATCAATAATCTAATTAGCCACCAATTATTTATCATTCTAGATTTCCTGCTTTGGGAATGAATTTTACGTTCCCTTGGTTGATGAAGCTACCAAGAGAGTGTGTTTGAAGATCTTGATTATAAACTCAAATAAAATCAAGGCGAACAAAGGACCAGGTAGCTTTGTAAAACTTGTAAGGGAAGTCATCCACTCGAAGAGAATTATCATCTGGTAGCTAGAGAAAACCTGTGTGAAGTTCATCCGAACAAAGAGGGGCATAAGAATGAACATGATCTTTGGGTGTAAGTTGAGTAGGCATCACATCAATAAATTTGTATAAAGCATAAGCACGATCAATAGAATCCTCCTATGGTTGAAACACAACATGATAGTGGTTGATGAAAGAAGCGGAGATCTTTGGGAGCTGAGTAAGCCTTTGGTGGGAATCATAGTGATCTTTGATCTATTTTCGAGCCTTCTTGGCTTAGAGAGATATGAAAAAGTTTTTGGAGGATTTATCTCCCACCCTAATCCATCGCATCTTGAAAAATATGCACAACACGTGTCAAATGGGATTCAATGAGTTTAAGCTGTGTCAAATAGTAGCAAAGCATGGGCACGAAGGTGTGAATAAAAATGATTGGCCTCGAGAAGACTATATATTCTTCTAAATTCTTTGTGAAAAGTCGAGTTTTCCCTTCTTGAACACGGGAAAGCTTTTACTTGAACTAGTAGAGGAACTTAGCGGTGCGATGAATAGCCACCACCCACCATGAAATCTAGATGGTATCAAAAGGAAGATGTGGCACCATATTCTAGATCTTGGCAATGAGCGGGATCACTCCAGGATGACTCAATAGAGAAACATTAAGAAATAATTGAGATGTGGGAACCTTTCAAGGGCCCCCTACCAACCAAACTTAAATGTGATTAGATGGTGATATGATAAAATCACCTCGACCAAACCTTGATAATGGAGGATCCTTGTGTGTAAAAATCAAAATAAGTCTGTTGTGAAAGAAGACCATGATTGAGGAATTTTTATACCCGGTCATATTTTTGTCAAACATTGGTTCAAGTGAACCATGCTTGGTCTTTAAAATCTTTCTCTCATCTAAGGATTAGATCAGAAATGCCCAAATCGCTTTTAAAGTAACACCAGGACACATGTTCTCCGAGACACCAAAGCATATAGGAAAGGCTTAAAATTTATCATCTGGGTGCTCCACCATATTAAACTTGCCACAAAACAACCAATAAGGAATGGGTAAGTAATCACCTAACCATTTCCATAATAATGGTCTTTTAGGACTTTCATTATGGGCATAAATATTTAAAATACCGAAAGAAAGACCATTAATACTTATAATCACCCATACAACCCTATTAGTACGGTCCTGACCCAAGGAAATAATTAATTCCAAAAAAATTATCACAAAGGAAATGCTAGCACCACCTCTAACATCACTATTTTGAGTATGGAAATGCATAAAATATGGGCCAATACATGTCGAGTAATTTAAAGCAAAAAAAAAAAGAAATCATGATTTCCTGTAAACAAATCACATTGAAAATGCTAATTAACTATAAAGATAAATGGACAAAGAATTTTTGAGAGGGCTCTCTCGGACCAGGATATCCCATGACATAAAATTCATGAAAAATCAGACATATAAAATTCCTCCTTCATGTCAGTAATTCCATCCTCGGAGTCAAGTGTGGTGATGTTTTTCAAGAAGAAGTTCATACGAATCAATATGCTCCTTTTGACATTATGAAAAATATATTGGAAATGCATTTTGTACATGGATGGATGGTATAATGGGATAACACATGCACGATAGGAGTGCAATTCTAGAGAAGGACTATACCTTCACAAAATGAAAGAAGATACATGCCCAAAAAAATGACATTCATTTTAATGTACATATATTAACTAAATACTATTTAATAGGTGTTCATATTTATTCCATACAATTGCTTCCTTTTATATTCTAGTTGAATTATCTAGAAAATTTATATGGTAACATAGTCATATTGATTATATTTTAAGTCAATGATTTATTCCCTACAAAATATTCGTGTAAGTCATCATAGTTAAGTCAAATCATTTCAAGGTAATTTTTTTGTCATCCTTACAAATATTATGGTCATTGTTAAGATGTCAAAATTTGTGAGTCAAAAGGATATAAAAATGCCTCATTGACACATTTTTTTAGTGTTACCTGACATCCAAATTTTGTAAGGATAATGATATATAATATTACATTTTCATTGCGTACCATGGAGCTGCTCTTCGGCACCCTCCAAGTGTGCTTCTTAGGGACTTTGCTTTTTTGTCATTCAATTCAAGCCTCCTTGACCTGACTTTAGGCTTAGCTTTCCTTTTCTCTATTTATTTCTCTTTCAACCACCGGTAGAGGTCACTTATGTTGTTCTTCAATGATTTATATTTCTCTCCATAGTTTCTCTTATGATGCATATTTTAGTGTACAATCTGTTGGGGCATTTCCCTATGTTTTTCCTAATCTAATAAAAAATATTACATTTCTAATGATATTTTAAATTAATTCAAAAAGTAAAATGTACATGATATCTAGGTATTTGATCTTGCGTCGCCATGTACCATGATAGAGATCTCACCCAATGAACTTCTCGTGACCCTACAAGGGTTGTTATCCCATAACACAACTAGGGGATAATTCACTCAATCCCAACATTTGGAATTTTAGAACCAAAGGAATTTTTTGTGAAGTTGTGTCGATAAAAGATGGCTATAATTTGAGCTTCTAATTCCATTCAAATAAGTATGCATCACATCAAAATGGAGGATGGATTTCAAGTCAATCAATGACCTCTCATCGGTCACTAATTATGAGGCTGCATAAAATATGGGGTAATAGTTTGTTTGATTGTATATATTGTGCTTCATTATAGTATTCATGTGTGGAATGAATAGTGGAAATTACACATTATTGGGGAGTATGAACTAATATTGTGTTTCCATTATGATGAAGTCATTGAGATGAAACACTATTCCTATTTACTTCCCTAATGTCTAAAATATAGTGGAAATATGATAACTAAAGATAAAAGTGGCATCATGATACTTTAAGTGGATGAATAGGGGTTCATACCTTGGATATTTGTCCATATTTGATGAATAGAAGTTTATATCAAATGAACATAGATTCATCCTAAGGGTATTGGTTACCTTGTATAAAACGTTAGTGTGCCAATATCTTGAGCACATAGGGATGACAAGATGTAAAAGAAGCTGTAATTATTTTTCTTCCATGTTAGCATTATGTGGAATGTTTGGAAAATTTTCTGGTACTATTCACATTTGGGTGTGGTAATTTAAATATATGAGTGACTTCTAATGTTTGTAATTACAAATAAAATTATGATTTTTTTAATATATTGTTATTTATGTGAGATTTGGTTGTTAAACGAAACTCACGTAAATAATAATATGGGGAGTTTTGTTAAAATAACCGCCTTAAAAATAGGATTTTTTTCTCCTACAAATTTATATGATATTTGTAATAAGATCAATCAATTTAAGACAACATATATTTTTAAACTGGACTACTACTCTCAATTTTAAATAATACATTTATACCTTTTCTTCACTTTTAGAATTTTTCTTAGTTGTGAATTGAAGAAGATCCCTCATCTACGATTTTATTTAGAACTAACTTCCCTTATTAGATTATCATATCCCATTATTGATTTTCTCTTATTATGCATCAAATTTTAATTCGCATTATTGTTCCATATCTTCAAATAAAAATCCATGCATTCATTAAATATGGTATTAGTTTGTGATTGTTCTAATATGTAAGTGCTAAAATACAACACTCTAAAATTTTCTTTCCTCATGATGTATGATTGTAAAAATAAATCATAAATGGAATTAGGTTGTAATTTGGGTTAACGTGAAAAATATACATGTTTCCTAGGAGGGTAAGCGAGTTTAGTTACTGATTTTACCCAACATATTGAAAATAATCATAAACTTAAATAATAAATATCATTGGTTAGATTAAAATATATTTTCCCCATTCTTGAGTTTTATCGGGAGATAGTAGTAAAATTTGTGTATGTTTTCGAGTAATGAAATTCATTTAATGGGTAGTGTTCTAAAACTTATATAAATACTTGCAAACATCTATCATGCGCATTATCTTTTTTTTATTAGATACTGCAAAAAATGGGATTAAGGCTCCCAAGGGCCATATAACAAAAGATACAATGAGAGAACCCCAACAAACGAGATAGAAAAGAGGAAGCGGGACCGAGAAAAAGATAGTTACATGAACTTAACTCAACTTTTGAAAAGACAGGGGCAGAATGAGAAGCAAACTTGTCAAAATCAAATGAAGGCCCTTCTCCAGTTGGAGAATTCAATTCCACAAAGAGGCTACCTAATTCAGAAGCACTTGAATGGTAGTCTTCAATGATAAGCTGATCACTTTCATTAATGGAGATCCCTTTTCTTGTCTACTAATCTCCAACAACTCTCTAGGATTTTCTTCCTTCTGACTTTGTTTTTCTGAGCTCTGGAGATAATGTCCTCGTAGGATCCCTAGTAAAGAAAGATCTTATTCCTTCCATATTAGCAAAGGTTAGTAACAAATCTCACTTGACAAAGGTTAAGACATCTAGTACTTATCAAGAATCAGATCAACAGGAGTCGCCACTAAGGATTTCCACCTTAGTTGTGCAAATGCACTAAAATATGATCTGTCAAATGTCTATCAATACTAGAAACTGGAAATGGAATGATCTAAATTTTCTTTACCTAGATTTATCAATGAAAGCCAGTGCGCTAAGTGTGAAAACTGAAAGAATTACACACAACACTTGCAACTTTGAAATACTTCTTATAGGCCTGAACACAAGATGATGTTTGAAAAAATGTATTAGTACTTAGAGCATATAAGAAGTGTTTACCAGGGTCTGAATATGAACTGTAACCACTATGTCCCCAGGAAGCAGCACAATTGGGTGTTGGTACCTAAATTAATTATCCCTCAGATGTTGAGCAACATCACAGGTTTGGCAGGAAGCTTAGATACAAGCAGAGCATTTAATGTGTCATTTTGTAGCCAAGGATGAAATGCAGCTTGCTCTTTGTCACTCAGATGTGGAGAAATGGGTAGCACCCTCAAGATGATTTGACCTATACTCACTACTTTATGGTTGTGCCTTTCAAGCGGGGGTGAGAGGACCTCTTTTGTGGCTGTTGTTTTTACGGAGGAGATGGAGATATCCTTCCTTGCAAAATTATTAAGAATACCTTAAAGAAAATATGATCAATGCAACAAAATATAACTCTCACGGGTTGTCACTCTAGATGATGTAGATATTTTGTAAGCAAGGTTTAGGTCATTAAAGATAATGAAAACTGATTGTTTCTTCATGTTTTGGTAGTAAAAGTAATGCATTTTTATACACACCTGATAAATAGGGCTAGTATGGGTATGATTGGCTATATTTAAATGAATTTTTGGTGGGAGATGAGGTAGAAATGAACTTGATGCACTAGGTTCTTAAGAAATTTTACAAAAATGGAGAGCTTGAAAAACAAAATGCTTTGGGGTAGCTAGGATGTTCCTTTAACTAGAATATGTGCTTTAATGGAGGCCCAGATCAACACTTTTCACACAAACTTCAAGGATCCAAAATTAAGGCTCAAATTGGAAAACTTAACTAAACATTATCAACCTCTATTTCATCATGCCTAAGATATCCTCAAAGGCTAACAAACAATCTTATAGTCATGCTAGGAGTCACAGTGATTTTAAATTTATTTATTTTACTATCAAATGAAATATCTTCTATTAAATGAAATTGCAAATGCCACCAAAATATCACAAGGATAAGATCTTTTGTTATTCACAAAGATTTCAATGCAAGATTGTAATGGTAACAAGAAAAGTACTCATGAGACATTCAAAAATGAAGCAAACACAAATTTTCCCCAAAAATAACACAAATTAGCTCAAATTTTATTAAATTTATCGGTAGGGAAAAGTTTATAGAACAATCTCAGAGATTGTCTATGGTTGTACACTTGCAAGACCACCTTGATACGACCAATTTTAACACAAAGGAGATAAACAAGATTTTCAGATGATTTCTTAGAAGGATGGGTTATATCAAGCTTTTTTATTAGAAAAATCAGTCTGACCTCTAACACTCCAACCATTTGCATGACAAATTCATGTAATTTATAATACTTCATTTACAAAAGAGTTTTCCCCCAAAAACCAGAGACATTCAAAGCATCATTATGTGTTGAGACTCCCAGAATCAGATTTACAAAAAAGTTGTCAGGTGTGTAGAGGGAAAATCTCTCCAAATATTTACAGTATACAATTCTTCACTTGGTAGGTCATTCTTTATCTCATGCGTGTAACTACTTCCTCCTCCAATATGTCAAATATGGTTCTTTACATGACAAGGAAAGAAAAAGTGAAAATTAGATCCAAGCCAATGATCAGATCATGTCTTGATTGCAAAATATGTCTTCAAGTTTTTCCCACCCAACCAGGATACCAAATTAATGTTCCTCTTCATTTTATGTGTAGGAGACTCCAAGAAATGATAAAAACCATAAAAATTTGCATCCCCAGGAGCTTTGGAGGAGAAATGGTGAAAAATTAGATACAGATGCCCAACTGCCATTGATCTCTCTTTTGAATCTGAACTGTCCATGTGGGCGATCTGAGCTAAGATGAGCCTGGGGGTTCCTTTTCACCTTTTACACTTTTTGGAAAAAATGAAAAATTTCTCAATTTTCTCCGCCTCTCGCCTTTGAAAAATGGTCCTAACACGTGTCCCAATGTGGGTCCCAAAGGAACTGTGGCTAAATTCTTCTATTTCACTTCTTTTTTGGAAAAAGGAAAACATTAAAAGTTTTTCCCGCAGCTCCACCCTTCCACTTCTAGTTTCTGATGTGGGTCCTAGCGGACACATGCTTCATTTTAAACTTTTAACTCCTTTTTCCACAAAAGGAAAATTTTCCAAATTTCCCTCGAAATTACACACCTCCGCCATTAAATGGAGCACGTTTTGACTATTCTCTGTTGGGCTTGTGGGTCATTTTGATGACTTTAGTATTTTAATAAACAAGGGGTAAAAATTCCAAGTTATCCACGATGGCTTGCCTCCCCACCTCTTGAATTTTCAAATAGCCACGTGTCTCAATGGGACATCTTGAGATGGTCCTAAAAGGTAGAGATTCTAAATGAGCGTGGGGTCACCACATGTCCCAGTCCCTTTTAAGAAGTTGCTGAAAATTCTAAGGAAAGAAGACCCGATGGACACCTCCACGTGTCATTATGGCGCAACTTCAAGAACCTTATAAGGCTTCAAAATTATTTGGCGGGGGCATGCTTCCATTTTATAATTTTTACTCCATTTTTCCAAAAGGGAAAAATATCCAACTTGCCTCTGAAGGCCCGCATCTCCACTTTTAACTTTACCACGTGTCCTTTTGCGGGGTCAAAGTAAGACTTTTCCCTGCCACTTAAAATTGACTTTAATCAAATCCTGGCGGGTCCGCAGGGTGGGTTCAAACTTTTTCAAAATTAGCCAAAAATAAAAATTTAAAAAACAAACCCACCATGCCTCATCCAATTAGAAGAAGCCACGTAAGTACCAAAAGAACCAATCAGAATTGAGCGGAGCTACGGGACCAAATTTGCCCTTTTGCCAAAAAAGAACAAAGTGACAAGTTAAAACATTTTCCCACCATCCCCTAACCAACCAAAAGAAGCCACGTGATAGCTGAATCTTTGAGGAATAATTTTGACAGGAAAAAGACACTTGCCAGATCGTCAAAAACACAAAAATTCACCATTCATGCCTAGAATCCAATTTTTCACTAAGGATGATTTTTTTGAAACAAAACCAAGTGAATCATGGTTCCAAGCATCTTTCGACCATGAATTTCAATTTTCAAAGACAAAAATTATAAATTGATCATTCTCGTGCTTCCATGGTCGGGGAAAATAGGAAAAATGGCAGAGCCTGTGGATTTTGAAGAAATTAGGTTAAAAAAGGAAAACCCAAAGACTTATTCAAAAAGTGGCATGCCAATGGATGCTACTAGAGACAATTCAAGGCATTTTAAATGGAGTTAAAATATTCAAAACATCCACATCGAGAGATAAAACATTTGACAACGCATACGAGACCGAGAGGAAAATAAGGGAAAAATCATGCGAGATCAAGACAAGCACCAATACATGTCGTGCCCCCCACCTTGAGCTCCTATAAGATTTTGAAACAGAACTTCCCACTCACCCGCCTTTGCTTGTTTCCATCTATAACCAATCATTACAATAGGTGCTCATTATCTTTTATGTGCTTCCAAAATATAATGAGTCCAATTTGTACTCGTATTAAATTGACTTATATGGACATTAAATATATATCAAAATATAATGATGAATAGAGATAATGTACTACTCAAGTAAAGTGATTATTTACACATGACTGAAAGAAAAACATAAAATGGAAGTATTCTACATGTAAACTTTCAAATAAATAATAGTTGATCAATTTTCTCAAATAAACATACGTGTAAGTAACAAATATTTCATGTATGAAATGAATCCATTTATACTAAAGTGTAATATAATAGAATCCAAATAGTGGTAATATATTTATAAAATATAGACTGGAATTGGCGTTGTAGAAAATAATTATTTATTCCTCCTTCCAAAATTAGTTTATCTATCAAATATTAATTTAACATGATGTTCATGTATTTGATACGTATTTACCTATATATTAAGTCCAAGTGTGAAAATCCCATCTAAGCTCATCTGAAATCTTATTAAAATATTTAGATAATTGTAACAAAAACTAACACATCCACCTTTAGGGGTGTAATGGATGCTCCAAAATAAAATTTATGAGAAATTATAAATGAATCCAATGATGATACTTCTTTATTCTTGCAGCACATAACTATAACTGTTAAATTCTATGTGTAACTTTATTTTTTAAAAATGGAAGTGACTAGAATGGAACAATAATATTAAATTAGAGAATGTTTATTCATGATTTTAGTAATTCTAACAATTATGGTTCATATAGTTTGACATAATATAATGGACATACAATTCATATACTACGTAGATGTTTCTAAACATCTATTCACCACGAAATGATGTGAAATATTACAATACTTACTATCTACATTAACATAACTTCATGAGGTTTGATATGGTAAGAAGAAGTATATTAAACTTATACTCAATTTTTTATTTTTATTATATTTTAAAATAGTGAAACATTTTTTTATATGTAAGTTGTATTAGATTTTCTACTTATCTCTTACAAGCTACGATAGAGTAACATTATCACATTACAAACTTCTAGGTAACATTTAAATAAACAAATAATATGAGGAACACCTCATGCTTATTAATTTCTAAGTTGTAGATGGTATGATGAGTTGTAGTGAAACATTTTATTTATATCTAAGTTGTATTAGATTTTCTACTTATCTCTTACAAGCTATGATAGAGTAACATTATCACATTAAAAACTTCTAGGTAACATTTAAATAAACAAATAATATGAGGAACACCTCATGCTTATTAATGTCTAAGTTGTAGATGGTATGATGAGTTGTTATGGTTTCCTATCAATTAATAGATTATCTTGCAGTTGATGTCATTCTAACAAAGATGTGCCCAAGGTAGTATACATACAAGAAAAATAGTGTATAATTTGAAGTTGTAGTCTTTTTGTTTTAGGGGTTTTATTATTTGCTTGGTTTATTCTATTATTTAACTAAAAATTGAAAGTAGCATTGTCTAATATATTCTTAATTGAAGAACTTTTAATGTACTGAAATCAAAATGTTGTAAGGAAATTCTTTTGTAGGATAAAAATAATATAGAATAAGACTTGTTGGAATAAAAAATAATTAGAAAGAAAGATTATAGGAATTAATATTACTTTGAAAGGAAATTTGTAAGAATTCAAAGTATTGTGTAAACAAAATATACTAATACTAGAATTAGTAGTTATCAAGCACACTTAGAATTGAATATTTTAAGAAAATAAGAACAAAAATAAGAACACAACAAGTTAAGTCCTTCGTCAAGTGGGACCTTGTTCTTCTTCGACTTGTTTTTCAATAGAGTTGTCTCAAAACCACAAGCATATTTTGATAAGAAAGAGTTTCTTACATATAACTAAAAATGACTTATAACAAATACTTTCACTTGCATTCGTCTATCTCTATTTCCATTTATTCATATATATATCTTCTTCTTGTCAAATAAATCAATAACACAATTGTATAGCTCATTCTTGTAACACAATCCCAAGAATCTAGGTGGCTAGATATGAGGATAGTTTTAGAATATTTTTAAAATTCATAAAAGAGGTTTAGGAACTAGGTTCCCTATTTCTAGTCTCCATTAACTTCTTTAAGTGATCCTTATAGTGAACGATACCATGTCAAACTAGAATGTGAAAACTAAAACTACCAATTACAATGAATTAATTACCATACATACATCACCATTCATTTCTTAAGGGTAATTAGTTGGAAAAAACCATAATCATTAGTATGATAAAGTTCATTATTTCCTACTTTGGACCTAATCAATTCCAACCATCCCATGCATTGATCAATGTGTTTGGAAGAAAAATTATTATAATTTGTGATATAATGGGTCAATATATGAGCTAATCATCTCCTTGACACCTTAATTTTTTGAAATCCTCTTGCAAAATACTTTTGCATTAAATTTTCTCAATATTTTGTGCCATATTGAATTCTTCATACTAATCTGAATATATCTTTGAAGTTATAATTTTTAATCCACTATGTTCATAGACTGAGTCTACCCATTCTCTAAATTTCTCCAAATATTGTTGTGAATTATTTTTCCATGATGTCATAGGACTAAAAACCAAATGTGGTCTAGTCCTCATTCCCATCTATTCAGCATTTCCTTCACCTAAGATTAAAATACTCTCTTGTTTCTTCATCAATTCCTTCAAGAAAGATAAGTTTTCATAATTCTTCATTTAGATCATATTTAGTCCATCTATGGAAAACAAGAAATTTGTATAAGTAGTCTTCTAAATTTTATTTTATTTTGTTATTTCAAAGAATTCATCCTTCCTATCCATTCCCTAAAATAATCCTAATTTTTTTCTAGAAAACTAGTTTCCATTTCATCCTAGGAGTGGATGGAGTTAGGTTCCAACCCCATAAACCACCTCATGGAAGAATATTTGAGAGTGGAAGGAAAGAGCTTGATATTTTGGTTGTTAGTATTATAATCATATGTCTAGCATAAGGTTTTGAAGTCTAATAAGATTTGATATGGTTATTTGTATGAAATTCTTCTAACGGTGGGAAATATAGATGGAGAAATGATTTTCATAGGGGTTATTCAGCTTCATCTATGGGATTGATGTAAGTAAAATTTCATCCCATGGGCCTATTCTCTTATAGAGGATATTCTACCTAATCACCCACGTTGATCAAGAGATTATGCAACACGAGTTTAAGCTTAAATTTTAGTAACACTTTCCATTCCATGGGTGTTTTTATTGAATAATTACAAGGGTTCTTCACTTGATGTTACTATTTGATAATTTTTATGTACTTATCTTCCTTAGATTCCTAAGGTCTGTACATCAATTTTTATCTTGTAAAAAAAGGCTAGGATTATTACTAGTTATATAGTATTTTCTTCAATGTCACGCTTCCTTATGTAAACGATTCTAGAAATGATGGGTCACTATGGCTTCTAATCATTTAATAAAATATCTTAGAGTTGATGACATTTTAACTAAGGATGTTCCCAAGGTCATATATAGAGAAGAAAATGAATATATAACTAAGAGTGATAGTTTTTGTTTTTAGGGGTTTGATCTTTTTCTTGGGTTTTTATTTTATTTAGCTAATTGTAATGAAAAAAAATCTAATCTATTTAAAATATAAAAAAATAATCTAATGAAATAAAGATGCGAGAAAGGAAATGCTATTGTAGAGAATGAAACAACTCTAAAATGATATTCGATGGAATTAAAAATACAAAGAATGAAAAATTACAATAATTATAGTCCAACTATAATATAATATAATGAAAGTCTTGTGTAAACAAAATATAATGAAATAAATTCTATTCCAACTATAATAAAATTGGAAGTAGTATTTATCAAGCATAATCAATATATATTCTTGTAAGAAAATACAAACATATAAATACCAACCCAAAAATCCTTGTCCTTAGTCAAGTGTACCCTTTCTCTTCATTGGCATGGTATTTCAACACGGTTGTCTCAAAACAACATGTCTTCATTGAAAAAAGAGATTCTTATGGATAGCTGAAAAATGACTTATAATAGATGATTTCCTTTACATACATTATATCTCTATTTCTATCTATTCATTTATCTCTGCTCCATATTAAATAGGTCAATACTTCAATTTTATAGCTCATTCATCCACCACAAGTCCAAGAATCTAGGTAACTGGATATGAGGATAATTTTAGAAGTTTTTAATAATTCAAAAAAAGAGTGCTATGAACCAACTACCCTATTTCTAGTCTTCACTAACTTATTTAACTAATCCTTATGGTGGAGGAAACGTGTCAATTAAGATAGTGAAAACTAACACTAGTGGTTAAAATGAATTCATTACCCTACACACATCACCACGCATCTCTTCAAGGTAATTAGTTGGAAAAAACCATAATCATTAGTCCACAATATTCAACAAGGATAAAATGCATTATTTTTACTTTGGACCTAATCAATTCCAACCATCCCATGCATTGATCAATGTGTTTGGAAGTAAAATTATTATAATTTTTATATAATGGGTCAATCTATGGACACATCATGGTACACAATCACTTGAACATAATTTTAATGATATTAGCCACCTCAAAATTATTTTTATTTCTAATGGTAAAACAAGTGTGGTTCTTATATTAAATAAAACACTTTTTAATATTAATAATTGGTACATCATTTTAAAAAAATTGAATAAATTTTTACCATGACCACGCATGGGTCTATCATGGTTCTTTTTTGTTTTGGTGATGCATTGGTTGAGCGATTTTAATATTTTATTAGGACACACAACTTAGGCCAATGTATAATTTTCATTTACATGGTTGGTATTTTAGTTCCACCATCTTTATCCATCGATGTGATTTATTACATATTTCTCCATTTGGGTGATTTTGACACAATTTTATCGGGATCAAGAAGATATATGGTAATTCTAGATTTTTTTAGTAGTGGAATCCTCAAGTAAGTAATTAAGACTATTTTGTCACCAGGATAATAAATTATATTTAAAATGATTATGTGATGATCAACTAAATCCTAAATGTTGTTTGAAAATGTATAAAATTACAAGTACATCCGTTCCTAAAATAGATATATAGGCAAACAAATATATTTTAGAACTCTATGGGTAAGTGCACGGAAATGAGGGGCCAAAATGAGGTCTTAAGTGATTTTTTTCCTAAAAATAAATAAGTTCGACTTGTACAAGTTATTTGAGATAATTGCACTCAAACTTGGAAGATGTTAAAAACATGAATTGAAGCATTTCGAGTCTAGTTTATAAAATACTATTTTAAAAAAATGGTTAAGTGTAAGTGGGTTAAAAATATTAAATGTTAATAGGTACTCCTATTTTCATTAAAAAAACATAGTAGACAATCGGTCATGCCCCCCCCCTCCCCCTTTTTATTATATGTCGATATTTTTGAAAACCCTTTGGTAGAAAGATAGATAGGAGCATCTTGTTTTTCATAGAATTATTTTTAGATTTTTGATTAAGTATTTTTTAATGATTTTACAAGTTCAAATATTTTTAAAATAGAAAAATAGTGGATATTCGATCGTGCCCGTACCCATAACCACCTCAAAAATATCGAAAATTAGATTTATTTGAATGTATATACAATTAGTCCTAGTTTACGGTGGTATATTGTTTTTAATTTTGGAGAAGTGAACTAAAAGATACATGAAATTAGATAAGTGTTTAAAATCATTTAAAAATAGAGGTATAAAAGACATACTTTGAAATAAATATAAATGGAAACCTTATAATAGTTGAAAATATATTAAAGTATATATTAGAAAGAAGATAGTTTTCTTGATGTTGTAGGAATTTTTTTAAGAAAGATAGAAATATGTTTTGTAGGATTTATCATGGTGAAAGGTGCATTTTTGCATATTTTTCAAAAATGTGAAGGTTGTTGTGTTATTACTGAGTCCAACACATTTTTGGGAAACCAAAGCAATTCCAACATATAAAATTTTGGTATGCATTCCTTAGAGTATAGACATTAGATGAGTATGTGGTAGGCTTATATGCTCAAAAATAAATGTTCAAGTATAGGAAATAATAAAGTATAAAATATAATAATGTATTAATAATAATAAATGAAAAATTGATATTTTAGTATAAAAAATAATTAAGTATAAATAATATTAATGTAGACATTTTTCATTTATTATTATTTATACTTTATTATTTCTTATAATTTAAATATATTTTATTAAATATACAAAATTAGGGTGACTCATAATCTTGTAGAACTTGTCTAATAGTTCCATGAGTAATGGTTTAGGAGATAGCTTGTTATGATCTAATGCAGGTCAAGACATAAGTAATTTTCAAGAATTTAGCATTGACTTAAAGCTTTTAGTTTTGAAATTCTACAATCGATGTCTATTTTAAGAAAGAATATAGTCATTGTTTAGGTTTTAAGGCCTTTTCGATTGTTTAGTGACATTTTTAGGAGTTTTAGACGTGTCATAATTATATTTTACAAACCTCAATACTCTCAAAGGAAGCAACAACTTCTCAAATATATGCACTTATGTAATTTGTTATAATACATTACAAATCATAACACATGTACATGTTTTCTTGAGATGAAAATCCTTGACGACATCTACAAGTACTACTCCCATTATTGGTGCTATTACAAAAATTAACAAAATTCCTAAAGCTATTAAAATGTTGTCTCTTCATGACCCTTGATAATTTTCACTTGTTTCATACGACTCAAATTGTGTCTCTACTCCTTGTCACTAGAGCCCCTTAAATGAAATATTTGACTCACTTCATGAACACATTATGCCCCACAATTTTGTAATCAATGCACATTATACAATTAAATTAATGCATAAATAATTTGTGAAATCTCTATGTAATTGTCACCATCAGGTTCAAATTTTATGTTTTAATTTCCTTTATACATTATCCTTCTCACCAGCAGACTAACATGTGTGCCCATGTACTTAATATTATAAAAATTATGGAAGAAATTCAATTCCCCCATGATAATTCTACATCAAAAATTGTATCTTCAATTTCAATTAAATTAACAAATTAATTAATTTGTATAATTTTAATTACTCCTAGATGAATTATAAAATCAAATCATATGATTTTAATAATTTTCACAAGTTTCAATTTGATCAATGCTTCTTATCTTAATGAAAAAAATCAACTAACTATATAATGCATGATATAATTTGGGGGTACAATTGATTCGAATTCAATTTTACAATGTAAATAAAATAGCATGAAAAATTGAAAATCTTAAGCATGAAAACTAAGCCCCTAATTAGGCTTCCCATTTTCTATGCATCCTTCCTATGGAAAACCTAACTTCAGTTCAAACTTCACCCTTTCTCATTAAAAAATCCTAACATGTTTTTGAAGTTTATTTTAATGTGTAGGGATGATTACCCAAGGTGATAAATTAATTCAATAAGATACAATGAAAGAAAAATTCCTTTAGAGGAAAAAAACGGACATCATAGCAATCACCCTATGACAATGAATAAATGGCGGTGTCAATGTTTACTAAGGATAATCACTTAGACAATGGGTGTAAATAGGAGAATCATGAGGTCTGTAAAGGATATGAAACATCAAGGACCTCATTGAAATTCAATTCATCAAGGGAATGATCATCATGAGCATGATGAGAAAGGATAACCATGAGTGGTTATTGTAGTTCCGAATCTCACAAAATGGTATTGGCGTGGCAGAAATTTGAATAACACAATGAGATCCGGTCTACGATACCAAACGACGTGTTGTCACACCACAAGCTCAAACTAGTGGTGGAGAGGGATCTCATCATGTTAATCGGTTATTATGCCAATAAATGGTTCATATCTCTTGAGAGTTTTTCTAAAAACTTAATCAATGATTGCGATGTGCTTGCATTAGGGTAAATTTTAAGTCCCCCACAAAACAAATTCGTAGAAATTCATAGCTGAATATGGGAAAATTGACTTTCGCACTGATATGTTGTCAGTTGGTAGTATTTTTTATGCTACTAGATGAAAGCATATATTATTATTTCACGATAGTAAATGATGTTGGCCAAAAATATATGTAATTTAAAAATAAAAAAACTTTTGTCACAATAACACTTAAAATGATTGGCTCAATGAGAAACCTGTTCTCCCAAAATATGGCGCAAACAAAAAAATAAAAAAAAAAGTGATTATTTTTAAAGAAATTCAAATTTCATTTATTTTGTATGGGATTCGTTTTTGAATTTTTTTGGTGTTAGTAGTTAAAATGGTTGTCTAAATAAGAAATTTGTCCTCTAAAAATATGGCACAAGAAAAAAAAATTCCCAAACTTTTTTTTCTCTCTATTACTACAGACGGTAGCTTTTTTATATCTTTACCCGCCAAGAACATAATATATGCTTTCGGCGGTAGCATATTTAATGCACTCTTGGAAGACAAAATAAATATATGTTGTTGGTCGATAACATCAAGGTAGCATAAAATATTTTATGCTACCAATTTGACAACATGTGTATGATGTCGGTCATTAGCATAAAATAGTCTTCATTTGGTAATATATTTTATGCTATCATATGAAAATATTGGGAATTTGTCTTTCTTTGGGATGTAAAATAACCCATAAAATTAACTTGTACCCTAAAATATTTGGTGACCTAGGCCTACTCCCTTCCCAACAAAAACAACAATTTCAAATTTTAAAAGCTAGATCATTTGTGAAATAACCAATATTCACCACTAAAATTTTCCTAGCTCACATATTGCTCTTCGGGGAGAGGATTTAAGATTTCTTCAATGTATTTGGAGGTCAAGAACATGGATCTCAACCTCAAAATTTCCGTCAAGTATCATTCGAGGATCAATCCTTATGTTTGGAGGGGAAACCTATTTCCATGAGAAATAATTCGGAAAAGTGAATTGGTCAAAGAAATTTTACGCAAAAATTTTTTTCTTCATTGTATCATCATCTAGCTAATACGAGATAAATAGGAGGAGAATATCAGAATATGGAGGAATCCTCTTTTAACTCCTACAAAAAACTGAACCAAATATTTTTATCTACATGGAATATCATAACTCACACAACCATGTTTACGTGGGTTATTAACAACTCACCCAAAAACCTAACTATTATAAATTTATTTACTCTTGTAATAAACCATGTGAGTGTTTATAACTCGTAACATTCCTCCCTTAGTTTGATCATGGGGAAAACATGTCTTGAACTTGTGTCTACTCATGATTTGGTGATTTTCATAGGATAATCACAAACCCACAGATGGTTTTATAAACTATGTACAAATAGAAATTTTCCATGCTAATACAAAGCTAACACTTAGTAGCTTCTAAGTAATAAATCAAACCCTATAGAACCATCAAGATAAGATGTCATGATAAATAACTTATACAATGTATACCCAATCTTAAATATAATGCTAAGCTATTTCTTACTCTCTAGATTGATACTCTAATAAAATGAACCTATTTAGATCACTTCTAGAAATTAAAGGGGAGTGGTTTCTCTGGTTTGAAGATGGAATATCACAAAAACATTATTACTAGGTAATTTTTAATCTTCTCATTCTCTTTAATTTGAGAGAATGGAGGCAAGTGGAGAAGTTATTTCCTTGATGGATAATGGGTCAAGATAAAAAAATACCTATAGTTTAACAACGGTAAAATGAGATAAAAGTTGAAAGGTAAGGGAAGGGGGTTTATATAGCTTGTCTAAAGAGGCAAGCCTAACAAATTGATGAATGTGGTATAAACCCCAAAGAAGAAATACAAAGTCCATGTTTGTTTAATAAATTATGTACGCTTCGTGGAATTGAAAGGGGTTTAATTAATCAAAGGTGATTCATTAACAAAAGGGCGGATGCCTATAGAGGGTTTAGCAGAATGTTAATATGATTTTCAAGATTAAAAGATAGGAAATGGTTTAATAAATGACAATTTATTAGTTTAGCCTAGCGGTTGTAATAAATTAAGAATACTTGATTGAGATAGCTAGAAGTTGACATTAATTAATGAAAGGTCATTAATCAACATTACGAGTGATGAGAGGTTTAATTAATTAGTGAAATGTAATCAATTAATGGTGATAGAAGAGAAATTGTTAACTATTTACAAAATATCATCAATTTGTGGAAAAGGAGATAATAAAATTTAGGTATTAAAATTTCTTGATTGAATTATGGGTGTCTACATTTTCCCCTTTTTTAGGTAGCGTCAGTGAAACAAATTCAAAGATAGTAGACACATGCGAAAATGTGAATTTTGAAGGGATAAAAGTAAAATTAACACGGTGAAGGATAGCCCCTCGAGTGTCAATAGGGTGATGAAATAGTTCAATCGATGATCAAAAAGATGAATAGAATAGGATGAAGTAGGGGAAATCCCATTCCAATGGGGGATAGACATCGATATATCGATAATCAATATAGAGGAGAAAAGTGGGCCTTAATCCCTGCATAATAGTATTTTGAACTCTTTTGTTGAAAATTTCATGGTGGTATCGTTATGAAGCGCAATATATTATTCTCTTACTAGATCTTGTTGGAAATGATTTGGAGCGGGTGATCTATGCACCAAAGTGAGTTGGATGAATATTGTTAATAGAAGAGAGTGATATGGAAGAAAAGGAATATGTAGGGGATGGAAATAACTTACATCCAACTGATGTAAAAACCACATTGTTTCATCATGTTGTAAGTGATCTACATCATCAGTTGTTATTAAAACATGTACGCATACAAAAAAAGTGTATAATGACATGAAAAGCCATAATACAAACATTTGTTTGTTTTCAAAGCACTAACTCAATGCAACATATAAAATGCAATACAATATGAGAAACTAAACAAGCTAACTGGACAAGGAAATAACTACAAACACACATAAACAAAAATGTTTTAGACAATTGTATAAATGTTTTTGTTATCGAGCATTGATTTTGAATTGTGCAAATTAATGAAAGTAAAGTATAAGAATGGAACCCCGAGAAAGATACATGTGGGGTGAATAAGCGAAGGATATAGAAGACCGGTGAGACTACCCCAAGCAACACATTCGTGCAAAGGAAAATAGAGGTACTCGAGAAAACTACCTTTTTTATGGAGGGTAGATCCAAATGATCCATGAGTCATGCATTAGAACATGTGAGATTCAAAGAAAGATGTTTTGTAATAATTTTTTTGATGTTCTAGTATAATCAATTTGATATAGATTTCAATTGGATGCATGAGCGTTTACCAATTTTTGAAAAAAATATGATTTTTAGAATTTTTTCGATTTTTCAAATGATTTTACCATGTTTTTGGATTATTGAATTTTTGCCAATTTTTATTTATTTTGAATTTTAAGGATTTTTGAAGTTTTTAGAAGAATTATGAGAGAGAAGATCACCTAAAAACAAGAAAAATTCTCCGGGGATAAGAAATGGTTGTTATGTAGAAAAAATGCCTTGATGGGATGAAAACAGGGGGGAAAAATGACCATTTATAAAAAAATATTCAACGTAGTGAGTGTTGGAATAAATTAGAAGAATCATGTTATCCTTATAGTGTTGTGGGAGAAAGAGATGCAACGAGCTAGGGTGTCACAACTATACATAGAAGGTTGGGGAGGGTAAAAACTCACCAAGGTAAATTACTATTACCAAACCCTAGTTTTTTTATCATTGATTTTTCTTTGATTCATGGGAGACATTGCTCATGTTTAGGTATGTACAACGCGTGCGAGACATTGTTCGATATATTATGGGTAGAAAATTTTTGCACCAATGCTTATGCATCCCTTGGGGAGCTTAAGTGTTTTCGGGATGCATATGCATGATTTTAACGCATATGGGGTCAAGGCTGAAAACAGGGTAAAGTGGGGGTTCACGTGCACATATGCATGGAAATCACACATATGCGCAGTGCATGGGAGGCTATGTGGCAAAAAAAGTCCCTTCACGGAGGCACGTATGTGCTAAAAGAGTGAAAAAACTTAGTTTTTGACAATATAGAAGATATTTTGGAATTTATAGAAGAATGTAGGAATGTGAGAATATTGTAGGGATGTTTAGAGGAAAAATAAATGAAATGTTGTAGAATAAGTGATAGGGATAACATGTTTTCGTGGTTTTGCGGGAGGAGTTACCTTGAATAGAGTTGCGGGAGTGACATGTGTGCCTATGTGCTTATGAGGTTACGCTGCCTTGAAATAATCCAATTTCTGAAGATCACCTAATATGTCATGACATTTTCTTAAATCACGCAAATTCCTTCAATTTCCTTTTATTTCATATGCCTCACATCCTTCGCCTAAAGGTGACATAATGAGAGCTAATGTTTATGATTCATGACTAATGAGATTACCATCACTTTAGAGTATTTGTGGTAGATACTTAGAGTTCTGATGCAGGGATGACTAATTGAGTATGATGGAGACGCCACCCATATTACATAGTGCCTTATACATATGTTTTGTGTATCGAACATACCATGCCTCGGGATTTCCATATGGCTATCTAGGTGCTCCATAGATCATCATCTTTCTCATGTTCCCATTTATTTTATGGCTCTTGTTAGTGGCATTCTGGTGCTTTACATGATGAGAGAATTTTTTCCTTTAGGCCTTATTAGACCGACTCATGGCCTCATCATCATAGAGATGTATTATTTGGGATAGTGTAATCTTACACATTTATACTTTGGGATCTTAATCTAATTTCCTATCACGATTAGAGAACCCTAAAGCTAACCAAGTGATAGGGATAACATGTTTGCATGGTTTTGTAGGAGCAGATTACCTTGACTACGATTACGGGAGTGAATGTGTGCTGTGTGCTTATGAGGTTACATTACATTGAAATTATCCAATTTCATGAAGATCACCTAATATGTCATGACTTTTTCTTAAATCACGTAAATTCCTTCAATTTATTTTTATTTCATATGCCTCACATCTTTTGCCTAAAGGTGGCATAATGAGAGCAAATGTTATAGATTTGTGTGATGAGATTACCATCACTTTAGAGTATGTGTGGTAGATACTTAGAGTTCTAATGTAGGGATAACTAATTGAGTATGATGGAGAAACCACCCATATTACATAGTGCCTTATACATATGTTTTGTGTATCGAACATACCATGCCTCAGGATTTCCATATGGCTATCTAGGTGCTCCATAGATCGTCATCTTTCTCGTGTTCCCATTTATTTTATGGCTCTTGTTAGCGGCATTCTAGTGCTTTACATGATGAGAGAATTATTTCCTTTAGGCCTTATTGGACTGATTCATGGCCTCATCATCATAGAGATGTATTCACTGGGGATAGTGTAATCTTACACATTTGTCTGGGATCTTAATCTGATTTCCTATCATGGTCAGAGAACCCTAGAGCTGACCACGCGTCTTAAGATATAGTTTTGGGACCAGATTACCATCGCTCGACCCCTAGGAGTTTTGTGATATACGACCTTTGGGTGAGCCATCTACAATGGTTTGGGCACCAAATGGGGATGACGTCCATGAGAAAATTGGATATACATATTATTACAGTCATGCTTTTGATGAGATATGACTCCATACATTGACATAGTGGTTATCTAAAGTCTACCATTGGCTCATGATGTTGCGAAAAAGAAGAACGTAACAAATGTTGAGTGCTTCTCTATTGAGAGTAGTGACTACATCATAAAGTGGTGTATATTGGACCACATGCAGAGGAAATTAGGTATAGTTCAGGGTATCGTTGGTGATGACATGTGGTATGATCAGCGATAGAGGGAGACATTTGATATTGGCCCTCGTATCGGACCATGAAGCGCTAGGAAAACTTCATAGAGGTGTTACCATACTCTTGGGTTTAGTTACCACATTTTTTTTTTTATTATTGGCAAATAGTTTTTTGAAAGGGACTATACCCTTGAATACAAAAGAAGGCCTAAAAGCCAGGATGAGCAAGAAAACCAGAGCGAAAAGGATCAGAATCCAAATGTTACAATGATGTTCAAAGTAGCTAAAAAACAACTACCAAAACGAGACAGAACAACAAAAATACTGCAAAAAAGTAGTAAAGGATCCGCAAAAAAATAGCAAAAAAGCAAACAAGGACAGCAGAATCAACTGCAGCTACTTCCTAGTAGCTTTGTCTAAGATGGTTTTGATATTCTTCCAGGAGACATCAGATTACCACATGTTGTTGATCTAGAGGAGACATCAGATTACCATTCATCATATGTTACAATGGTACAAATTTGTCTTACAATACCACAAGTAACTATTGATGTGTGTGTTTCGTAGCAAACATAGGGTTTACATGGTAAGGCCCTTAAGTTGAGGCACGAGCACAAATGCAGCAAAAAGAGTAGGGAGAAAGATAGGTTGTTCCACCATAGTAGGGTCATCTAGTACAATAGGATTTATAACAACAATATCGCCATCCATAGGTAGTCCACATCAAGATGGGGGAGGTGGAGGAGATGAGGAAGATGTTGGAGTGGTAGTTTCATTGAGGAAAAAATTACAACATGTGGTAGTCCAATTATCCAATTTGACCCCTCAAGTGAACTTGGACAAACATGACCTCACACAAATAAAATTGGGTGATCGTTTTAGCTATGGGAACTCATATTTCAGGCTTGAGTCGTGTGAGTTGAAGTGATGTGGAAGAATTCAGATTCGACAGGGGGAAAAATTTCCAAATCATCGAACTTAAAAGGTCTGAAGCAAATCAAAATCCAAAGCCTGAAATTCAAAATTCAAAAATTTAGGAGTTTGGAGTTGGCGGCGCAGGTCGAGGAGTGAATAGTGCCATACATGGAGGGTTCAAGTTTCATGACTTTGGGCTTTAAGGATTTTAGAGACATGCAATGACTAGATGGGTGAAGAACCCCAAAATATTTAAACACAGAACGCTCAAAAAATTGAAACCCAAACCCCCAAAAATGCCAAAATCCTAAAATCCTAAAAGCCGAAACCCCGAAATCCCAAAATGAACTACCGAAATCCCAAAACCTGAAATCCTGAAACTTAAACCACCGACATCCCGAAACTCAAAACCCCTAAAATCCTGAAACCTAAACCCTTAAAAACACAAAGGTCTGAAACCCCAAGTCCAAATTTCGAACATCAGGGTTTCAATATTTTGGAACATAAAAGCCCTAGTGCACACACATCACATCTTGAAGTGAAACAAAAATAATAGATTTCGACTTTAGGGTTTTGGCATTTCAGAGGTTTCATGAGCTTAGAATGGTAAATCGTGATAGCAACCTTTCAAGCAAAAATTCCTAAAGCTCTGAATCCCAAAAGTATGAAATTTCAAATTTCAAAGTATGCGATGCATGGTCGGTGTCTTAAATAGAAGATCAACCACTCACATTTATCATAAAAATGGAACACTCATCTTTAGATGGCCATAAATTTTGACTGAGAGCTTGAATTGGCAAAAAAGCTAGACTATTTGGAGAGCTCTCAGTGTCCTCTACACAAAAACAAGAATAAGTATTTAAAAATGAGGAAATACAATCCATCTTCTTAGATGAAATTGATTTAGCATATTACGAGGGGATGTGTGTCATTCAACTATCCACGATGGGCATTGAGGTATTCCATTCAATCATTTTTCCATCAATAGGTCAACATTGATATCATAGATACCATATCCATCTGCAAGATCGTCTACAAGGTCCTTTAGTATAGTAGGTAGCTTCGTCTCAACCTCCACAAGGTCCACAATAGATGTCACCACTTGTTAGTAGACCTAGTAGTCCACATGGGGAGAGAGTCATAGTTGAATCCTTTTATTGATGTATATGTACAGATGTATCTTTTTATGCATGCCTTAATATGCAGGCACAATTTTGACATGATGTACATGTATGGTTTTTAGTCATGCCTCAATATGAAGGCACATTTTTATCGATTCCCATGATGGCATACATTGTATTTGATGATTGTGTACTGAGATACACATTACATATGGACATTGATATTTTACATATTTACTTGTTTATGATGATTGAATATTATTCATTACTTATGATTATATCACATGTGTTTAATTTATGAGATGACATTAGATGATATTACATTGTTTTTATGATATACTTATAATTGTCCACATTTTTATTTTTGATATTTGGGAGAGGGGACATTTGATGGTCCCTATTTCCCCATTAATGATATGGCATGAAGATTTTAGCTTAGTATACATGTTGGATGTTAATATTTATGATTATGTAGCTAAGATGTTATAGATGACATATATATGATGTATGTGATGTCGAGATCGATGATATAGATGACTATGTGATAACAAACAATGTACAAGTAACAAATAAGCAAACTCAAAAGTTAAAAAATCTACAAAATTTACACACTTAACAAATAAAACAACAAAACTATATACTATTATTGAAAAAGCATGTAAAATATATTGAATATAAACAGATATGAATGTACAAGTAAATAAGCAAAAATATACTTAGGAATGTAAAGACAAACAAGAAAAGAAACAAACAAACAAACAAGAAAAGAAATACTATGTTATTGTGATGCATTTTTGAATGCATTTATACTATGTTTGGGAGTTTTAGGAACCAATGTTATTTTATTTTCTTATTTTCTATGAGACAGTTTTATAATGTTTTAGATTTATCCAACTATATTTGATTTTTTTTGAAAGTTTAAGACATATTTGAATGTTTTTGTGATTTTCTTACACTTTTCTTAAGTTATGTACAAGTAAAAAGTGAAATGTGGATACCCTCAGCGTTAGATGGGAATATACAATAGAAGATGGCACTCATTATGTACAAGAGAGTGAAGATCTAATGGTTATTCCAAGGTTAGATTGGAATTTACAAAGTCAATATCTTCATATATTTACAAGAGGACCAGCCGGATCAAGGCTTCAAATAGACAGGCTCAAAAGGAATCTCGGATACGGGAGAATAAATTAGCTCTAGAAAAGAAAAAAACCCTAGATATGAAATGCTTATGAACCATGAATCCTCCCCAGTGCTGAAAACTAGTTTTCACCAAGGTTCTTATTCAAAGTGCCACAATTGCATGGTTTTGACACTTAGATGACCTATTTTCTCTTTACTTTTCCTCATTTTTGTTTGGTTTATGTATATTTATTCTTTTCTAATTATTTTTGAACTTACGTGCCATATTCAAACATCAAACCACTAAAGGTGGATGGCATTCATAGGTTCACACCACTCATCTCCATCGGGATGGGAAATTTTTATGCTCTTGACCCATATTTTTCCAATATCACATAAGGTCCCAACAAATTAGGTTCAAACTTTCTCTTCTTTTCTCTTTCTTTCATAGTGTTGAACTAGTTTTCTTCCAAAGCACCAAATCTCCTACCTCAAAATAATGAGGTATAGTACATTTTATAGCCTAAGGACACTTGATTTTGATACACTTTTAATTTTTGAGTGCACAAAGGAGTTTTTAAACTAGTAGTTCAAGTTACGCCAATCTAGCCATGTGGTAGTCTTCATATTTATCGAGATAGTCTCTTAAAGATATTCTCGGGAGGAAATCTCAATTTCCATGGGGATAATTGAATTTGTGCATAAAACTATAGAATATGGTGTCACACAACTAGGAGTGATAATGAAATTCCTATATGCCTAGAGGGTGCGATGGATATGCAAATGAAAATTTATACCAATCTTACTCACCATATTTTCCAAGATTCAAAGAAGTGTTATTTTAGAGGTTGGTACTTGTGCATTACCTTGACGGTAAGTGGGAGTCGACCATTTTATGAAGATTTGAAATCATTGGAATATGGCCTTCACACTATTGTTCTTGAAGGAATTACTATTTACTTCTACAATGGCGAGAAGGGATGTCGTAGTGAGAGATAAGATGAATCATGATAAATTTTTAGATATGTGCCCCAGTAACATACATGAGAGGAACAACTTCCACCCCTTTGGTGAAGTATTTTTGGTAGTTATGATATGGTTATGGCCATATGAGGAGGTAGGGGTGAGCTTTCCTCTGAGATCTAGTCCCAACTTAGAGAATGGCCATGGTCTTGTGATTGGCTGTAAGGGTTGTAATGGTGCATGAATGAGGTTTACGTAATTTTGGCACAATGCACACTTATTTACATACTAGAAGGAATCGTTTTCCATGGTAGGCCAATAATAGCCTACTCTCAATAATTTCTTCACAAGGACCATTCCATTGGTATGGGATTTAGAAACTCCTTAGTGTAATTTGATGAGTATTTGGAGAGATTCTAGTACATCTAGACAACGTAATATATTATCATCAAATCCTTGATGATAGAATCTTTTAGGTGTATTTTAAATCTTTGGTGAGAGGGTCTTCAAAGTCTTTTCTTGAAGGAGTTACCTTTTTTTTTTCTGACAATGGCGAAAGGGATGTCTTAACGGTAGATAAGATGATTTGTGATATATGTTGAGATTTGTATCCCGGTAACATATGTGAGAGGTACAAGTTCCACCCAATGTTTGGAGAAGTATTATGTGGTTGTTATGATATGGGTATGACCTTCTAAGAAGGTAGCGGTGAGCTTTCCTATTATATCTAGTCCCTACTAAGATAATGACCATGGTGTTGTAATCGGTTGGAAGCAGTTATGACAACACATGATCGTAAACTCTTCAAGTTTGGAATTACTAACAAAATCACAATTTAATCTTTGTTGTTTACTTTATATTAGAAAATAATAGAGATAGCTAGTGAATGAATTACTATTGTGCTTAGAATCAACAATTGTAGTAAAGGAAAGGATGTAAGCTCATAACACCAACAATTTTATCTGGAAAACCTCCAATGGAGGAAAAACACATCGGGAAGGGAAATTGCTCTTTCTTCCCACTTCTATTGGCCAATACAAATCAATAGGTATATAATTTATAATAAGTAAGAAAGATAAGTATATAATTTCTAAACACTTCCTTTCGAGTTACTTGCTTACTCGTTCAACACTCCTTTCTTCTACAACAATACAATTTACAAAGACCAAGACTTCTTGCTCACTTTCTCCCATGCTCCAATGATCTTCTACACTTCTACAATCATGTATTTATAGCCTTTCTTATGTCCTCCCATGCACTCGAGAATTGGAAATGTCATGAAGGAGAAGAGAAATGAACATCCTTTCAAATTCAGACGCTATTCATTTCGATTTTAGTTTCCTATCCATAATGGATAGGACCATCGCCTGTGCGGACCGGTAGTCCTAGGACCACCTCCTGGCCTGGGTGGCGAGTTCTATAAGTGCCTCCCTATGCGGGGAGGTGGTCATGTTACCTAAAAGACAAAACCTTCATTTCATTGTTTTCCTTCTTTACGTTGATTGTTTCGATGAAGTAGAGTTATTTCAGATCCCTATGGATCACACCTCCCATTCTTAGGAGGCTTCTGGTCCAAAAAAACATTAGTAGAGGAGTAGATGAGGGAACAATTCCCTCTCTTACTCCTTCGATTACCACCTGGGCTGCCTTGGTGTCTTTCCTTTCAGTTCAATATTCTAAGACTCTGTGGAACTCTTCTAGTCTCTTTGAACATGTCTTGTAGCACTACATCCTCTTTCAATTTGCCTCATGAGTCTAAGACGCAATCCTAAATGGAAGGTAGCAACTTTAGTTCTTAATATTCATCTAGCATGGATGGCTCATAGAGGTGCAAGTTCTCACCATATACTACAGATTACATCCTCATGAATGATGGTAAGTCAAGTCAAAAAGCATTTTCCCCAACTCGCTCAAATATGGTGAAGGGTCAATATCGTAGTGGCTTGAGCTTCCATGCTTGACCTTGTAGTCTCTCCTTTCTCAAGTAAAGCTAAACTTTGTCTCCAACATGAAGCTCGTGTTCCCTCCTATGATGATCGTTCTGGCTTTGTAATTTGCTTGATATTTTTCTAGATGTTCTTTGACCTTGAGATGGATTTGTAGGATCCTCTCAATGAACTTGTTGGCTCTAGTCACCTTTGTGTCTCATGTATCCTCCTCATCCTGTTGTCCAACTACTATGTCCAACATATTTGTAGGTAGATATCCCAAGCATGCTTTAAATGGTGACTTCATAGTGGATGTGTGTACTTCCCGGTTATTGGAATGCTAAATGTAAGCTAAGGACTTGTCCCATGTCCTTGGGTACTTAGTGTTATACCCTTCAATCAACGATACCAAAGTTCTATTTACCACCTCTATTTGTCCATTTGTCTTTGGATGGAAAGTTGTGCTCCTCTGTAACCTGGTATCCATCTTGTCCCACAAAGTTGTCCAAAACGTCCCCAAGAACCTGGAATCCTTGTTAGAGATAATAGACTTTGGCAAACCAAAATGCACCCATACATTAGAAAAGAAAAGATTTTCTACCTCATGTGCTTTAATTGTCTTTTTACATGTCATAAGAATACACATTTCTTGAATCTATCCACAACAACATAGAGATAGTCATGGCCATGTTTTGACATAGGTAATTGTTATCCAAAATTCACCCTCAAGGTAATTTTGATAACATGCATCAAATTATTCAGTCCCGAGCAAGTAAGATTGATTCGAGGCCCAAAATCATGTTTTTCGGGGTCCCCTCGGTCTTTTTCTAACTCCCCAATCCAAGAAGAAATCCCAACGAGTTATAAAAATGGAAAAAATGCAAAAAATAAGGTTGCAGGACTATTTCGAAGAATTTCAGGTGTGAAGAGTTCGGGTCGTACTAGTTTGGGTCATACTGAGGTTCGTCGTACCAAGCTTGGGGCGAAAACAAAGAAAATCAGCTAAGTCAGACATTTTTGTCCCAGGTAGTCCGCACGACAGTTGGGACGTTGGGACACGAGGGACGTGAAAATCTGAAATGGCCAAAAACAAAAATAAATAAATCGTCTAAGTCTTTTGTTTCGCGCGGTTTGGGACAGAGGGGACAAAAGTACGCGTGGGACGCGAATCAACCAGTTTGCCGAAAGACAGTCCATTTTGGGCAGTTTGCGGGATAGTTGGGACAAAAGTACGTGTGGGACACGTGAGACGTGAAAAGAAGAAAAGGCTGCAAGCCGGGACAAGGAAGCCCGAACTAGCCAAAGCGGGATATTTTCATTCGTGAAAGCCAGGATAAAAGTATGCGTGGGAGGCATGAGACGCGAAAAGGTGAAAAGGCTGCAAGTAGGGACAAGGAAGCCCGAATCGGCCGAAGCAGGAGATTTTCATCCAGGACAGCTGGGAAAAAAGTACGTGAGGGGCGCATGTGATGTGAAAAGGTGAAAAGGATGCAAGCAGGGACAAGGAAGCCCGAATCGGCCGATGCGGGAGAATGTGTCCCAGGAAGTGGCGGGGAAAGAGAAGGACTTAGAAAATTTTCCAAGTTTCGGTCAAAGTTTTCAAAGGTAAAAGTTTTGGCCCGCTGCCCCCACCATCGAATTAGAGCCTGACATGTGTCATCCAAGTGGCGAGTGTGGGAATATTCAAAAAAATTCCAAATAGCAAAACGGGTCAAAATTTCAAATTTTTGCTCGCCGATTTGATTTTGGCCTTTTTTTCCTAAAACTTCAGATCACCATATCTTTCGATCAAGAGCTCAGATTTTCATGTTCTTTATATCAATAGAAAGTTCGTGAAATTCTCCACATGATTCTGGGGTCATTTTTGCATTTTGATGGAGTTTAGAGAGATAAAATCGAATAAACATCTCGACACATGGTAATGGCTAGAAATGACATTCCAATAACCAGTTTTAATGCAAAATGGGTCGCATTCTTCTTTAGCATGGCCAAAATGTCGGGCATGGGTGTAAGTAAGGATTCCCATGTTGTTTTAATGCATCTTCATTCAATGAGGAATGGCTCCACATTTTTACATGTTTTCTCTCTCCAGGCTCGACCCATGCATTGTAAAAGCGATTTGGCTCATTTTTTTTTTTGGGAGGGGTTAGTTTTTGTAGCAAAGCTCTACCAAAATTGCTTTGTGAAGCTAATGTGTTACAGGCCCTTGTTGTGGACTCCTTGCATGGTGATCCAGGCCCTTACCTTATAACCGATTGAACTGTGCATATCAGGAAGCAATAAAATATAAGTTTGTGGATGTATCTTCCCCTGCTGTGTTTTCTTGCATTCTTCTTGCCCCTTCAACCTCTTATTTACAAGAATATTGTGTCTATTATTATGTTCATGCAGGGATCCATTATCATTGTGTATGTTTGAAATATTGTTGTGAATGCGTTTTGCTAGATTATGGAGAACTGTCATCACCTCTTCTAGTGTGCACTTTGCTTCTGTATTTCACGCATTTGAAGACTACTCTCACACCCTCCTTTTCTAGTGTATCACCACTTTAGTGTAGGATTTTATTTCATGCATTCTCTCTCCTTGGTCCCTTGGAAATTTAGATTAGAATAGTTAGTTTCCCTGCATTAGAGTAGATTGTGGCGGGTAGCTTAGGAGCAAGAACTAGCTTTCTCTAGAGGTCTATCTCAAGTAGCAAGTCCCACTTCTTGGAGATAGTAACCATATTATCCAATCACTTTGTAAGTTCAAGTATATGCACTTATGGAAATATAAGGGTGCTGTGATTTGTTGATAACCGTTCTGCAGAGCCGGTGGGACCTTAGAGGTCTTCCACTTTATCTTTGATAGGTTGGTGTGTTCTGTTAAAGATCCACCTTTTAGAGGCATATTCAAAAGCACATCTGGTGACTCCATCGGTAAATGAATCATTCTCTAAGTTGCGAGACCCATTTTCTATCCATTTCCATCCATTCTTCTTTCCATCATTTTCATTCTTTTCCATTCCATGAAGTTGTGCAATCATGACTTCATTTCCATCATGGAATTCACATTTACAACAGCAGTATATCACACCTCCAACATGTTTTACAAATCCTCCAAATCAACATTTTGATGAAATTCAAAATCAGCATGTCTACCCATATGAGCAGCAGTACCAAAGTCAGTTTGGTCGTGAAGCACATCAAGAGCAAGGATACACATGCAATGAAAACAATCAAATGGAAGATGCAGATTTTGTGGAAAAAATCCAAAACATGGAGGCAAAAATGGTGCAATCAAGAGCAACAACACAAATGAGGGCCTTTAGAATTGGTTGTGGGACTCCTTGTCCATGGGGAGGCCCTTTTCCAAGACACTTCAGCCCTCAGGAGAAGCTGGACTTCATGATGAAGATGCTGCCCCAACTTGCACAATGGACAGCAGAAATAGAGGCCTATACACTTGGTGTTGAACAACCTTGTCAATGGGTACGTTCTACACCATCATCTGGTTTTTCTCTTCCCATTACTCAAGTAGCATCATCTCATTTGGAATTTCAAATTCTAAATCCAGTCAATGCTGCCCAGGAGTTAATTCCATTTCTCCATTCCCTAGTCTTCCACCACATCTCAATTCTTCCTTCCCCTTTCCTTCCAAATAGTCATCCCCTCCACAAAAGCTAACAGAAATACCCTCTCCTCCAAAGAAACAAGAGTTTCTACCTCCTCCACCACCATGAAAAATTGCAAAATCAATTGAGTTACAATCCACTTCTCCTCTTGCATTCCCAAATCCATGTTGGGAAGATAAAAATTAGAATGCCAGTTGAGGAAAACAACAACAAAAAGAAAAGCCAAACAAGGATGAAGAAATTCAAAGTCTCAAGAGTTGGGCTCTTAAATTTGGGATGACAAAGATCCCCTTGATGGTTAAGCCTTTAGAAGAGGTTGGAGTTGGAAAACAAGTGGTGGTTAGGACTGAATTTGCTGCAGCAGGAGAAGAGCAAAAAGAAGAAGCAGATCAGCAATCAGTTTGCTCAGAAAGTAGTGTCCATGTTAGCATTCTATTTGAAGAGAATGCTGATTCAATTCAAGTTGCACAATCAGCCATGGAGGAAGAAAGCTCTGAAGAAGATCCTACAGTCCCAACTTGTCCTCTAGAGCAGCAGATCGAAGAGTTTGACTTAACGAACTTCATGCTAGAGGAAGAGTTCTATCAAGAGCAAGATTTTCCTCAAGTAGTAGAGGAGGAAGAAGCTGCTCCAAATCCAAAAAAAGAGCAGCACATTCTAGTTGTGGAGGAGAAAATTGCAAATCCAAGGGCTTTGAGCACAAACCAGGCTACAGGAGAACCTTCAGTTCTCCTTTCTACTTCATCTCTCTCAAGTTATAGTGTTGAAGAAGAGTTTGATCTCTCAAACTCAATGTTGGAGGATGAAAGAAACCATGATGATCAAGTTACAGATCAAGAGGACACCATGGAGGAAGTTGAGCATTTGCAGTAGGACAACAATGAGGTAGTTTATCTGTCAGATTTGGAGGACTGTTTTGATGAAGAAGAACCGGTTGAGTTTCCACCATTCTCTCTTTCATCATCCACGTTCCAAACACTTGAGCCTGCTGTCATAAAGGAGAGCATTCATTTGCAATAGCCTGCATCTTATAGCAGCTCTTTGGAACCAAGATTGGAAGATTTTAATCTTTCATGTTCTTCATTGGAGGAAGAGAAAGGGCAAAAAGGTTCTACCATTGCTTCCACACCATCCATTCAAAAGGGTTTACAAGAGAACTCCATTCTTGGAGTTGAAAATCAGGGCAATGGGTATACTCAAAGGACCATACCTTGCCCAATCAGGTATTTGGCTTTATTGGAGCCAAAGGAGAAGTCACAACTAGTCATGCTTGCTTCTAAGCATGAGGATGAGCTACAAGGAACCAAGGATCAGCTGTCATACCTCTCCAATCCAAATGCAGAACAACTAAAAGAGGTATTGAATTTGCCTTCAGCTGATACCTTGATGATTTGGGTGGAAGACCAACTTCTTGTTGATTTTCCATTCATCCAATCAGCCATGTTCAATGCCAAATTAGTTGCATGGTTGCCAATTTTGAAGAAAGGAAGCTATTTTGCACAACCAGTTGCAGGGTTTGTTTAGCTCACCTTTGTTTCCATTAGGGTAGAGTAGGTAGGTTTGCTTTCAGTAAAATAAGTTCTTGCACACACTCTGCATGTTCCATTTGGAGCATGTATGATTTTCAATTTTGTACATAGTTTTGGTGCTGCTGGTTTTGCTCTGCGCAGTCCATTTGATGGGTTTCAAGTGGCTCGAGAGAGGGGGTTTTCAAAGTTTAGATCAGTTTGTAGGCTACAACTCATGATTCCATGCCCAATGGATGCTTCAGGCAGCTGGCCATTCTTCATCTGGCAGGCAGATAACCCTGTTGAGTCACCAAAATTTTTATCCAAAATTCACCCCTCAAGGTAATTTTGATAACATGCATCAAATTATTTAGTCCCGAGTAAGTAAGATTGATTCGAGGCCCAAAATCATGTTTTTGGGGTCCCCTCGGTTCTTTTTCTAACTCCCCATCCAAGAAGAAATCCCAACGAGTTAGAAAAAATGGACAAAATGCAAAAAAAATAAGGTTGCAGGACTATTTTGAAGCATTTCGGGTCTGAGGAGTTCGGGTTGTACTGAGGTTCGTCGTACCAAGCTTGGGGCCGAAAACAAAGAAAATTGGCTAAGTCAGACATTTTTGTCCTAGGTGGTCCGCGGGATAGTTGAAACGTTGGGACGCGAGGAATGCGAAAAGCCGAAACGGCCAAAAGAAAAATAAAAAAAATCGTCTAAGTCTTTTGTTTCGCGCGGTTTGGCACAGCCAGGACAAAAGTACGCGTGGGACGCGAATCAGCCGGTTTCCGAAAGATAGTCCATTTTGGGTAGTCTGCGGGACGGTTGGGACAAAAATACGCGTGGGGACGCGTGAGACGTGAAAAGGTGAAAAGGCCCAAGCAGGGACAAAGAATCCCGAACAGGCCAAGCAGGAGATTTTCATCCGGGATAGCCAGGAAAAAAATACATGTGGGACGAGTGAGACACAAAAAGGTGAAAATTCGCAAGCGAGGACAAGGAAGCCCGAATTGGCCAAGCGGGAGATTTTTGTCCGGGACAAGCCTGGGATAAAAGTACATGTGGGACGCATGAGACACGAAAAGGCGAAAATTCCGCGAGGGGACAAGGAAGCCCGAATTGGGTGTAGGCGGGAGATTTTTGTCCGGGGACATTTGGGACAAAAGTACGTGTGGGACATGTGAGACGTGTGAGACGCGAAAAGGCGAAAAGGCATGCAAGAGGACAAGGAAGCTGAATCGGGTGAAGTAGGAGATTTTGTCTGGATAGTCAAGATAAAAGTATGCAAGGGGCGCGTGGGATGCGAAAAGGTGAAAAGGCCACAAGAAGGGACAAGGAAGCCTGAATCGGCTGATGCGGGAGAATGTGTCCCAGGAAGTGGCTGGGGAAAGAGGACTTAGAAAATTTTCCAAGTTTCGGTCAAAGTTTTCAAAGGTAAAAGTTTTGGCCCGCTGCCCCGCCATCAAATCAGAGCCTGACATGTGTCATCCAAGTGGTGGAGCATGGGGAAAATTCAAAAAAATTTCCAAAGACCAAAACGGGTCAAAATTTCAAATTTTTGCCTGCCGATCCGATTTTGGCCTGTTTTTGCCCTAAAACTTCAGATCGCCATATCTTTCGATCCAGAGCTCAGTTTTTCATGTTCTTTATATCAATGGAAAGTGGTGAAATTATCTACATGATTCTAGGGTCATTTTTGCATTTTTATGGAGTTTGGAGAGATAAAATCAAAAAAACTCCTCTGGCACGTGGTAATGGCTAGAAATGACGTTTCAACAACCAGTTTTAATGCAAAATGGGTCGCATTCTTCTTCAGCATGGCCAAAATGTCAAGGCATGGGTCTGTAAGGATTCCCATGCTGTTTTAATGCATCTTCATTCAATGAGGAATGGCTCCCATGTTTTTACACATTTTCTCTCTCCTGGGCTCGACCCATGCATTGTAAAAGCGATTTGGCTCATTTTTTTTGGGGGGGAGGGGGTAATTTTTGTAGCAAAGCTCGCCAAAATTGCTTTGTGAAGATAATGTGTTGTAGGCCCATCTTGTGGAATCCTTGCATGGTGATCCAGGTCCTTACCTTGTAACCGATTGAACTGTGCATATCAGGAAGCAATAAAATATAAGTTTGTGGATGTATCTTCCCCTGCTGTGTTTTCTTGCATTCTTCTTGCCCCTTCAACCTCTTCTTTACAAGAATATTGTGTCTATTATTATGTTCATGCAGGGATCCATTATCATTGTGTATGTTTGAAATATTTTTGTGAATGCGTTTTGCTAGATTATGGAGAACTGTCATCACCTCTTCTAGTGTGCACTTTGCTTCTGTATTTCATGCATTTGAAGACTACTCTCACACCCTCCTTTTCTGGTGTATCACCGCTTTAGTGTAGGATTTCATTTCATGCATTCTCTCTCCCTGGTCCCTTAGAAATTTAGATTAGAATAGTTAGTTTCCCCTGCATTAGAGTAGATTGTGGCAGGTAGCTTAGGAGCAAGAACCAACTTTCTCTGGAGGTCTATCTCAAGTAGCAAGTCCCACAACTTGGAGATAGTACCCATGTTATCCAATCACACCGTAAGTTCAAGTATATGCACTTATGGAAACATAAGGGTGCTGTGATTTGGTGATAACATTAATCCTACTACAAAATCCATAGAAATGTCCTCCCACGGATGATTTGAGTACTGGTAAAGGCATATACAAACCTTCCTTCCTAGTTTTAGGCTTGCTAGTATAGTAAATTTTACATCCACGAATAAATTTTGATACTTCTTCTTACATGTTGGGCCAATATACATACCTTTGCAAGTGGGCTAGGGTCTTACCAACACAAAAAGTTTCCCCCATCGGTAGAGCAGCCCATCCTTGAGATAACAATATTCAATCCCCATCTTTTCAACCTCTTGGGACTGTAACTTCTGAAATGTTACCCCAAAGTCTTTGTCTTGGGCATATGCTTCTCTCGTAAGCTTCCTTCATGAATGGCTCGATCTGAGAGATAGTGGCCAAATAGGAGAACTTTTCCTGTGTCGGTTGCCTAGACAATATGTTTTCCACCAATTTTTTACTACCTTTCTTGTATTTGATCACTTGATGGAACTGCTGAAGAAAGCCCATCCATTTGTAGTGCCTCGCCTTCTGTAATTTAGACTGTGTTTGCAAATACTTGAGAGGTTTGTGGTCAGTGTGCACAATAGTTTCTTTACCCAACAAATAATTTTCCAATTTTCTAATTGCTTGAACTAGTGCATACATTTCTTTATCATATATTGAATATCATTTAACTTTCAAGTGAAGGTTTCATAATGATAACATACGGGTTTACCTCTTTGAAGAAACATTGCGCCCATAGCATAATCACTGGCATCTGTCTCTACTTCAAATGGCTGCTGCAAACTAAGAAAGAGTAAGTCTGGAGCATGACTAATCTTGTATTTAAATAACTCAAAGGATTTTTCTTGTTACTTACCCCATTCAAAACCTTTACTCTTTACAACCACTATGTGTAGAGGTGTTGCAATTGCTGAGAAACCCAGAATGAACTTCTGCATATACTGTACTACTCCCATAAAGCTTCTAGTCTCTGTGGCTCCTGTTTGTGTTGGCCAATTTGTGATGGCTTCCACCTTCTTTGGATCCACTCGTAGCTCTCCTCCTCTAACCACATGCGCAAGATAGACAAGTGACTGTTTGAAAAATTCACATTTCTTCATATCACAAAGTAATTGTTTCTCCCTGATAACTTGCAAGACTTGTTGCAAATGTGTTAGATGTTCTTCCCATGTGGCACTAAAAATCAAGATATCATCTAGGTATACAATGACACATGAATCTATGAAATCCCACAATACATCATTCATCAATCTCATAAATGTAGCGGGTGCATTGCATAATCCAAAAGGAAGTACTAACCATTCATACAAACCCTGTTTTGTTTTGAAGGTAGTCTTCCATATATCCTCCTCCTTCATTCTGACTTGGTGATAACCTGACTTGAGATCCAACTTCGTGAAAAATTTGGCATGTTGAAGCTGGTCCAAGAGATCATCTATATGGGGAAGTGGATATTGGTTCTTTATGGTGATCTTGTTCAAAGTGTGGTAGTCGATGCACATTCTCCAAGAACCATCCTTCTTTGGCACCATCACAATAGGCGAACCACATGGTGAGGTGCTCGGATGTAACACCCCTTGGTCTATTAGTTCTTGGAGTTGTTTCTTTACCTCAGTACTCTCTAGCAAGGATTGCCTATACAACCCGATGTTCAGTAGAGGTGACTCTAGCAATAGCTGAATCTCATGCTCTACTTCCCATTTTGGTGGTAATCCACTAGGATCCTGAAATACTTTCGAAAAAGATTGAATAATACTATCCAAATATTGTTTTCCTTGGTTAGAAATCTTTGAAACTTCTACCCCATCTTTTTTATCCTTTAACAAAAGTAAACAAAACTGATTATGATTTGACTGAATAAGTCATTTTTCTTGGTTAGCACTTACCATAGTAACCCGTGTCTTACGCTGGTGTGCCCGGATGTTGTAGCTGATCCCATCCTTGACCCATCTATACTGGTTTTCCCTTCTCATAAAGATAGCATCCCTAACATACAAGTAAGGACTCCCGAATACCACATCAAAAGCATCAAGTGGAATAACGTCAGCTTCAAAAACATCTATTTATTTGGAATTTATCCCAAACATGACCTTATATCTTCTTGTTACCTAAATTTCAACACCCTTCTTCACCCAACCCAAAGGATATGGGTGCGGATGTCTTGTAAGTCTCAAGACCAAGCTTCTTTACAACTACCTCGAAATTAAGTTAGATTGAGAACCAAAGATCAACCAAAGCATTTACCTTAGTCCTCTTGATCGGGATTTTGATCTAGAATATTCTACTCATCTCCTCTTCACTGACCATGTTGGTGGCCATGCATCTAGGCCTTTTGTCTACATCAAAGTCATCTTTGATTTCCACCTCCCATTATATCTTTATAGATGTCATGGACTTCTTGGAGTCCTTGGTTCGGTTCTCTGGATGTAACTCTGGATGCAAATTCCAACATGTAGCGTCAGTATGATCATTGATATCACAATTATTGTAAAAATTCTTGGGATCTTTACAAGTATTTAAAGTAGTGGTAGCTTTTTTACCTTTCCCTTTCCACTTACTCTTGTTACTCGTTTTCCCATAATCCTTTTTCTGCTGATTTATTGACTTCTTTACTCTTGGATCTGCTTCTCCTTACTTTTTCTCATCATCTATGTAGTATGCATGTACAAAGGCTTCATTGAGATCCTTGGGCTTTGTGGAGATGACTTTTCTTTGAAGGTGAGTGTGAATTTCTCCCAAGTATTTGGTCAAAATATCTTCATCCTCCAAATCCATGTTCATCAACATGGCTTGTCTCGCAAAACTTCGTAGTATAGTCTTGCACACTTTGACCACTTCCTTGTCTAAAATACTATCATTTAATCATTTGGTTAGTTTTATGGACAATAGGATAGAAGTTAGCTCTAAGTAATTCCTTAAATTCTTGCTAGGATATCACAATAGGACGTTTCTTCTTTTCACAAGTAGTTAGATGAGTTTCCCACCAAACTAGATCATTTACCTCCATTTTGAGACATGTAAAGGTGATCCTTTGTGCCTCGGTGACATTATGGATACTAAAATATACTTCTAACTATTTCAACCATTTATCTAGTAATACCGCATCTACTTGTCCTTCAAAGCTTTTGATTTTGACTTTAGTCACAACTTTAAAAGGAGTAGTATCAGATTTTACCTTTTCTCTTGTGTTAGAAGTCTCTTCTTCATGCTCTTCCCCATAATATTCCTCATGGTGACTCTTGCCTATACCGGCTTTTTTTTGGCTAAGTCTCGAACCACCGAGTGCATAGAGTCTTGGTTGTGAAGTTGTCTTCTTCAGATCTACAAATTCCTCTTGCCTTCTAAACATCCTATCTATCATGGTCTCTAGCATCTCAATTATACGGACAAAGTTTTCTTCCTCCATTTCTCCCCAAATTCTTTGTTTCCACTTCTTTGTAGAAATTTCGGATCACAAGGTAAATCTTCTTTGCCTTTAGATCTTGTCACTGTCATACAAATTCAAGAATGAAATACCATAGTCCTAGATACTTGTTAGCTCTGATACCAAAATGATCTGTAAACTCTTCAACTTTGGAATTATTCACAAAATCATAATTTAATCATTGTTGTTTACTTTATATTATAAAATAACAGATATTTCTAGTGAATGGATTACTATTGTGCTTAGAATCAACAATTATAGTAAAGGAAAGAATATAATCTTATAAAACCAACAATTTTATCTGGAAAACCTCCAATGGAGGAAAAACACTCGGGAAGGGTAATTTCTCTTTGTTCCCAATTCTATTGGCCAATACAAATCAATAGGTACACAATTTACAATAAGTAAAAAAGAGAAGTAGATAATATCTCAACACTTCCTTTCAGTTAGTTGCTTGCTCTGTCTAAGACTCCTTTCTTCTACAAAAATATAATTGCTAGCAGTAAGAATTTTAGCTCACTTGCTCCCATGCTCGATGATCTTCTACACTTCTACAATCATGTATTTATAGCCTTTATCATGTCCTACCATGCACTGGAGAATTGGAAAGGTCATGAAGGAGAAGAGAAATGAATATCCTTTCAAATTCAGAGGTTGTTCGTTTTGATTTTAGTTTTCTATCCATAATGGCTAGAACCACCACCCTGTGCAAACCGGTAGTCCTAGGACCACCACCCTACACAGGCGGTGGTCCTGTTACTTAAAAGATAGAACCTCCATTTCATTGTTTTCCTTCTTTATGCTGATTATTTCTGATGAAGTAGAGTTATTTCAGATCCCTATGGATCACCGCATGAATGAGGTTTCTATACTTCTTGCATAATACATACTTCTTTACGTACTTGTAATAATCGGTTTCCATGGTAGGACATTAGTAGCCTATGCTCAATAATTTTTTTGGAAAGACCGTTCCATTGGTATGGGCTCCAAAACACCTTTGTGTACTTCCTTGATTTTTTCGAATGAATATGCTACATCTAGATAACATAATGATTCCCATCATAACCATGATGATTGAGAGTTCCTTCAAGGATGGTGTAGCAGGATATCTTTTGGATGAGGCTTTGGTTTAAAGAGTGGGTTATATGTGATGGAAAGGTACCATTTTGTAGGTAATAAAAAAATAATAATAATAAGCGAGATAGAGGACCAAAAATTCACTAGTCGGGCATGATTGTTACATATCATATGAAGGTTGTCACAAGTTTTCCATAAACAATGTCATGTTATTATTATATAGTGGAATCAGTAACATAGAACCCACTATTTCCATAGCATCCATAGACAAAATTTTCACTCTTACGATCTGTTCAAAGGTGATATGGATAAAATACTCTTTAAGAGTCTCTACCAAATTTTTATATGGGATGAGATTCTCATCCTGGACCTTGTATTCGTTGTGGAGAAATTTGATGATCAATTACGATTCTTCAACAAACCCGAGTTGGTGGATATTCCATTTGATAACTAACTTCATCCCAAAGCAATGAGTGCTTGATATTCTCGCAATGTTGTTTGTACTTGGAAATCCAAGGAATAAAGGAGGTATAAAGTCCCTTACAGACTCGACTAGCACTACTCCTTCTCCCTGAACCGTGGAAACCGAATGATCCATCAAATTGTACTGATCACATGAAACATTCCTCAATGTACATTAATGATGCATCCGAAAGATCTAAACAAATGAATCTATTTTAGGTAAAGGTTCCCACCTAATTAGTTGTCAAATACACGTCCTTTAACAAATTTTAGATGCACATATTCAATACCAAACTCGATGAGTAGGATGATCTAGTTAGCCATCATACCAATGAGTGTTGGATTGATAATAGGTACCTAAGAGGGTCAAATTAAGACATAATCGTGGTTTTTTTATTTAATAGGTAATGGAGAAGATTTTGGAAGGTAAAGACTACATTAAAGAAATATTTTTCAATTTGACGGTAGTTGATCTCATAAGTGATAAAAGTATGGTTGAGATAGTATACAAATTTTTCTTTCTAGCTAAGATCGTATTGAGAAATCAAGGGGCCAATGGAAAATTTGGTTGCGGATATATATAGGAATTTTTTTGCCTAGGCTTGGTGGTATGAGAACTTGGGGATTAGCCAAATAGTGCTTGAGCAAGGTTAAGGCTTGTTGTTTTTTAGGTCCCTATAAGAACTAATCATCCTTATTTAGAAGATGTCCGAAAGGATGACATTTGTCATCGAGATGCAATATGAAGTGGTGGATGGCTTGGATCTTTCCCTGCAAGCTACACAATTATTTGATTTTTTTAGAGAAGGCATTTTAATAATTACAGTTACCTTTATAGGATCAACATAAATCCTTCTTCTTGACACAAGGAAACCCAATAGATTACCGATAACACCCAAAAGACACATGTGATAAGATTTAACCAAACTTTTTATGTTACGATATGTTCAAAGATGTGTCTTAACACCTATGAGTGGTCTTCTATTGTCTTTGATTTATCTGATGATATCATCAACATAATCCTCCATGATGTCATTTACTATTTCGTGGAATATCACTAACATTTCTAGTTGCTACATTATGCCGGAATTTTTAATGCCAAAGGAATCACCTGATTATAATGGTATTTTTATGTTGGTCCTCCTCTTTGATAATAATCTTATTATATCCATAAAATCCATCCATGAGAGATAGTATTTTCTAACCAAGAGTTGAATAAAAAATCATGTCGATGTTGGGAAGCGGGAAGATGAATTTAGGACATGCCTTGTTGATGTCGATGAATTTGGTACATATTATGATTCATAAAGGATTTTTATGTAATGAGACTATGTTGGATATCTATTCTCGAATAGTCAGTTAGTCTTATAACCCTACCCGCTAAGACTTTTTCAAGATCCCTGTCTCGATTAGAAGTCAGAATCACAGATGCTATTTTGAAGCTTATTTTTAACGAGATTTATGTAAGCATGCACAAGAAGTTAATGCACTACTAAGGATGGATCCAAGCCCTACGTATCTACATATGAAAAACCAAATATGTCCGAGAAATATTTGAGAAGCATTACGGAAGTTTTATGTTCTTGTCTTTGAAAGTGAAGCTTCCCGCTTGACTATTTTTAGTTGCTATTTTGTACCAATGTTGACATCAATTTTTTATTCTACTAACATCATATGTGTATCCTCCATACACATAGGATCGGGAGGAGATTGATATATACTTGTAAGGGCATCTCAATGATATTTTCAGCCTTGGCATGGTAACTTTTTATGTCCCATGATTTTTGGATTTTGTTTTTCTGCGATAACGCCTAAAAGATGTTTTCACTATGAGACTTGTACTTTTGTTTTTACCAAGGATTTTTAGATGAAATTTCATGCTATATTTTTCCTAAATTATTATGACCAACTAATTCAGCCTTCTTCCGAAGTATGCGTAGGTATCACGGTCAATGTAGAAGCCTTTTTTATGGTCCCCAATAGGAATATTGTCATGAATACCCATGAATTATTCAATAGCCTCATCATTTTAAAATATTTCTCTAGGTGTGTGAAGATTTTGGTCCCAATCAATGAGGGAGGTATAGAAAAGGTCAACTTGACACTTAGCGGAGGTTACGGTAAATACATTAGTTTCCATGAATAGGTTCGTTGAGGTAAGATTGTTGTATTGTCTATGAATGAAATCTATGTCCTTTTCAGAATAAGAAGAGTTATCCTTGCATTCATAAGAAGTAGCATCAAGATCCAAGGGGTGAGATCCATATGGCCTAATGCCTACACCATGTATTTTTTTTTTAAAGTGTGGGAGTGGAAAATGTTCTCTTATACCTTATTCATTTTTTCCACATCCACGTCCTTTATAACCCATGGAGTACATCATTATGCTAGATTTAGTGTACTCGATTTTGGTTGTAGGAAGGCATAATTTCTTTAGTGATCCAAATTGTGGGAGGATTCAACATTTTTTCTTTTGTTAATAGGCCACTGGTAAGAATTTCTTGATATTTTCTTGATCTATACGTCGTTTTTATCTAAAATTTGGCATTCCTCGTGTCTTGGGGAGAAGGACAAATCGGATATCAAGAGGTCCTATTTGGTATCATATACTATGTAGTTTTATTCAATAATCTTTGTGTACCATGTATCAAAGGGATAAAATAATGGAGAATCATCATGGTCACAAGTGCTTATTGTATCTAAACCTACATGTAAGGCATGATCTTGATTAAAGAGGTATAACAATATTATCCGAGGGACATGCGTAAGCACCCTTATGCACAAATCAATTTAAAGCTTTGCAAAGTGAGTAAAGGGTTCTCGGATCTTTTCTAATGGTGATAGTGTATCCCTCACAATTTAGTTTAATGCAATGATGGAAGGTGGATGGTATGGCTCGCATGGAATGAATCCATCGTCAACCAAAAATCATGTTATATGGAAGCTCCGAGTCTAGAAAATTAAATTTTGTGTTATGATAGGTAGGTCCTACTTCCATTGGAAATGTTATGGTACCATCTAATTTGCACTACGCATTGTCATATGTTGTAATTTTGATGATTTGGGATTATAGATATGCTTTTGTTGATCCCAACTATTTTATTATTTCAAGGTAAATATGTTCAACCCAAACTCGTTGTCCATAAGAATTCTCTTTATCTTTCTACGGGTGTTGTCTCCTTAAAATTGCTCTACGTTTTCATAGCCAAATTCAATTTTTTTGGGCCTCATTCCTTTCATTGGTGTTTAAGCCAAGTTAGAGATTCAGGAAAATAGTAAAATTCATGCCTTGGTGCTGTTTAAATCTCTATTTTACTCATTTTTAGAAATCCTCCATTTCCCGATCTGTCACAAAATATCCTCTTTAAAATCTATTTTTTGATTGAAATTGTTCACTTGTTCTATGGCCTAGTTATCAAATCATTTTTTTCCTCAATACTCCTAGATCGCGAAGGAAATTAAAAAATTAGACTCAAAACGATGAAGTTTTCTTCCTCTGCATATTTTCAACAGTCGGGAATGATGGGCATTTCTTTCCCCATCAAATTTTGAATCAACATGCTAGAGTGATACACAGGTATCTCTGATTGGATGTGGTTTGGTCATACTTCAAAATCTAGTGGAAGCAAACCACATGTCGCAATGACATAACCTTAGAGGCGGGTTCCAAGGGATAGTCTTCAATTAAGTGCAGGATTTCCACATGTCTTAGGTATAAAATGAAGGTAAAATTGGCTAAGTATGGAAGGCTCAGTAAATACCTCCACGTGTCATAATGGTGTAATTCCAAAGTCAAGGGAGAAAGGGCCAATTACAAAATCAACACCAGATTTCTACATGGTCGAGTAATTGGAGAGGCAAAGCCAACTTTTGAAAAGTCAAAATAGATGAGTGGGACATCGGGGCACTTTTGGAAATTTAATCAAATTTCTAAAAATGGAATAAAAGTTCTAAAATGCTCCATAGCTTGCCAAGGTTTTAGGCCCACCATTGAAAAGTCAAAGAGGAAGAGCGGGTTGGTCGAGGAATTCATGATTTTGATCATTTTTCCAAAAAAGGTTAAAACGTTGAGAAAAGATCCATGACCCCATCTCCAACAAGAACGTGCCACGTGTCCTAGTCAAATCGCACGATTGGGCCAAAGCATAGGAAATTGAGTTTCGAGCGTTTTTTTTTTTCAAGAAAAGGTAAAATTTTGAGAAAAAGGCCGCAATCCCGTTTCCAATAAGAATGTGCCACGTGTCAGGTTGAAAATTTTAAAGTGGGGATATGGGCCAATTTGTTCCAAATTGCCAAATCTCACGAAAAATCACAAAATGCTAAAGGCTTCCCCGTAACCACTTCAATCCCTTCTTGCCATGTGGATGGTCCAATTTAGGAGTTAGAGGAGAAAATCAAATGATTTATATTTAAACTGGAAAATCAAATGTAACGGTTCCTTTGTAAGATTTGGTTTATAACCCGCCATGAGTGTTTTGTTTACAATAGAGGAATTTGAAAAGGCGCGAGGATTTCTCAAATTTTAATGGTTTCTTGTGAAGAATATAATGTCTTCGCGACGTCATTCCTGTGGGATGGTGATTGGTTTTAAAAAGACCAGAGTGCTCTGTACTTGGAAAAGACAGAAAATGCCATTCTTCTTCTATTTTCTCTTCTTCCTCGAATTTCTTCCATTCTCAAGCTATATACAAACTCTGATTGAGCTTCAATAATAAAAGAAGATTTTTTTCCTTTTTGAATGAAAAATTAATTGGTACTTTATGACTAATGAGTTTCATTCGGTCTTGTAGCTTCTCGTGGATTTGTTTGTCTTCTAACTATAAATGCATGTAAATGATATTTCTAATTTATGTGTGTGGGAATCTAATATTCTACTCGTAAGATTAGTTTCTTTTATCTCCATTCCCAATCCCTTTCCAATTCTCGACAATTTTCTAGCCTTCCCACAAGAAAATTATCTCACCAAGAGTTTTGGTGCCCACCATGGGGAAGATTTTATAGCATTCGCACCTAATAACGACCTCGGGGTCATAAAATACAAAAAAATATTCTAGAAGAAAAGTTTATGGAGATTGAATAATCACACAAACTACACAGATGTAAATCATGGTTGTTCTAGGAAATTCTCCTATTAGGAGACCTGTTTTACTCCTTGACAACCAAGAAGACATTACTTCGATCTGAGAGAAGCTATTTGGCATAATAGACAAAGTGTTAATCAATACTTCATTGCCATAAGGATTTTGGACTTGGAAGAGGAATGTGCTGTCGAATTAGAAAGGTAGAGACAAGTTCTAACACCCCAGAGAAGAGCATAAACTTTCAAGTTGGATGATAGAAGACACATCCAAACCGAGGCAAGGAGGAAAAATTGATCCCACATTTGAAGAGCTTGAAAGATAGGAAGTTGTTGAGGAGGAGATAAGGGCTCAACTTGAAGAAATAGAAAGACTCCAAACTTAAGTAGAAGAAAGAGCAACAATAGAAGTAGCCTTAGTAAGACTGGAGGATAGAAATAATAATATAATGGGTGATCATGAGTGTGAGGAAAAAAATCATAATGTACAATGGGTAAGAAATATTGGTCTACTTGCTCTTCCACAACCACTTCATGAGCTCCTACGAGGCTCAAGAATGAAATTCCCAAAATTCAAAGGGATGGTTCTTAGCTCCCCGAAGAACATGTTGCAACATTCATCACTACTTTTGGAGTGTTGGGAGTTGAAGATGAAGATGTTTCAGTTAGGATCTTTGTGGAGTCACTCCAAGAAAGAGTTGTTGAATGGTTCTACATGTTGCCCCCAAGATTTGTCACATGTTGGGAAGATATAAGAAGTGCATTTGAACATAGGTTCAAGAGCACAGAAGATTGTCAGGATCTGTTGGTCCAATTGGTTCAGATGAAGAAGGAGACCTTTGAATCAATGAGATATTTTGTAGCAAGGTATAATAGGTTGACAAGAAGGATCCCAGAAGATGTGGTACCCTTGAAAATAACTTGAAAAGGTTCTTCATCAGTGCTTTTCCATCAAAAGTTGGTTTCTTCCTCAGAAGAGCCCAACCAAGAACATTGAGGGAATTTCAAGACTTTGCAGTTGAGATTGATGATGATCTAATTCTTTCTAGAAAAGTGAAAGGACCAAATGGGAAGCAAAAGGTCGGAGTTCAAAATCAATCACCACTGATCCAATGTTCCAAAAAATGGCAAATGACCTAGTTGCTTTGAAGAAACAACTATCACAAATCACAATCGAGTAATGCTACAAGGAGACAAAATCCTCCCGATAGACCAAGAATAGCTCCACCTTCTTGTAGGATTTCTATTAAAGCACCACCGTTAATGCCATCTATGACACTAGGAATCAAGAAAGAACAAACATTGAGGAAATTGAAGAAGAAATCATGGATGACTATGAAAACTATCTTGAAATTGAATAGATTGGCATGCACAATGGCTCGATTAAATACATTGATGATGAGGATGAAGGTGATGAAGAAGATCCAAGTTTTTCAAAGTGCTCCTTTCATTCATGTAGAATCCAAGAATGGTGTTTTAGCCTTAGCGGTTCAGAATCGAGAGTAGTAAGAACAAAGAAGATAGCTCTTCAAAGCCTTCACTAAACAAGATCATCAGCAGGTAACATCATTACCACTTTCCATGGAATCATCTAGAGAGAAATCAAATTCACCAGTTGTTAAGGATCACATTGTTGTGCCAAGTAAGTTATCTAATTCTTCTCCCAACTCAAAAGTTGTTAAGAGCAATTCTCTTCTAAATGTTGGTTCTGTAAGAACATCTAAATTTCAATCAAAGGCTACACCCCCATCTCCTTCCAAGCCAATTGCTACATTTGAAAAGGAGAACCCAACACCAAAAGTAATGACACATCTGCCATTTAAGTCCTCATCTACCATAACTTCATTTGACTTTGTAGAGCATGCTAGCAAAACCAAATTCCAGCTCTCTAAAATTGAATACCTACAAACACATCCTACCCAATTTGACAGATTCATCAAGGTAGTCCGGGGTGGTAACTCTACATCCCCAATCTCTAATTCTAAAGGCTTACTTCCCACACCATATTCTCAAAACATGTTAGCCCCTCAGTGCCTCAACCACCAACAAAGTTTTTCCCTTTTAGTTGTCACTTCTCATTAAAGGTTTCCAGTTGAACAATTGCATTATAGATTCTAGAGCCTCAAATAATGTGATGCTAGAAAAATTTGTAAATCCTCTTTGTCTCAATTTGACCTAGGTAAATGGCACATGCTACTTAATGGAATCCAAAAAAATTCAATTGGTAGGAAGGATTAAGGATGCCTAGGTTACACTGATTACCTTGATAAGAAGATACTCTTGACTATTTTTTTGTGAGACATCCCAACATCTTTTGGTATATTTGTTTAGTAGAAGATTTTTCATAGATATAGGTGGAGAAATAAAAATGGATTGGTCATCTACAACTATCCTATTGAAAGAAGAAATGAAGAAGCAGCTACCAATCTGAAAAATTAATTTCACGAAGAACGAAGAATGATTATCCAAGACATGATATCCTTTTTCAAGATTGTGGGCTTGGAAATTGCCTCCTTACATCACGAAGGAAGGGAACTTGTTACTTCTCATGGAGGAAGAAGAAGACCGAATATGGACAATGGAGTTTGATGGTAGTCATTCGGGGTGGGTTCGGGAGCTGGTGTGGTATTATACTCTCCCTCAAATGAGGTATATTCTTTTGCCTACAAGATACAATTTGACAATACAAATAATACAACATAGTATGAAGCATTAATATTAGGCATGAATGCAACAAAGGACATGGGAATCAAGAAGTTTAGATGCAAATCTGATGGAGAGGTTGTGGTAAAGTAGGTCCTGTCAGCAATATCAGGTGAAAAACCCCAGACTCAGGGACTATAGAAACAAAGTGTGGGACTACATTGAATCCTTTGATGCATTCTCCATTGAATCTATCCCTAGGGAGAAAAATGAAAAGGCTAATTCTCTAGCAATGTTAGATTCCTTAGAAACACCTTATACTTATTTTGGAAAGGATAAAGTGACAATTGAGATGGTCTTCAGACCCAGCGTACTAGACAATGCAAATAACTGGTAGGTCTTCAATGATGACAATCAGATCCTGAACTTCTTAGAACAAAGGGATAACTTCAATAATATATTCTTTGAAGGAATTGATAACCCACACCGTGAATCAGTCACCAAAGAAGAGAAGGAAGGAATTGAGGGAATTGATGAAGAGGGAGTAATAAAACTGAAAGGAAACAAAATGCCTAAAGGCCTAGTTTCTTTGGAAGACCTCTTTGAAAAGCATGACAGTTTATCTAAGAGAAAGAAAAATAATATTCTCGTTTCCATCTGATTTTCATCAAGAAAACATTAGCACTTTAGAGAATTCAAGGATGGTTAACATTGGTAAATTCTACTCACCAAGAGAAGAGAAAGTTTGTTGCTCTACTAAAAATTACTCAGTGTCTTGTCCTATTCCTATGATGAACTCAAATCTTTTCATCCAAAGGAAATGCATCTTGCATTCCTTTGAAGCAAGAATCTAAGCCTTTCGGGGAAAAAACAAAGGCCCTACAATCCAAATATTTTTGATGTTCTCAAAGAAGAGGTGAAAAATATGCTTAGTGCTAGAATCATCTTCCCCATCCACCATTCAATGTGGTTGGCTAACATTGTGCCGAGTAAGGAAGAAGAATGGGGAAATAAGGATTTGTGTAGACTTTCAAAATCTAAATTAGGCATCTCTCAAGGACAACTACCCCCTTCTAGTCATGGATCACATTTTTAAAGCATTCACTTGATCTAATATGCTCTCTTTTCTTGATGAATTCTCGTGGTACAACCAAATCAAGGTAGTGGAAGAGGATTGCAATAAAATAGCCTTCACAACACCTTGGGGAACTTTTTCCTACAATGAATTCCTTTTGGAACGATCAATGTCGGAGTCACTTTCCAGAGAGCGGTGGACTTAGCCTTAAAAGATTTGAAACATTACATTGTCATTTACCATGATGACCTCATGGTTTTTCCAAAGAGAAGGTGATATCATATCAGTCATTTCGAGCAAGCCCTTACAAGGTGTAGGAAACGTGGCATTTCTCTAAATCCAAAGAAGTGCATTTTTGGAGTCACAAAAGGTAATTTTTGGGACACATTGTGAACAAACATGGAGCACACATTGATCCTAAGAGGGTGAGAGCTATCCAAGGACTAGCCTTACTAAGATATAAGAAGGAGGGTAAAAATGTAACCAAATTGGAGTTTCCTCCTCCCATTACTGAGAATAAAAAAACCACAAGCATTGGAGGAGTTTGGTGAACCACCCGAGGTTTATTTGGGAACTTCTCTGGTTGAGGTTTTTACTACTTTGATTATTAAGGATAATTTGTTACATAACTGTATGTTTTATTCAACAACCTCATGTATTGTAGTGCCTCTTGAGGTCATGAATGAGTTAGATCTAAAATTAATATCAACTTATGGGAAATGTAATGCCTTAGATTCAAGAGAGGTGCCAGGTAGTTGGATGTGTCATAGGCTTAGTAGTGTAATTGGCAATGTATCCAGGAAAGTACTTAACTTTGAATGTAGTAATTATGGATTGTCCTACTAAGTGGGGAATGTTACTATCCAGAAAGTGGGAAGCTAGTGTGGGTGGAAGTGTGTAAATAGACATGTCTTATGCAACCATACCAATTAAGGGCAACCTTGCAAAGTTACCTAGTGAAAAGAGAATGTTATATCTTATTGCGGATCCCAAAAAAGATTATTATTAAGTATTGCATTCTAACTTTGATGTTGATAACTCAGTGAGTTATGTGGTTTTCAAGGACTATGAAGTTGATCAATGTAGATATCGTGAGAAGATTGATTTTCCTGGGACTTTGATGTTTGATGTAGCCTCGAGAGATGGTAAAAAAATTGACATAGGTACAAAGGATAAGGCTGAAGAAATGTGGTCAGATAGCAACTTGGATGGAAAAGAGAAACAATTATAGGACAAGTGGTTAAAAACATATCAGAACTACTTAGCGTGGTCATATCCAGAATCAAAGGCACTTGAAAATTTTCCTTGATTATTTTCTCTGAATCAGGGTGCACATCATTATATAGTGTATAGTCTTTTGGTTTCATTCTGCTTTCATGTTTTCCTATTTTGGTTTTTCGTGGTCCCTAGTGACTAGTTTTTGTTGGTTTTTAGGTTCGTCTCGGGGAGTTGGTTATTGTCTTTTGGCTCTGCAAGCTTGTTCTTTGACTCCGTTGCCCAATGGATTTTTGGCACATGGTCTATTGTTCTTGTGGCACTCGAAGGAGTGACCATCTCTCGAGTCGAGTTGATGTTGGTGCTCGATTTAATCTCAACCAATTTTCTCTAAAAATTTCCCAATCTTCTTGGTTCATCATATTTTCTATATCCCCTTATGGATGCGTAAATTTTTATCTTTACCAAGGTGTTATTGTAAATACTTCTCTATGGTCTTGGATTGCTATTGAGACATGAATCATTTCCAAATTCTTTTTCCTTTAAGAAAGATTCAATTGCAGGTGCAAATGGTGAGGTTCCTTGCATCTTACCTGCTCGAGGGGTGTGTTTTCACCGTCAAAAGATACATGTTCATTCTTGATTGGATGTGGCTCGACGGGTCTTTTGGGTGAAATTTTCCACTTTTGTCACATTTGTAAAAATACCAAATTGGCCCTGTGTCTCGGATAGTCTCGATTGGCTATTCCGTAAATATGAAGTGGCAGGGAAAAAGTCTTTCTTTGAACTGAAGAAGGACACGTGGTAGTTTTTCATTTTACAAGCGGGAAGGCGGGTTAGTAGAACATTTTGAAGTTTTTTTCCTTTTTGTATGAAGGAGAAAAGTTAGGAAGTAACCCGCAACTCCACCGGGGCCAACATCAAAAGTTAGAAGTGAAGAGGCGGGTTCTTTGAGGTGTTTTGAATATTTTTTCCTTTTTGTGAAAAAAGAGCAAAGTTATAAATTGATCTACAACCCGTAGGGGATAGAGTGATGTCACATGTTTGAGTCAACATTTGAAAAGTCAAATCGGGAGATGGAGCACCAAGAGAAATTTGGAAATTTTTTCTTTATTATGAAAAAGGGATAAAGTATAAAAGTGAAGCGCAGCCCCACTAGGAAACAAATGAAGTCTACATTGAAAATTCAAAGGTGGGGAAGTGGGTCACGGAGGAAAATTGGAAATTTTTCCTTTTTGTTAAAAGGGTAAAATTGCATAAATGAGCCATAACTCCATCAAAGGCCCAGATTAAGCCACGTGTTGAGCCCGTATTTCAAAGGTGGAGGGGTGGGAAAATGTGAAAATTACATATTTTCTCCAAAAGTCATAAAATGCAAAAGGCACCCCTAGGCCCATTTTGGCTCTAATCTTCCATGTGGATGACTCTAATTTAAAGTTATGAAAGGAAGAATAAACAATTATGGCATGATGCATCTAGTTTTTCTACCATTAACGTTCCACAACTTCAGAGGATGTAAATACACATCATTTTTCATGGTGAATTTTAATTATTTCTTATCGTTTCTATGAGGAATGTACAATTGAAGTGTTGTGGAACTCGAATTTGTGAATCTGAGGAAGGGAAAGAGTTGATATTTTGAAACAGAGTTACTCAGGAACCTATAGAAAATGAATTTCCAGATCCAGTAGAGAAAATTACAGAGGAAAGAATGAGGATAAGGAAGCTATAGGCAAAAAGGATGAAAAACATGTTGGTAGAGGAGATGATTTGGATGCCCCTATTAAAATAATGATGGAAATATATTAAATGATTCACCTTTTACACCTAACAACTTTTTGTTGTAAATCATTAAACATCACTTTGGAAGTCATGATCAAATTTGTATCAAACAAAGGTTCCTCAAATATTCTTTGTTTTGGGGGAAGATTTAATGTAAATGACTGCTATAAAGGGCATGAGTCAGTCATGTAAATGGTCGGGGTCAAATTCTTATGAGAAAATTTGAGAAATCCCATATTCCTTAGAGACCGTATGAGAAACTGTTAATATCTTATGTTTTAGATTTGATCATGTCAAGTTGGTTGTAAGTGTACAACCATTGAAAAGCTTTGAGATTGTTCAATAAACCTTCCCTACTAATGAATCTAATCAACCTAAAATTAATGTGTGTTAATCTTTAGAAAATTTGTGTCTACTTTATTTCAGAATGTTTACAAATAGTCTTTCTTTTCCTATTATAATCTTGTATTATAATCTCTCTGAATCACACAAGATCTCATCCCTTTGATGGTTTAGTGGCATTTGCAATTTCATTATGAGAATATCTTTCATCTAGTAATGAAATAAACAATTTAAAAGCACTTTACTCTCATTTTTTTACAGAGGTTATTTGTAAGTCTTTGAGTGTATGTTAGATGTGATGAACCGTAGATTGATAATGTTTAATTCTTGTAGATTGTGTGAAACCGTGCAAATGTGGGCCTCCATTGATGCACACCTTCTGGTTGAAGGAATATTTTATCTATTCTGAAGCATTTTGTCATTTAGTTTTCTTATTGTTGTGAAGGTTCTCAAAGATATTGAAAAATCAAGTTTATCCTGCTTAATCTCCCACCAATAATTATTCAAAAACAATGAATCCTACCTAAACTACCCCCTGTTTTCCCCGTATGTCCACAAATGAATAAATTCTACGCCAAAATATGTAGAAGCAATCAGGATTCCATAATGTCTTTAGTAACCTTAACCTTGTTTAAAAAATATCACCATTCTTTAGAAGTGACAACTCGTGAGAGTTAAATTGTGGTGCATTGATCATATTTTGTCAAGGTTTCCTTTCAAATTTGTGCAAAGAAGGATTATCTTCATTCTCCTTCACCAAGCAGAGGTTACAAAATGGGTCCTCTCACCCTATTTTAAAGGCACAACCTAAAGTAGTGAGGATAGATCAAATCCTTTTGAAGGTGTTATCCATTTCGAACATTTGAGTGATAAATAGCCACTGGATCACCTCCCTAGCTACAAAACATAATACATGATGATTTATCCGTCTCTAGGCTTCTTGTTAAATCTTTGATGATGCTCAACTTGTAGAGGAGATTCAATTTGGATATGAACAAACTCTTACAAATAAATGTAAGAATCTGAATTAGGAGTCTATTGTTTGCATGAAGAGAGTCAACCCCTCCCTAGCATCACCAAGTGAGACCAGAAATATGATAATGAGGTATGGCGGTTATTCTTTGATGGCTCAAGAAGTAGAAAAGGCATAGGAGGAGGATCTATGCTCATTTCTCCACAAGGTATGAAATACTACTCAACTTTCCATTTCCATTTTTCTTGCTCAAACAACACAACTGAGTATGAAGCCTTAATCCATGGATTACATTGGGTGAGAAAGAGAGGAATTAAAAAATTACAAGTCTTTGGTGATAGTGAGATGATTGTGAACCAAGTCAGAGGAAAAATTCTACCAAGAAAGATCTATTGAAGAACTAAAAGAATCGGGTATGGGATCTCATTGAATATTTTTAAGCTTTTAGCATCAATTTCATCCCAAGAAAGAGAATGAAGTATCGGACATATTGGCAGCAATCAGGGCTACATTTGATGTCATAGAAAATCTCAAAAGTGAGAAATATTAGCCCCATATTAAAGTAATTGTGAGACCTATTGTTCCAGAAAACAACACGAGTTGGAAAGTCTTGGAGAGTGATTAACAAATTATTAATTTTCTACAAAAAGAAGCCGAGTTATCTCGCTAAAAACAAAAACTAGTTGGAACAACAGTATGGTGACCAAGTGATGCATCTGAAAAATAAAAAATTACCAAATGGTCTTATAACTCTAGATTCGATCTTCAACCCAAATGATCAATTTGGGAGGGATAAGGCAAAAATTCGGTAAAAGGTGAAGATTCAAATCCTGTTTTAGTAGGTGAAGGAAAGACATTGCAAGTTGGAAAAGTAAGCACTCCACAAGAGAAATATCAATTTGTTCAAATTTGTCAATAATTTGCAAATGTCTTTGCTTGGAATGATAAGAATTTAAGAGTTTTCAACCCAAAGTTGGCACAACATACTATTGAGCTAAATCCATAATTCAAGTCCATCGGATAGAAAGTAAGGGAGGTGAATTCTCATATTGAAATTGTCATGAGAAAAGAGTTGAACAAGCTAATTGAAGCTAGCATCATCTTTCCTATCAAGCATTAAGGTTTAGTTACAAACTTGGTGTCTTTGTTGAGGAAAATAAATAGAGAAATCATATTATGTGTAGTCTTCGTGACTGAATAGAGATTCACTCAAAGATCATTATGCATTTCCATCTATGGAGAAAATATTGCAAGTTGTATCTAGTTCTGAAAGGTTTTCATTGTTAGATGGCTACTCAGGTTATAATTAGATAATGGTGAAAGAAGAAGATCAGTTCAAGATAGCCTTCACAACGAAATGAGGCACATATGCTTACAAGAAGATGTCATTTGGACTATCAAATTTTGGAGAAACATTTCAACGAGCTATGGATATGGTATTCAGAGGCTTAATCAACAAGATAGTGCTGGTATATCTAGATGATATCACTGTCTTCTCAAAGAATGCAACATATCACCTCTTTCACCTCAGGAAATTATTTCAAAGGTTTAGAAGGTTCAGAGTGTCATTGAATTTGAAAAAGTGTGTATTCTTCGCATACAAGAGAAAATTTTTGGGCCACATTCTCTCAAGATAAGGGTTGACAATTGATCAAGAAAGAGTGGAAGCCATTCGAACACTTTCATTACCACATCACAAGAAATATCTCTAAAGCTTCTTGGGAAGGATAAAATTTGTTCGCAGATTTATGCCTGATTTTTCCACTCTTGTGAAGCTTCTAACCATGATGGTGAAGAATATTCTTGCACTCAAATGGACAACAAATGGAAAGGATAGTTATGATTCTATCAAGCATGCAATATCACAAGCCCCAACTCTTATCAACCAAGACTTTTCAAAGGAATTCATGTTGTATGCTTTCAGAGGATCAGATACAATCTCAACTATCTTGGTATAACTAAATAGAGAAGGATCAGAATAGCCCATAACATTCTTCAAGAAGAGCTTGGAAGATTATGAAGTAAAGTAATCTCTCATTGAAAAAAATGTCCTTGTTGTTATTAGGAGTTTGAATAAGTTCAGAAAATTTGTCTCGAACAATAGAATTCAACCGCTAGTGTCTCGTGTTGGTGTCAAGGATTTTATCCTAAACAAAGATTTGAATGAAAATAGAGAAAAATGGATCACTCATGTAATGGAATATGATATTGACATCAAAGTGAAAAAGATGGTTCACGAAATGGTTTGTGTGAGAAAGTCAGCCCAAACAATAAGCTGAGTCAATAGATGAAGAGGAGGTTGTCCTACTATTACAAAATGAGCAGGGGCAGCCAACTGACAAAGCTCCCATTCCATGTTGGACTCAAGACTTGGTGCATTATCTCCAAATAGGTTCGTGCCCTCTAGAATGGAGAAAAACTAAGAGAAGATACTTTAGATTGTAAGCCATCCCATATGTGCTTATTAATGTTGTTTTTTTCAAGAGAGGCATCAATGGCATTCTATTGAGATGAATTGGGACAACTCAAATTGAGATCCTATTACATGAGTTCCACGATGGGGAATCGGGAGGGCACCTAGCTCCATGAGTAACAACTATTAAAATCATGAAGGATGGTTACTATTGGCCTACAAAGTGTTTAATGATTTCTACTCATGGATCAATAAATGCAAGAAATGTGCATTCTTCATAGGGAAGGAAAGGTTAGCAGCCCTACCTCCTCATCCAATTGTTAGTACCCAATTTTTTTATCCTTTTCAGTATGAGTAGCATCAAAGATATGGCATGAAGTATGAAGACAAATAGATCATGATGTATGTCATTTTTAGCCAAGGATATGATCTAACTGGCACTCAGATTTATGGAGAGATGGATAACACTCAAATAGGACTTGATCTTGTTCTAACTATTTTAGGTTGTGCCTTTCAACAAAGGTAAGAGGACCTATTTTGTAACCCTCCAATGGTGAAGGAGATGAAGATATCCCTCAATTTTTGCAAATAGTATGAAGGAGCCTTGGGAAAATATGATAAACATTCCAAATCTGACTTTCACAAGTTGTCACTTACAAATTATGGTGATAATTTCAATGCAAGGTAACGGTTAGCGAAGACATTTTGAAATCTTGATCTGTTCCTCATACATTAGCAACTGAATTTTCATCTTTGTTGGTATACAGTGTAAAAACATGGGTAGTATGGGGTAGGATTAGTTGTTTTGAATGATTTTTGGGTGGGCATTCAACAAGATAGATTGGAATTCTAGATCCTTGAGGAACATCAATAATAGAAAGATTTAAAATAGTTAAAAAATTCCTTCAACTAGAAGGTGTGCATCAATGGAGGCCCAAATTTTCACCTTTTCACACAATCTTTGAGATTATAGCACGAAGGATTGAGTTAGAAAACCTAATAAAACATCAAAATCTAAGATAAATCATGCCTAAGGTACACCCAAAAGATTACAAACAATCTCTGTCAACGGATGAAAAAAAGTGATTTTAAATCATTTATTTCATTTCCAGATGAAAGCTCTTCTAGAAAATGAAATTGAAGATGCCACTAAACTATCACAATGATTGAGACTTGTCTGATTGATTTTGATACAAGATTTCAATAGGAAATAGAACAACTGCTTGTAGACATTCTAAAATGAAATAAACACAAAATTACCAGAGATTTAAAACAAATTAACTGAAATTTTATCAGATTCATCAGTAGGGAAGAGTTATTTGAACAATCTCAAAGATTTTTGATGGCTATACACTTGTAACTGACTCAACATGAATGAAAATCTGACACAAAGGAAGTTAACCTCATTTCTCTGAAAGTTTTCTCAGAAGATGAGCTTTTCTCAAAATTTCCTCATGAAAATGAACTCTCAACCTTTTGCATGTCTCAAAAAAAGAATTATATATCTCTCTATTACATTCAAGCCTTATCTCCCAATAAAATAATATGCCAAAGGATCAAGTTTGTTACAAAATTCCTCATGATTCGCAGAAAGGGACGTTTAATAGAACATGTCAAAAAAGTTACCATTGTCTCAAAAAGAGATGAATCATTGAAAAATTCACATTATTATCCATTGTGGAGGCATGTTTTCCATATTAAAAGCATTCATACCCCCTTCTTTTCATTATTTCATCCTTATCCCTAAAAAAATTCACTCTGTAAATTTTGGATCGATATTTCACGTTTTTGCTTGAGCCCGAAAAAAATTTCTTTTCAAAAGTACCTTAGATCTACCAATTGAATTTTCAAATTGATTCCATTGATCCTTAAAGGCAAAAAAAACATGAATTTGATAAAAATTGGTGAAAATCAATGCAGAAAAGGCATCTCCAAGCTTCCTGGAGCTCAAATGCAGCCAAACCGAAAAATGCATAGTTACAATTGATCTTCCTTTATCCTTTAACTGAGCCCTCCACGTGTCATAATGTGATTGAAAATGGGCTTGGGATAACTTTATGAAATTTTAAAACTTTTGGAAAAATGTGAAAATTTGACATTTTTCTCTACCCCTCTGCCCTTCGAAAATGAGGTTGACACGTGTCCCAATGTGTGTCCCAGCAGAATCGCAGCTCGATTCTACAAATTTCCACCTTTTTTGGAAAAAGGAAAATTTTCCAAAATATCCCTGCATATCCGCCTCATGAAAATGGTCCTAACACATGTCCCAACGTCGGCCCCATTGGAATCACGGATCGATTCTACACATGTCCACCTTTTTTGGAAAAAGGAAAATTTTCACAATTATCCCCGTGGACCCACACCTCCAATTTTGTTCTTGCGATGTGTCTCCCTCTGATTCATTATAGAGCCATGCTTCAAATTACCACTTTAACTCATTTTTCCAAAAAGGTAACATTTCCCTTTTTCCTTTAGTGGTCCGTCGATCCGCGCAAGCCTTTAATTTTCTTCTTTGTCGATGTCACGCCTTCTTTTAAGAATTTAACCCTTTTTAGGAAAAAGGTTAAAAATCTCAAACTCCCCTTGATATCCACCACTTCACTTTGTGTAGTAATGTTGACACTTGTCTTCATCCCATTGGCTGCAACTTTGAGGTCCAATTTTATACTTTAACCCTTTTTCACCAAAGGCCGAAAAGTATCAAACTCCTCCGCCATTCCATTTTTCTACCCGACTAGATGCAGGTCTTAGGGGATTTTCTTCATTTCCACACATTTTCCAAAGTTCCCTAAGGCACAAAATGACCCACCCATCTACCTTCACTCTACCTGCGACACGTGTACCTCCTCTAGGGCTTGCATGAAGCTACAAGGGCAACTTGCATATTTTCCAAAAACACAAAAATGTTAAGTTTTTAGAAATGACCCGTTGATCCTTGTCTAATCACAAATGGCCACGTAGGAGATTATTTTTAGATAAAATTTGACAGAAAAGAACACCCGTATGACCGTAAAAAAACGTAGAAATTGCTAGCGACCCGCAAAATTGATTTTTTCTTTGTGGGTGAAGAATTTTTGATGAAATGACAAATGGAAAGTGTTTTTGGCAATTTACGACCATGGAAAGGGATATTTGAGGGAAAATATGTATAAAATGATCAATTTTTAGCTCTACGTGAGAAAACATGGGAAAAATGACAGAGGTGTTAGAACGGGCAAAACAAGGGAAAAACACAGGAAAACTTAGAGATTTCTTTCAAATGGGGAAAAAATGGAGAAAAAGTGAACAACTCAAGGAATTTAAACACATCTATGAGCTGTTTTTCATCAAATTCGAAGGATGGGAAGATCCAAGGGTTTTTTTCTCAGAAACAGGAAAAAACACACTTCTCCTTAGTAAATTAGGGCAAGGTAATGAGTTTGCAAACAATCCAATGCACAAGAATGGAGCTACAACTTCACATCATCGATTTCATGAGGAAAAAATGTTTCAAAGCATAAAGAGCAAAGGGGAAACATGAAAAAATGGCGAGAGGTTCAAAATGGGCATCAATATTGGCTCCTTCTCGAGGATGGGCACTCCCAAAGTGAGTTCCACAAGAACAAAAGTAGATCAAGTGCCAACATAATCCATTGTAAAAATAGAGTCATGAGCCAAAGCCACCAAGAAACCAACCGAGAAATCAAAAAAATGGCTGCCACACATCAAGGCAAACCACAAACCGAAAAGCACCAAAAATAGATCAAAAGACAAACACTATACACTGCAAGTTGGTAAGCAAATGTTCATTCAAAAAAAAATCAAGGGGAAACCCAAGATATCCTCTATGTTGGATATGAGCATGCTAAGAGGTTCGATATGTTTTTAAAGAACTAGAAATATACCTCTTTTTCTTCCTTTTTTAATTTGTAAACCATCCAATTTATTTGAGCTCCTCCATTGTGTTCGGTCAAACCTTTTAACATTTTTCAAGGCTGAATCAAGGACCAAATTTCCAGAAAAAAATAGCATACTTAGGAGATCTATTTTCAACAACTTCATACTCCCCGAGATCCACAAAACTCACAAAGTGATCAATACTAGCATCTGCTGTAAAACTTCATAAGATGCATTGTTTGGTTCTTCAATAAGGTACAACATCTTTTTCTATCCATATAACTTTACTAAGTTTCCTTCAATGGGGATAGTGGCATAAGACATGTCCATTTGGACACTCCCACAAATACTTACTGACCCACTTCCTTGGTAATAACATACACCATTTGGCAGGCAATCGACAATCACAACATCTAATTTTAAATTCCTCCCAAAGATAAGATGCAAGTTCTGTTATCCAAAATGGTGCCCCATCTTGTTTTTGTGGCTAACTCCTTGTGTTCTTGCCTCTCTTGTGCCTCAGTCTACATTTTTTGATTTTCAGGCACTCAAGGCTTTCTAGAAATGGCACCATCAGATAGAGATCTCTCTCAGCTTTCCAGAAAGGTAAAGTTTGCCTCCTAACTCCTTATATTTTTCAAGTTATGGCTCGGTGGAGTTTTTGTGGAAAATTTTCCCATTTGAGGCCCGCAGCCAATAGGAAGCTGCCACGTGGCAGAGGAGTTCGGGGGTTGGAGGCAAATTTGAAATTTTTCCAAAAGAGTATAAAAAGGTTGATTTTCAAAGGAAAACCCGCGGAAAAGAGAAGGAGAGAGAATTCCAGAGCGAATCAGAGCTTGCCACATGGCATCCGACCAGTGGAGAATGGGGAATTCTTGAAATTTTTTCCAAAGACAAAACAAAGGTAAAATTTGAAATTTTTTCCCGATCCGTTTTTGCACCGTTTTCGCCTAAATCTTCAAACGATCATATATTTTGATCCAAAGCTTAGATTTTTGTGTTCTTTATATCATTGGAAAGCTGTTCAAATTCTCTACATGATTCCATGGTCAATTTCTAATTCTGGTTCAGTTTAGAGAAAGAAAATTGAAAAACGGTTTTGGTACGTGTCCATGGCCAGAAATGACATTTCAACAACCAAATTTAATAGAGAATGGGTCGCATTCTTCTCCAATATGGTCAAAAATGATAGGGTATGGGTTTGTAATGTCCTCCATGCTGTTTTAATGTATTTTCCATCAATGAGGGATGGCTCCCATGCATTTTTCATGTTTTCTCTCTCCTGGGCTCGACCCATGTACTGTAAAAGCCAGATTTGGCTCATTTCTTCAAGGTTGAACACTTTTTGGCATTGAAAACTTCTTCTTTCACCTCCAGCAAGTGATAGTTGTAAGAATCAAACCTTTTTCATAGTTTGTAACAAGTTTATACCTCTTTGATGGTGGAATGCAAGAGATTTTTACATGGAATTGACAGTGCAAACTCTGTGAATGCTTTTAGTCCTCTGTTTGTATTGTTTTACTTCATTTTAAGACCTCTAATTACATCTATCAGCTTGTGTATGTTTTCCCTTGTTGCATTTCATGAATTTGTGTCTATTTATATGGCAAAAAATGTTTCACCACTCCTTTTGGTGCATCACCATCTTTAGTTAGTTTCAATTTTTGCATTTCTATCCTTGTCCCCTTACAATTTAGAGTAGGATTAGGATCTGAACCTCTGTAGTTGTGTAAAATATAGATCTAAATCAGAGGATTTTGAGGAACCAGCCTCTAATCTAGAGATTCCTCTCTCATTTTCACAAGTCCCACACTTAGAGAGAGGTTTCAATGTTGTGCAATCACTCTGGATGCCTAAAACATCAATTCAAAACCTTGATTTGCATCTAGGGGTGCTTCGATTTGCAACAATAGTTTTGCAGTCTGCAGGCCCGTTGGGACCTTAGAGGTCTCATTTTTACCACAAAGAAAGTTGATGTGCATCTGCTACAATTTTCTTGCTTCAAAAGAGCTATAAATTACACATCCGCGACTCTAAGGAGAAGAATCAACTGGTTTCAGCAGTGCAGGCCTAAAAACTCATGAGAAGAATCACTACAAGGTCAAGAGCTGGAGAAGAAGAGGTGTTGTTTGAATATCTGTAGTTATCTCCAAGAGTGAGGCAAAGTGGGAGGAGAATCCAAAGGTCTCCATCTCCACCAAACAAAACTCTCTCAACTCCTCCACCTGGTAGGCCTTTTATTCAATGAACAAGGGTTCTAAGACCAATTAGAATGGCACAAAACAACCCCATGTCAATTTCATAGGCAGCAGCCCACTTGCCCTCAATGCACAACATCCAATTCCAATTGCAGCCTTGAAGAACATTCCATACTTCACTGGAGAGAATCAGACTACTCCAGGTGATCATGTTAAAGACATTGCCAACCTTTGTGCAATTCATGAAATCAATGAGATGCAAGTGGCTATCAAATTGCTGGCATCTTCATTCAAGGGGAAAGCATTGCAATGGTTTAGAAGCCTTGGAGCTGGTTCTATCACAAATTGGAATCAGCTATGTATAGCACTTCATGAGAAATTTGGAGAGAAGGGAGACAACTTGTCTCTTTTGGAGCAGCTGACAACCATCAAGAGAGCTCCCAATAAACAGCTGACCGATTTCAACTTTAGATTTCAAAATACTTGGGAGAGAATTCCAGTGGCAGTCAGGCCAACAGCAGAAGGTGCTTTTCTCTATTATCTCAAAGCTCTAAATTCTGATATTTCTATGTTGATTCAGTCCATGGGAGGCATAACTATCCCTATGGCTTATAGCATTGCCATTAGGGCTGAAAATTGTTTGATCCAAGCTGGCAAACTAGGCCTTAGACCTCCCATGCCATTGTTTCCAAGTTTAGAGAGTCCAAATACCAATCAAGCACCTAATTTGGCTCCTTCTCCCACTCCTAGAAATCAGAGTTCAAATGAAGCTTCTACTTCATCTCCAAGTACCCCAAATGAGCTTCAAGAAGTCGTGAAGCAATCAGAAACCTAGGCAATGATGAGCTGGTTACTCTCAAGAGGCAACAAGCCCAAAGTTTTAGACCTTCTTACCAGCCCCAAGCTCAGCCTAACAAACAGCCATACCAACCACAAAGACCACCTAATCCAGCTGCAAATATGAATCAAACAAGGCCTCCTGCCAATAGACCATTTCAGCCCTATAATCCAAATGCCATATCTGCCTCTAAGGCATTAGTGCCAACACAAAACAACATTGCTCAGGAGTATGATTGGTGTTTTCCATGTAATGAACCTCATAACCAATCCATGTGCTTCAATGGTGCTTTGAATCAAGCATTAATGGTGACAACTACTGGCGTGGAGGGTGAGGGCAGTCAAGGAAACAACCAACAACAAGAAACATTCCAACAGCAATCAGCTCCAAATGACACCACGTTGGTAAATTGGCAAGCAGAGGATTTTTGTGGCATGAATCAAATGGTCTCTCAAGGTGTGGCAGCCAACACAAGGTCAAAAAGAAGGAATTTGGGTGAAGAACAGCCATTAGCTCCAACTAATCTCCAACCCTCTATGGCTCCACAAATGGTTGGCAAACAAAATCCAGTTGTAAATGCACAAGGACAGCCAAGAACAGCTCCTAGGCCAACTCAAATACCAGTTATTGCTGCCCACGTGCAAGGAGTGAATGTACAAGCAAAGGGATAGCAAAGAGATCCTTCATCACCATTCAGTATCATTGATCAGATGAAGAAGACAAATGTTAATATATCAATGTGGGAATCCCTATCTATCCCAGGTTAAAGAGACTTGTTACAAGCTGCCATGAAGGATTGGCTAACTTCGAATCAGCAAGTTCAGATGTAAGAGAAAGTGCTCACAAATGCTGCCCAGCCTGAGGGAAATCATGGAGGACAACAAGGTAAAATGTTGAAGCCCCCTCCTTTCTATGTTTCATTAATCATTGGAAATCAATTAGTGCACAATTGCATGATAGATTCGGGGCAAGTAGCTCAGTGATGCCTAAACAAATAGCTGATCAGCTAGGGCTCCAGTATGAAACCATATCCAAAGGGGTAGTGCAGCTGGATGGGACAACAGAACAACAATTGGGGTGATTAGAAACTTGAGTTTTACCTTGCATGCATGTCCAAATGTTGTTGTTTTACAAGATGTATCAGTCATAGACCTTCCACCACTCTTTGCCCTTTGCTTGTCAAGGGACTTCACAGCCAAGATTGGATGATATTTGTCTAATGATTGGTCACACATGCTGTTCAGAATGAGGTATGGAACCAAAGCTACAATCAGTCCGAACCTATTGCAAACTTTCACATTGAGCCTTACACTCTAAGTCAGATTATGCCAATTGTTCAGCATTTGATCAAGAAGACCACCCAAGCACCGATGAAGTTGACACCAAGGTTGGGAGCATCCCGGATCTAACTCTTGATGAATGGGCAAAAAAGGTACATGCTTTTGATCCTTATCAAGAAGTAGAAGAATCTGAGCTAGGGGTCTATTGTATACATGAATAAAATCAGCCTATTACTAACATCACCAAGCCAAACCACAACGATGACAATGAGGTATGGTAGTTGTTTTTGATGGATCAAGAAGTAGACAAGGTGTAGGAGGTGGAGCCATGCTTGTTTCACCTCAAGGAGTAAGGTACTATTCAGATTTTAGATTTCAGTTTGCATGCTCCAATAACACTGCTAAATATGAAGCCTTAGTGCGAGGATGCATTGGGCAATCAAGAAGAAAACAAATAACTTGCAAGTCTTTCGTGATGTTGAATTGATTGTAAATTAGGTCAAGGGATAACATGCTGCCAAGAATGATCTACTTAGGTGCTACAAGAATAGGGTGTGGGACCTCATGGAATATTTTGAGGGTTTTGGCATCAAATCCATTCCTAGGAAAGAGAATCAAGCTCCGACAGGCTTCGCAGCAATGACGGGAAGCCTTTGACATTGTGGAAAGCATTCAAAAATACAAGCTACAGCCAAACATCCATGTGATTGTGAGGCCTTGATTCCGGATAACAATTTTAGTTGGCAAGTATTTGAGAATGACCAGCAAATCATCCATTTCTTGTAAGGAGAAGCTGAGTTCTCGGCTAAGAATCAAGAAAACTGGAACAACGAGATGGTGACCAAGTCGTAAATGCAGTGAGAACTAACAAGCTGCCTAAGGGACTTATCACTTTGGAGTCCATTTTTAATGCCAATGATCAGTTTAGGAAAGAGAAAGAAAACATTCGAAGTCAAGAGAGAAGATTCAGTATCCATCTTGGTGGAAGAGAACAAACCATTACAAATTGGAAAGATGACAACTAATCAAGAAAGGTATGAGTTCGCATGCAATTTGTGTCAAGAGTTCCCGATGTGTTTGCATGGAGCTATGAAGATTTGAAAGGTTTTAATCCCAACTTATCTCAGCATACCATTGAATTGGATCTAAATACTAAGCCTGTCTTGTAGAAAAAAGACCAGTCAATCCACACATGGAGCCTCTCATGAGGAAAGAATTGGACAAGCTAATTGAGTCAAGAATCATATTCCCAATCAAGCATTCTAGTTAGGTTGCCAACTCAGTTCTAGTCAGAAAGAAGAGTGGAGAGATCAGATTGTGTGTTGATTTGAGAGACTTAAATAGAGCATCTCTCAAGGACCATTACCCACTCCCTTCCATGGAGCAAATCTTGCAAGTTGTGGTGGCTACGAGAGGTTTTCACTACTTGATGGCTACTCCGGCTACAATCAAATTATGGTGAAGGAAGAAGACCAGTTCAAGACAACCTTCACAACCAAATGGGAACTTATGCATACGGGAAAATGCCATTTGGGTTGTCCAACATTGGTGCTACTTTCCAAAGAGGAATGGACATGGTGTTCAAATATTTGATTAACAACGTGGTGCTGATTTACCTTGATGATATCACCATTTTTTCCAAAAATGCAGTAGATCACCTCTCTCATTTGAGACAAGTTTTCATGAGGTGTAGGAAATTTGGAGTGTCTTTGAATCCTAAGAAGTGTATCTTTCTTGCACATGAAGGAAAGCTCCTTGGCCATATTGTCTCCAAAGAAGGATTAGCAATTGATCCAGAGAGATTCGAAGCCATAAGAGCACTACCATTGCCAAGCCACAAGAAAGCCCTTTAGAGTTTCTTAGGGAGGATAAAATTTGTTTGGAGGTTTGTCCCAGATTTTGCAGCCCTTGTCAAGCCCATCACCAAAATGTTAAAGAAGAGCATGGCTTTCAAGTGGACAGCAGAAGGCAAGGAGAGTTTTGAAGCAATCAAAGAAGCTATCTCTCAAGCACCAACTCTCATCAACCCGGACTTCTCCAAGGATTTCATCCTCTATGCATTTGGAGGTAATGACACTATTTCTGCCATTTTGGTACAGCAGAACAAGGATAATGATGAGTAGCCAATTGCCTTCTTCAGCCAGAGCCTAGATGACTATGAGGTGAAGTACTCTTTTATTGAGAAGCATGTGCTGGCAGTAATCAGAAGCTTGAAGAAATTCAAGCATTTAGTCTCAAACAACAAGGTCCAGTTGCTGGTCTCACATGCTGGGGTTAAGGACTTCCTCCTCAACAAAGATTTGAACGAGAAAAGGGCAGGTTGGATCACCCGTGTCATGGAGTATGACATTGAGATCAAGATCATCAAGCTGGTAAGAGGGAAAGGATTGTGTCAGAAGCTGGTTTTGGGGAAGCAAAAAGAAGTATGCAATGAAGAAGAGGCTGTTTTGACAGTCCAGGGCAGCCATGAGCCAAGTGGCAATCAAGAAGAAGACAATGCTGCCCCCACTCCCTGCTGGACCCAAGGTATAATACACTTCCTAAGCACAGGCCTATGCCCTCCAAAGATGAACAAGACCCAAAGAAGACACTTCAGATTGCAGGCTATCCCATATGCCATTGTTGATGGAGTTTTGTTCAAGAAAGATGTGAATGGAGTGCTGCTGAGATGCATTAGCACAAATCAGATTCATAGGGTGTTGGAAGAGTTCCATGGTGGACCAGCTGGTGGTCATTTTGCACCAAGAGTGACAGCTCTAAAAATCATGAAGGTTGGTTATTATTGGCCTAAAATTTTCAGTGATTGCTATGCGTGGATTAAGAGGTGTAAGAATTGTGCATTCTTCACAGGAAAAGAGAGACTTGCTGCCCTTCCATTGCATCCAATCTCAGTTGACCAGCCATTCATGCAATGGGGTTTGGACTTCATTGGAGTCATTAATCCCAATTCAAGTCAAGGGCACAAATGGATTTTGATAGCCATGGACTACTTCACCAAATGGACTGAAGCAGTAGCACTCAAAGAAGCAAATGAGTCCAGCATCTTAGACTTTTATGAGGGGATAGCAACCAGATTTGGTATACCTGCTACAATAATCTCAGATAATGCATTGGCATTCATTGGATCCAAGGTGACTGAGTGGGCTGTCAAGAATGGGATCTACCTAAGCACTTCATCAAACTATTACCCTCAAGGTAATGGCCAGGCCGAGTCTACAAACAAGAACTTGTTGAGGATCATTAGGAGGACTCTTGATGAGAATTAGAGGTCTTGGCATACCAAACTGAAATCAGCCTTATGGGCTGATAGGATAACTCCCAAGAGATCCACAGGTAACTCTCCATTCAAGCTTGTTTATGGAAGAGAGGCAATCTTGCCCATGTCACTTGAGTTGCCAGCATTGGAACTCATGAAGCAGTTAGAGTTGCTAGAGTTTGGGCCCATGGAAGTGAGATATGTAGAGTTGATGGAGCTGCAGGAGGTCAAAAATCAGGCATCCCAAGCAATGGAAAAGGATCAAGCTTTCAACAAACAGACCTTTGATAGGAAGGCCAAGGATAGATCTTTTCAGGTTGGAGATCTAGTGTTGAAATGGGATGTGGATAGAGCAAAACCGGGAAAGCATTCAAAATTTGATGCCATTTGGAGTGGCCCATACATGGTCACGAAGTGCAAGAACATCAATGCTTTCCAATTGGCCTCATTGGATGGTGAAGAACTGCAGATTCCAGTCAATGGAATCTATCTCAAGCGTTGCTTCTAGAGGGAAATTTACCACCTTGTAAATATTAGATTAGATTTTCATTCCTCCAAGTGCTTTGCACATTGTTTTGCTGTAGGTTAGTTTTGTTTCCCCTAAGTGCTTTGGCACAACTTGCTATCCATGGAGATGTTTTGCAGTCCTTTCTTCCATCAGGTGATATTCCATCTTCCTCCTTGCAACATTCTAAGTCAGGTTGGGGTTCCAAATAGAAAATTTGATGACTCCATGCCCAATGGACTGCTTCAAGCAACTGGTATTTTCATCTAGCAGGCAGATGACCCCTCTGAGTCACCAAAATTGTTATCCAAAATGGTGCCCCAGCTTTTTTTTGTGGCTAACTCCTTGTGTTCTTGCCTCTCTTGTGCCTCAATCTTAATTTTTTAATTTTCGGGCACTCAAGGCTTTCTGGAAATGGCACCATCAGATAGAGCTCTCTCTCAGCTTTCTAGAAAGGTAAATTTTTCCTCCTAACTCCTTATATTTTTCAAGTTATGGCTCGGCAGAGTTTTTGTGGAAATTTTTCCCATTTGAGGCCCGCAGCCAATAGGAAGCCGCCACGTGGCGAGACAAGTTCGGGGTCGGAGGATAATTTGAAAATTTTCCAAAAGAGTATAAAAGGTTGATTTTCAAAGGAAAACCCACCGAAAATAGAAGGAGAGAGACTTCAGAGTGAATCAAAGCTTGCCACGTGGCATCCGACAAGTGGAGTATGGGGAATTTTGAAAAATTTTCCAAAGACAAAAAAAGGTAAAATTTGAAATTTTTTTCCGCCGATCCGTTTTTGGGCCGTTTTGCCCAAAATCTTCAAATGATTATATCTTTTGATCCAGAGCTTGGATTTTCATGTTCTTTATATCATTGGAAAGCTGTTAAAATTATCTACATGATTCCATTGTCAATTTCTAATTTTGGTTTAGTTTGGAGAGAGAAAATTTAAAAACAGTTCTGGTACGTGTCCATGGCCAAAAACGACATTTCAATAACCAAATTTAATACAGAATGGGTTGCATTCTTCTTCAATATGGTCAAAAATGATAGGGTATGAGTTTGTAAGGTCCTCCATGCTTTTTTAATGCATTTTCCATCAATGAGGGATGGCTCCCATGCATTTTTCACATTTTCTCTCTCCTGGGCTTGACCCATGTACTGTAAAAGCCAGATTTGGCTCATTTCTTCAGGGTTGAACACTTTTTGGCATTGAAAACTTCTTCTTTCACCTCCAACAAGTGATAGTTGTAAGAATCAGACCTTTTTCATAGTTTGTAATAGGTTTATACCTCTTTGATGGTGGAATGCAAGAGATTTTTACATGGAATTGATAGTGCAAACTCTGTGAATGCTTTCAGTCCTCTATTTGTATTGTTTTACTTCATTTTAAGACCTCTAATTACATCTATCATCTTGTGTATGTTTTCCCTTGTTGCATTTCATGAATTTGTGTCTATTTACATGGCAAAAATGTTTCACCACTCCTTTTGGTGCATCACCATCTTTAGTTAGTTTCAATTTTTACATTTCTATCCCTGTCCCCTTGCAATTTAGAGTAGGATTCGGATCTGAACCTCTGTAGTTATGAAAAATATAGATCTAAATCAGAGGAGTTTGAGGAACCAGCCTCTAATTTGGAGATTCCTCTCTCATTTTCACAAGTCCCACACTTGGAGAGAGGTTTCCATGTTGTGCAATCACACTAGATGCCTAAAACATCAATTCAGAACCTTGATTTGCATCCAGGGGTGCTGCTGATTTGCAACAATAGTTACACCAACAGATCATTGACACACCCAACAAATCAAACTTCCCCTGGAATCCATGGTAGTACACTTTCCATATGTTATTGTCACTTTGATTCCTAATTCATTTATGACCTCCAAAGGCATGACATTGCATGATGCCCCAGAGTCAAACATACAGTTATGTAATAGATTGCCTTTGATAACCAAGGTAGTGAAAAATAGATCCACGTTCAACCTGATATTTAACCAAAGAATTTCCTAAGTAAACCTCGGGTGGTTTCCTAACTCTTCCAACACTTGTGGTACTTCCATTCTGCAATGACAATAGGATTTCTAGCCTTGTTTCCAACTCTACCTTGGGTACTCTCTTCCTCTTTGAATCCTAAATATTCAAAAGCCCTCTTCTTGTGCTTAGGAATCCTAAGCAACTCAGCAATCGGGAAAAGAATCTTGATCTGACTCAAGACTTGGGCAATATCATATGGAGCATTCTTGGGTAAAATAACACTAGGGGAAAGATTGGCAAATTCATCAGATGGTATGGAAATCTTTTCAGCTTGGGCATGGGGATGATCACAAGTTTTTCTTTAGGGAATAGGGCCTTTACTAAATGTATTTTTATGTGGATTTTCTTTAGTAAGAAATGGAAATTTTGACTTGGTTGTTTCCCCTTGACATCTTTACTTCTGGTATTGTGCTCCTTCTCTTGGGAAATTACAACATTCATTAACAATTGTCTATCTTCCTACAAAGGGATACCACCATCATACTTCTTAATCCTCAAACCTATTAAGTATTGAAATTCATTGTTAGGAAGCTCAAAGGGTTGCACATTATCAATTTCTAAAACATGAGAAGGAGGAAGAAGATGTACCCATTGGATATAATCCCCAAAAAAGCAACAGTCAAGCATTTATGACATCCAATGAAGTTGCTCCCCTTGGTGAACTTGAAGTTATATCCATCATATAGGCATCATCATCAATTTCGTCATCATCATTAGCTTCATAATCTTCTGGTCCACTTCACATGGAGGACGGGGTAGAAAACACCTATCACACCAATCAATATCATCAACTTCCTCAACGGTAGCAACCCTAGCAGTTAGGGGGTCGGAGTAACACTCTTCCTTTGCATTCTTGAGGATGTCTATTAGTTGACCCCATGGGTCCTTTCCCTCTTTCATAAGATCTTTGATCACCCCTGGCATGATTGGAAAATGTGTTATGGTTTTGTGCTTTTTGCTGACCTTGTGAAGTATTCCTAATTCCCTTCTCTTCCCGAACTAACTTGTATGAAATTTATTTGATAGCCCCTGCCAATTTTTTCACAACCTCCTCCAAATCAGCATCCTTGCTAGGTTGAGGTTTTTTAGGGTTTATCAACTTTACACCATCTCTCTTGAGAGGTTTCCTATTAGTCTTAATGTTATTTTCAATCAGTGGTGCCATGGTAAAGGCCTATTTTAAATTGGTAGGGTTCTTGTCTCTTAGGTAATAGGGTGCTTTCTTATCAAATGCATCTGCATATTTGATTAAACAAGACTCATCATAGGGCCTCAAATTAACAGGTAGCCTCCTCAATGTCTTGTTAAATATTTTATTAAATTCATGCACTAATTCATTCGGGTTCTTGTTGATATTCTCAAATTCAAAGAAGAGAAATCTAGGATCACTCTTGTCACCATATTGCAACCTAATTGCATTCTTCATTTTAGTCCAAGAATCAATAGAATTATCAGGTAGAGCCTTGTACCAATCCCTTACATCCTCTTCTAGTGTATGAATGAACAATTTAATGTACACATCTTCATGCTCAATCTCACAGTCCTCCATCATGTCAACAAAAAGTTTTAGGTGTTGATCACTAGTTGTTACATTGTTACCTTGGAATTTTGGAAATCTATTCATGAGATATTGAGGGACAACATTTGGGTAACCATCCATTCCTCTAAAGTCTATAGGACCAAAGGTGCTAACAATAAATGGAGTTCTAGGTTGAGCCATATTGTTTTAAGGTGGTGATCTTTGGGGTGACACAAACTGATGAGGAGTGTGAGGTCTTTGGGGCTCAAGAATGTGATTCACAAGATTTGTATTCTCTAGGTGCTAATTTTCTTGGAAATTTTTATTTTAATTGAAACACACATGTGAAAATTGAGAAGATAACTTACTAGGTACAATAGAAGGACCTTCACTAGTTGTAGTAAACAAATTTGTGAAAAGATTGCTTGAATTAGAATCACTTTGGAAGAAGAGTGATAATCCTCTACTAAAGGCTGATCTCTCTCACCAATGGATATACCTTTTCTGATGTTTGACCTTTAACAACCTTCCAAAATTTTCTTTCCTCTAAAAATTTCTTTTCCAATTCTTGAAATAACTTTCTACTTGGGTACCACCTGAAGAGAGATATTCTTCCTTCTAGTTTTATAGAGATTAGCAACACCAAAAAAGTGATAGAAAGCTAAGACACTGGTATTTATCAAGTTCAAAAAAACATGGAGTCGCCAAAGGACTTCCACCCTAGTTGTGTAAATGCACTAAAATACTCTATCAAATACCTATCAAAGCATTGAAAATCTTGCCAAACTTTATAGATTGAACCTTCCATTTCTTGAATCTATCAACCACAAATGTAAATGAAGTGCAACTACTTCTAGAAATTGATAAATTTTGGGTAGAACTTGAAACCTTTAAAAATATATTTACAAACAAAACCTTTAATAGACATTACTGTGGTTCGATATGCATTCAAATATTTCAAATATGTATGCACATGGATCAGATTGAACTAAGAATATCCCCGACAATGGTTCCACCGGTGTTCGTGTCGAATTTTTTTCTCCTTTTTCAGTCTGAGTAGCATCAAAGATATGGCATGAATATTAAAGACAAATAGATCATGATGTATGTCATTTTGTAGAGCTGTGGGATATGATCTAACCGACACTCATTTGTGGAGAGATGGATACCACTCAAACAGGACTTGATCTTGTCCTAAGCTGTTTTAGGTTGTGCCTTTCAACCAAGGTAAGAGGACCTATTTTTTAACCCTCAAATCGTGAAGGAGATGAATATATCCCTCAATTTGTGTAAACAAAGATGAAGGGGCCTTGGGAAAATATGATCAACACTCCAAATATGACTTTCACAAGTTGTCACTTCCAGATTATGAAGATAATTTTAATGCAAGGTAAGGGTTACTGAAGATATTTTGAAATCATGATCTGCTCGCATACTTTAGCAAATGGATTTTTATCTTCTGTCAGTATACAAGTCAAAACAAGGGTAGTGTTTGGTAGGATTAGTTGTTTTGAATGATTTTTGGGTGCGATTTCAACAAGATAAATTGTAATTTTCCAGATCCTTGAGGAACTTCAATAATAGAAAGATTTAAAATAGTTAAAATATTCCTTCAACCAAAGGTGTGCATCAATGGAGGCCTATATTTTCACCTGTTCACACAATCTTGGAGATTCTAACACGAAAGGCTTAAGTTATAAAACCCAATAAAGCATCAAAATCTAAGATAAATTGTGCCTAAGGTACACCCAAAAGCTTACAAACAATATCTGTCAAGAGATGAAAGAAAAGTGATTTTAAATCATTTATTTCATTCCCAGATGAAAGTTCTTCTAGAAAATGAAATTGTAGATGCCACTAAACTATCATAAGGATTGAGACCTATGTGATTCAGATGGATTTTGATATAAGATCAATATAGTAAATAGAACAACTACTTGCAGACATTCTAAAATGAAATAAACACAAAATTACTAGAGATTTAACACAAATTAACTCAAAGTTTATCAGATTCATCAGTAGGGGAGATTTATTTAAACAATCTCAAAGCTTGTTGATGGCTATACACTTATAACCAACACAACATGTATTAAAATATGACACAAAGGAAGTTAACCTCGTTTCTCTAAAAGTTTTCTCAAAAGATGAGATTTTCTCAAAATTTCCTTGTGAAAATGAACTCTCAACCTTTTGCATGTCTCAAAACATGCATTATATATCTCTCTATTACATTCAATGCTTCTCTCCCAAGAAAATAATATGCGAAAGGATCAAGTTTGTTACAAAAATTCCTCATGATTCGCAAACAGGACGTTTAAATGAACAAGTCCAAAAAGTTTCCATTTGTCTAAAAAAGAGATGAATCATTGCAAAATTCACGTTATTATCCATTGTGTAGGTGCATTTTTCATCTTTAAAGCATGAAGAGCTCCTTCCTTTCATTATTTCATCCTTATCCCTCCAAAATTTCACTCTGCAACTTTTGGATTTGATATTTCACATTTTTGCTCAAGCCGAACAAAATTTCATTTCAAAAGTACCTCACATCTACAAATTGAATTTTAAAATTGATTCTTGAAAGAAAAATTATATGACAGAAAAATATATGAATTCACCAAATATTTGTTAAAATTGATGCAAAAATACATCGAAGCTTCTTGGAGCTCAAATGGTGGCTAAACCGAAAATGCAAGTTACCATTGATCTTCCTTTATCCTTTAATCTGAGCCCTCCATGTGTTATAATGCGATTGGAAATGGGCTTGGGAGCACTTTTGACATTTTAAAACTTTTGGAAAAATGTAAAAAAATTGACATTATTCTCCACCCCTCCGCCCTTTGAAGATGAGCTTGACACGTGTGCCAATGTCGGTCTCAGCAGAATTGTGGCTCAATTCTACACATTTCCACCTTTTTTGGGAAAAGGAAAATTTTCCAAAATATCCTTGCATCTCCACCTCATGAAAACATGCCTAACACGTGTCCCAAAGTTAGCCCCATTGTAATCGTGGTGATTCTACACATTTCCACCTTTTTGGAAAAAGGAATTTTTCACAATTATCCCGCGGACCCACACCTCCGATTCTGTCCCTACCACATGTCTCCCTCTAATTTGTTGCGGAGACATGCTTCAAATCACCACTTTAACTCATTTTTCCAAAAAGGCAACATTTCCCTTTTTCCTCCAGCGGCCCACCGACCCGTGTAAGCCTTTAATTTTCTTCTTTGTCGGGGTCACGCCTTCTTTTAAGACTTTAAACCTTTTTAGGAAATAGCTTAAAAATCTCAAACTCCCCTTGATATCTACCACTCCACTCTATGCACTGATGTTGACATGTGTCTTCATCCCATTGGCTATGAGTTTGTGGTCCAATTTTATACTTTAACCATTTTTCACCAAAGGCCAAAAAGTATCAAACTCCTCTGCATTTCCATTTTCGTGCCTGCCACGTGTCCTCCCCTGATTAGATGTAGGCCTTAGGAGATTTTATTCATTTCCATGCATTTTCCAAAGTGCCCTAAGGCACAAAACAACCCGCCCATCCACCTTCACTCTACCTATGACACGTGTACCTCCTCTAGGGCCTACGGAACTATGGGGCAACTTGCACATTTTTCCAAAAACACAAAAACGTTAAGTTTTTAGAAATGACCCACTCATCCTTGTCTAATCACAAACGGCCATGTAGGAGAAGTTTTTTGAGCTAAATTTGATGGGAAAAGGACACCCATATGACTGTAAAAAAACGTAGAAATTGCTAGCGACCCCCAAAATTGATTTTTTCTTCGTGGGTGAATAATTTTTCGATCAAAAGACAAATGGAAAGTGTTTTTAGGAAATTTATGACCATGTCAAGGGATATTTGAGGGAAAATATGTATAAAATGAAAAAAATTGAGCTCCAAAGGCCTAGAAAACATGGGAAAAATGGCGAGACGCATTTAAATGGGAAAAATTAGGGAAAAACATAGGGCAAACTTAGAGATTTCTTTCAAATGGGGAAAAAATGGAGAAAAAATGAACAACTCAAAGCATTTAAAACACAGGGATGAGTTTTTTATCATCAAATTCGAAGGATGGGAAGATCCAAGGACATTTTTTTCTCAAAAATAGGGCAAAAACACACTTCCCCTTAGCAAATTAGGGGAAGGTAATGAGTTTGCAAAAATCCAATGCACAAGAATGGAGCTACAACTTCACATCATCAATTTCATGAGGAAAAAATGTTTCAAAGCAAAAAGAACAAAGGGGAAACATGGAAAACTGCAAAGGATCAAAATGGCCACCAACACCAACTTCAGTGAATAAACCGTTCATGCAATGGGGATTGGACTTCATTGGAGTTATCAATCCAAAATCATGTCAAGGTCACAAATGGATACTTATGTCCACAAACTATCTCACTAAGTGGACTGAAGTAGTGGCACTTAAGGAGGAAAATCAATCTAGCATCTTAGATTTCTATGAAGAGATAGTCACAAGGTTTCGTGTCCCCGCCACTATCATATCGAGATAATGCTTTGGCATTCCTTGGCACGAGAATAATTGAATGGGCTGTCAAAAATGGTACATACCTCAGAACCTCTTCAAACTATTATCTCCGGTGGTAATGGGTAGGCAGATTCCATGAATAAAATTTTTCTAAAGATCAATTCAGAATGAATCTATATGAAAATCGAAGGACATGGCATGCCCGGTTTTATGGGCTGAGAGGATCACACCAAAGAGGTCTATAGGTAATTCCCATTAAAGCTGGTCTATTGGAAAGAGGTAGTGTTGCCTATATCATTGGAGCTCCATGCATTATAGCTCTTGAAGTAGTTAGAATTATATGAGTTTGAACCAATGGAGGCTAGATATGTAGAGATGATGGAACTGGAAGAGATCAAGGAATATGTTGTTCAAGCAATGGAAAAGGATCAAGCCTTAATGAAGAGATGTTTTTACAAGAAGACAAGAGCAAGGACCTTTTAGGAAGGGGATTTAGTGCTGATGTGGGATGCGAGATCGAGGCTAAACCAGGAAGGAATTCCAAGTTTTATGTCATTTGGAGTGGCCCCTACATGTTCACAAGATGTAAGAGTAGCAATGCCTTCAAATTGTCTACATTGGATGAACAGGAAGTTTTGATTCCAGTTAATGGTATCTATCTTAAACATTGGTCTTGAAAGGGAAGGTTTCACCCTTGTAAATATTAGCCTAGGATTTTAATTCTTTTAAGCATGTATGTGCATTGTCTTGTTATAGTTTAGGTTTTAGTTTTGCTAAGTGCTTTGACACAAGTTTTTTTCTCCAAGGTTACATCACTATGCATCTCAAGTATACCACGAGTCCATTTCCGTGTCAAGAAAAATTTTCTACTCTCAAAAATCTCACCTTCAAGATTTTCTTATGAGAATTGAGAGTGCAGATAGGAGGGTAGATTTAGGGTTAATTGGGTGCAAGCTTTGGGTTCACGTTTCAAGCACAAAATCAGTATTAGGCTATCATTCTTGACTCCATGCCCAATGGATGATTCAAGGAAACTAGTCTTTCACATGGCAAGTAGGTGACCCCACCGAGTCACCAAAGCTGTTATCCAAAATTCACCCCCAAGGTTATCTTGATAACTCGAAGCTGAAAAAAACTAAAATGGAGAAAGACTCAAAGTTATCGGAATTCACATATGAGTCGACTCAGAGCATAGAAACGTACTAGAAGAAGGAGCCACATGCCACTCGTAACAATTCCAAAAGGCATGAAAAAAATAGAGAACCCAAGTGATTGCAGGCCCCCCACATGGATCTCAACACATAGCAGGCTCGCAGGTGATGCCAAGTGTCCCACCATTGTAACTTCAGGAGCTAACTACAAAGGTCCCACCCAAAAGAGGTTTTGGCATTATATATAGTGGGGCCCTTTACTCACCCAATGGAACAAAACAGAAGTGTTCAATCGGGCCAAAATTGGCTAAGTAAAAAATACTATCGGAAGCCTCCCCATGTCTCATCGGCACACCTTCAAAGGCACGACCCAAAGAAATACTCTTAAACAAGCACTAGCTCTCCACATGTCCAGGGCTCAAAACATTGCACCAGCCATTGAAAAGTCTAAACATAAGAAGGTCGGTGGAAGGAGTCACATGTCGGCTTGGCATAACTCAAGAGGTAAATATGAAGTGGAGTCCCCAAACAAGCGAGAAGCCTCCACATTCCTAGGATCGACGTAGTTTCCCACTAAATAGAAGGGACTAAGGTAGAGCACAAGGGAAAGCGAGTAGGATTGTGGATGATGCCAATTATCCAATCGGTGTAACTTCAAGAGTGAAAGGAGGAGGGTGAAATATTAAGATGTGCGGGGATGCCACGTGGATCTTACATGAATTTAAACATTATGATCCCACATTAAACGCCCAACCTTGACCTCGAGAAAACCATATCTTTCGATTGGAATTTTGGATCTGGGAAAGAGGAGACTTCTTGGAAAGATCTTGATGTCTTCTAATCAACTACAAGATGTAAGAATTATCACCTACCACCTTAATAGAGTATGGGATTCCTTTATTTCCCAACAAGGATCACTAATGGAGGCATGGGTTTTGTAGCGAAACCTGTCATCCATTACAAAAGGGAATTCATTGCTCTTTTGGGGTGGTTGAACTAGAATTAGGATTTATTCTACCTCCTTCTCTAATTATTCCTATAGATTGTAAGAAGGGGAATTTTTCTAGGGATTAGACATTTCTTCTTTGCACCCTCCCTTCTTCCCTTGTCTGCAAGTGATTTTGTGGAGTCCAAACCTCCCATTCAAGTTGTAATGCACGTTTTTCCTCTTGGGTATTGTAATGCACTGTATCGACTTTCGGAGCAATAAGATAAGTCTGTGGATGATTTCAACCCTCTTGTTTTCATTACATCCACCTGATCTCTCATTAAATTTTTGTTATCTATGCATGATGGTTGTGTTATAGTTTTAATGGTTTGTGTTTAATTGCAAAGTAGGTGTTCAACATTCCTTTGGTGTATCACCCTTGTTAGTTTAGGTTTTGTTTCTTGCATCTCCTCAACCCTGTCTCCTTGGTAAGTTAGAGTAGGTTTTAGAGTAGATCCTTTGCAATACAAATGTGTGCACTTGAACAGAGGAATAGGAACCGACCTTCATCTAGAGAGCTCTCTTGATTCATAAAGTCCCTGTTATCACCAAATCGCAGCACCCCTATGTTTATACAAGTGCACATACTTGAAATCATGGTGTGATTGGATAACATGGGTACTATATCCAAGTTTTGGGACTTTCTACTTGAGATAGACCTCCAGAGAAATCTGGTTCTTGCTCCTAAACTACCTGCCACAATCTACTCTAATGTAGGGGAAACTAACTATTATAACCTAAATTTCCAAGGGACCAGGGAGAGAGAATGCATAAAATGAAAGCCTACACTACAGCGGTGATACACTAGAAAAGGAGGGTGTGAGATTAGTCTTCAAATGCATGAGATACAGAAGCAAAGTGCATACTAGAAGGGGTGATGACATTTCTCCATAATCTAGCAAAATGCATTTTACAACAATATTTCAAACATACACAATGATAATGGATCCATGCAAGAACATAATAATAGGCACAATATTCTTGTAATCAAGGAAGAAGGGGCAAGAATAATGCAAGAAAACACAGCAGGGGAAGATACATCCACAAACTTGTATTTTATTGCTTCCTGATATGCACAGTTCAATCGGTTACAAGATAAGGGCCTGGATCACCATGCAAGGAGTCCACAACAAGGGCCTGTAACACATTGGCTTCACAAAGAAATTTTGGTAGAGCTTTTCTACAAAAACTACCTCCTTTTACAATGATCCCAACACTCCCATTTATAGAAAAAATGAGAAGAGAGAGAGAGGGAAAATGAAAATCCCAAAATTTTTCCTTCCACCACTTGTAAGAAGAATTAAATGTAGTAAAATGATTGTATATTACTTGAAAAAGGCTCCTATACTATCCTGGTGCTTTGTAGAAGAGAAAGAATGATGACCATGCCTCTTAATTGCACTCCCAACCACCAAATAAAACACTGTTATGAACCCGGCCACATTTTGTGAAAAATCCCCACCAATATCTCATCAAATCTAGAATTTATTGATTTCTATGTGTTGGGCTCAGAGCCATGATTCCAACGGTACCAATTTTGTGTGATTTTGTTGAGAAATGCAAAAGTTATGGCCTTCTGAGTGCGGGCAGCTATTTTGGGTCCAGGTGTTTTCTATCATTTGAAGGAATGAGCATTAAGCGATTTGGAGCCGAATATGTTTCTTTTAATTAAATATATCTACCTTCATTAAAAATAATTAAATATGTGTGGCGTAGAGGACATTGTGCTCATTCCAGAAAGTCCAATTTTGTGAAAATCGGAGCTCGGAGTCAAAAGTTATGGTCGTTTGAAGTTCATGGGTCAAACATTGACTTTTCTTCTTTGCCTTCGGCCATTTCAGATTTTCACGTCCTACGCATCCCTTTATCCCAGCTATCCTAGATGAATTCTCCGCATTGGCCAATTCGGGCTTCCTTGTCTCTTCTATGGATGTTTTGCCTTTTCGCGCCCCACGCGTCCCTCGCGTACTTTTGTCCCAGCTGTCCCGAACGAAAATCTCCAAACCGCCCGAAATGAACCATCTTTTTGAAAATCACCGATTTCGCCCCGCGTGTACTTTTGTCCCGACTGTCCCAAACCGTATGAAACAAAAAACTTGATGATTTTTTTCTTGTCGGCCGTTTCGGCTTTTGCGTGCCTCGCGTCTCGGCCTCGACGTCCCAATCAGTGCGTGGACCGCCTGGGACAAAAATGTCCAACTTAGCTGATTTTCTTTGTATTTCAGCCCAAGCTTGGTACGATGAACCTCAAGATCGATGACCCAAACCCTTTAGACCTGAAATGCTTTAAAACAATCCTGCAACCTTATTTTTTGTATTTTTCCATTTTTTCTAACTCGTTGGGATTTCTTCTTGGATGGGAGAGTTAGAGAGAAGCCAAGGGCCCCAAAAAACATGATTTCGGGCCTCGAATCAATCTACTTTCTCGGGACTGAATAATTTGATGCATGTTATCAAAATTACCTTGAGGGTGAATTTTGGATACTTGATCCCATAATTTGGGAAAAGATCCATGTTTTGTAATCACATTGAGAGTCTTTACCCTCTGCGTTTACGATCATTTAGGGGTGTTGTGATTCTCGCACTAACAATCATCATAAAAGTGCTGCAATTTTTCTTGAATTGAATTGCGCAGAAAACTCATCTTCTTGCTGCAAAAATCTATAGATATGTTCATCATCTTAAAAACTAGCCAATTTTATTCATTTTTTAGGCTTTGAAGGTCTAATAATAAAATTTATATGTGGTTGTACTTTGTTGTAAGTTTTTTTGCATGCTTATTTTCAGCTCTTAGGATAAATTGAATTTTAATAGCATCAAAATCATCTATTAAGTCTAAAACTCTATGTTTATAAGATTTTAGAAATGAATTCTTACACACATTAAAGTGTTTCAATTGATTAATAACTAACTTTGAATCATCAAAAAATTGTAAAAAGTACCGATATCTCTCTTCTCGGACCATTAAAGCCATGAATTAACGCTTCATATTTAGCTACATTACAAGTATAAGAAAACTATAGACATAATGTTTAAAATTACCTTTCATTTGAAGGGGAAGTAAGAATTAAACCTGCACCTTGTCCTTTCTTATTTTTAGCTCCATCGAAGTGAAGCTTCCATAGTTCTTGTGCTATTTTTTTGGTTTTGGACATAGGGAATTGATGTATTTTCTTCATGTAAATAATAAACACCCAAAAATATTCTTCTACTTATTTGAAAGGGTCATAAACATATTCCTCTTGAGTTTTTTCATCTATAAACATATTAGAGACACCGTCTAATGCAGAAACATGTGTTGTAACATCAAAATCAGATTGATCTAAAGATATATAGTTTGATGCAACATTTAAAAGATGAGGCTTAATATGAAATCTGGCTAGAGGCTCTGAATATATGATAATTTTTTTTCCATACCTTGTAATGAATAAAAAAATGACCAATCTAAAGAGATATAACCTCCTATTTTTGTTGTAAAATCTCATGATAAACATAAGGAAAAATAGGGAGGTAAATCTACAACAATCACATCTTGTAAAATAGTGACATTGGGACAAGCATGTAAGGTTACCTCTAGATTTATGATAATACCAACTGTGTTGGTTGTTGTTTCATCTAGTTGTAATACCATTTTTTTGTACACTTGTACTACATGCCCAATTTTTCTGTAATTGTTTTTGGCATAATTGTGCTACTTGCACCATTGTCAACCATGCAGTTATGAACTAAATGGTCTCCAATAATAAGAGATAGATAAAATGGTGGTGGCTTCTTGATATCATGAGCATTTAAGACCTTTTGAACCATCCATTTAACCTCTTTAATGTGGTCTTGCTCCATTGTTCCAAGGACCATGTCTACTTTTTGGGCTTCCTTTTCTGTTATTTTTGAAGAAATTTACAGCTTAGCAAGCTTGTGAGAAAGTAAATATCATTGTCCTAGAATACTTAGAGCATCCCAAAGTGAAATATTAATATTATGCTTCTTCATTACATCAACAATGTTAAAAGAAGAAACCATTTTTGAAACAAATTCTACCATTTTAGCATAAGCTTTAGTAAAAACTGACTTTTCTTCAACTTTTGAAATATGAGGTATGAAGAGTCTTCTGGGATCAGGCTGCAATTGTTTTTGTTGGTTCTTTTAAATAGAATTGCTATCTATTTTTTGAGGAACAATAGAATTGTTAGCTATTTTTGACCTATAGTTGCTGTTTTATTAGTGATTGTGGGAAAAACAAGTTTGTTTTACTATTTTTCTCTCTCTTGAGCCTTGTCTTGGGATCTAGTTGTGACTGCAATAAAATATTCCTCCCCAAAGCTTACCAAATTTTGTTCTGGTGGTTTCTGAGTATGAGCTTCTTGCTGCCTACTATTTATTTGATGCATGAACAATGCTTCAAGTTGAGATTGTGTAACAAGGCTTATATTCATAAATGCATTTGGACAATTTGTAGTTAAATGAGGTTGATTACAAGGTTGACACCATTCCTCTTAAACCATGATAACTAGAACAAGAGCGCTAGATGAACTAGGGAATGTTGAGTCAAATTGCCTTTGTTGATACGGTTATTCATAATTTATATTTTACTGATAAGGAGTTTGATAAGGTCTGCTAGGCTGAGCCAATTTGTTTTCAATTGATGTCAATTTGTTACCCATAGTTTTTAGATCCTTGAATACATCATTGGATGGAGATAAAATAATGGTCTCTATAATAGTAATAGGCTGTGGAATAGATGACATATTTTCTATAAGAGGCATTGAAGGACTAGGTGTCAATTTACCAGCTTGAATACGGTTGTTTTCAGCCCTAATGACAATGTCATAAGCTGATAGAAGAGTGTCTCCTCCCATAGACTTGATCATAGTTGTAATATCACTTTCTAGGGCTCTAAGGTAGTATAGAAAAGTGTGGACAACTTGAGGCTTAACACTAGCTCGAATTCTTTCCAAAGTTTTAGCAAAATGAATATTGAAACTAGCCATAAATTCATGAGGGGATATTTCAATTGCAGACAATTGCCTTATTAGGGATAATTATCAGAATAATCTTGAAATTGCTTGAGTATTTTTTCTCCCAACGCATCCCAAATTCTTATGTTCCCAATTTCTAAGGTTGTATACCATTGCAAGGCTTGCCCTTTAAAGGATGCAACTAGAAGTCTTAAGGCTACATCTTCATGAGTTATATTATGGACAACATAAAGGGATGCAACATCTTTGATGTGCTCTGTGGGAGTAATCTGATTTTCACTAGTGAATGAAGGTAAAATTTTCATGGCAGCATTGAGAATATCATGATAAACTGGAATTACTAAAGGGATGCCATTAGTAAAGGTCACAAAATTCCTAGGTGGTTGAATAGCCATTGGAATAATTGGAATTTGAACAAAGAGATTAATACATGGTGAAGGAATATTAGGATGAGGGTTGCAAAAATCAGGCCTATTATAAGGTAAGGTATCACCAACTATTCTTCCTCTTACAAAATTCAAAGGTAAAGAAATAAAATAAGAAAGAATTCCTCTTACCGATGATCTTGTAGTCACTTTAAGCATGGAAAATACTATAAAATAATTCTGAAATCATCCTTACAGATTCACCCAATAAATATTTTATTATTTAGAATAAATTTCTGCACCTTTTTGCTCCAAAAGGGACTTTCTTTTGTTGTAAATACGTTGTAAATTTCCTACATATCTGATTCATCATCCCACTGCGTGTGCTAAAAATTGTTATCTCTCAAAATTGCACCACTCGTAGAGAGATGACTGTAGGTGTTTTAAGATTTCTCAAGTATCCATTTATTTCATAGATGCAATGGAAACACCTTAGGTATGTGAGTATACCCATTGTTGAGGTGAGTCTCCAGTATCAAGGTTAGTTCCTTTTTTATGTATCCTAAACTAATTTTTAGTTGAAGTAAGCATGCAAGTCTTTCCTATGATTTGTATTATAACTCCTTCTATTTCCGTAATAGCTTTTGAACTTTGAGTTGCATTCTTCCTACATGCGAGTATGTACTTGTGAATTATCTCGCTTCATGTACCATAGTATAGAATTCATTAAACTATACAATATTTGTCGATAGTGAGGATTGTAAGACATGATTTATTTCATCTTGGCTCGCAACCTGTACTGTACACTTAAGAAAACAATTATAAAATATTTAAGATTTTTGGCCTCTCTCATGTCCATGGTTTTTCTTTTCTTCTCTCCTTAGTTTTGAGTGAGTAAATCATGTATGTTGTTTGATGTTCATGTAATTTATATCTCCCTTTGTTAAGAGATCCATATGCATGAATTAGGATAGTATAGGATTATGGATTAATCCTGAGCTCATAACTGATAGTTTTATCTTTTCTATTTTTAGGTACAGTGCCTTAAGTAGTGAGATGAAGCGGGAACAAAGTTGGAGATGGAGATGCCTCAATTGGAGAATAAAACTCCAAGGAAATGATGGGTTCATTAATGCTCCTCTATTTTTTCTTTCATCCATATGTACCTCCTTCTTTAGTAGCTATAATTTACTTTTTAGTTACATCCCATAGCATGTGTGGGAAGATTTGATATTCCTTACGAATAAAAAATTGAATTTTGAAATTGATTTATGTATTTATTTCTACATTTTAGCTTTTTGTATGGATTGTATGATGAACTAAACAACCCAATAATATAATTGAATGTCTTAATCATAAAGGAAAGAACATCAATGGATACATGTAAGATCTAGTAATGAACTCTCATTTCTGTAATCTGAAGTTATTATTACGTTTCCAAAACCTAACACTTCACCTATTCTATTATTTGATGTCTTCATAAAGAAAACACGACTGTCCTTTGGGGATTTTTATTATTTTTTTGAATATAGTCATGAAATTACTGGACTATGTGATTTGTTACATTTTGTAACTACACACATAGTTGTAGATTTCATGTAATCATTAATTAATTCAGTAGAAACAATATTGAATGAAATAATCTCCCCTACCTTAGGTCCATTTCACCAATTCCATCCATCGTAAAAATTTGAGGTGCCCACTTTTGCACAAGTACAAAAGTTGTCAACATTTTTAGCGATCCTACGGGAAAGCTTCCTACTAGCTTGTAAAATAGTGCCTTTCTCTTGTCCATTGAGCATGGAGTATAAAGCATGTAACCAAAACATGCCTTTCTGAAGGCCCAACCCTTTAAAAGAGAACTAAAGCTGTGAAAGGATTTGGTAAGCGAGTCACGTGCATGAATGCACTTATTGAATTGAAAATCATTGCAATGTGTAGGAACTACACTTATTGAAGGGAAATTCTACTCTAAATAGTCGCTGTAAGATTTTCAATAACAATGTTTAACAAACATACCATTCATGGGAATGGGAAGTTCCTCTCCATTCAGCCTCAAAAACTAAAAAATATTGTGTTCTTTGCAAGCTGAAATCATATAAGGACCACTCCAGATTGTATCGAACTTCATGTGTCTTCCTAGTTTTGCATGATCAATATCCCACTTTAACACAATGTCTCCTTCATTGAAGATTATAAATTTTGATTTCTTATCAAAAGTATTCTTCTTTTTATGATTATTTTCTATATTTACATGCGGTTGATCTCTTAGCTCTTGTAATTCCATTAATTCTACATAATGAACCTACAATGGTTCATTCTCAAGTAGCTCCATTTGATGCAACAAATATAATGAGGGTAATTCACCTGAAATAGGTATTCTTGCTTCTCTTCCATAAATGATCTTGTATGGTGAATTTCCAATAGATCTTTTAGGAGTCACTCTATCAACCCAAACTGCTAAATTCAACATTATATGCCAAGCTCTCTGGTTATCTTTGAGTGTTCTTTTTATGATCCTTAAAAGGTTCTTATTAGTACTTTTAGCTAACCCATTACCTTGTGGGTAATAATTAGCTGATCAACTTAAATAAATTTCATGGTTGATAGCCCAATATATTACCTTTGACCGAGAAATGCTAAAGAATTATCTCGAAATGATATTCAAAGGAACACCAACTCGCAAACTATACCTTCATAAAAGGATAATATTGAAGTTTGATTAGAATCTTTCAAGGCTATTACTTCAATCCAACATGTAAAGCAATCCATAGAATTCAAAATCCACTTGTGTCCTTATGAGGAAGGCTGGTTTATCATGCCATTAGAGTCAAGAACCCACCGCATAAAACGCCGATCAATGAAACAGTTGTAAGGGCAGCGAAGCAAAACATTCTTTTCCAACAAAGAAAGAAAATTTCTTACACTTTCTAATCCATTCAAAATAGTCCTTGAATATCTTTGGGCCAGTAGTAAATAGATTTCATAACTTTTAAGGTTGTGGTACGTGCTAAAAATGACCTCTTGCAGGTCCTTCATGGAATTCTTATAATAATTGCTGAATTTTATCATAGTTAACACATCGCAGCAAGATTCCATTTATATATTTTTGAACAACACACCATTAATAAAAAAATAGGGTGCATTTTTTAATCTGAAATACCTTCATTTATTCTTTTCCATACCTTTAGGATAGATTGCATGTTGTAGATAGTTAACTAAATAAGTCATCTATCTTGATTATTGAACTTCTTGAACAAGTTCAGCTTGTTGATTTTTCTGGCCGCACCATGATGCCCGATTCTTTGATACATAATTTCACCATGTTGTTTTGTACCTTTCGGTTCCGTAGCTTGTTAATTTTACATATCAGAAATTAGATGTTCACATAAACCTTTACCTCGAAATGTCTTCACAACATGAATATCGATATCATACTCCATAACCTTTGTTATCAAAGCCTACTCTTTTCTCATTCAATTCTTTATTTAACAAGAAAGATTTAACACTTGGATGAGAAACAAAAACATGAATTTTATTGTTTGAAAGCATGTACTTAAAATTCTTTAGTCCTCTGACTACTGAAAGTACTTGCTTTTTCAGAAAATTGTACCTTGTTTCATAGTCATGCAAGATTTGTCCAAAGAAAGAAATTGGTTGTTCAATGTTTTCATCATTAACATGAGTCAATATGGTGAGATTGTGTCAACTCCTGCAAGTGCATACATTGTAAAATCTTTATCAAAATTTGTATTTGCAAGAGTAAGAGCTTGAGAGATGGCTGCTTTAATTCCTTCAAACCCTTCTCTCCCTTGGTTGGCCCAAGAAAAAGTCTTTTCTTTCTTTAACATGGATGTCAATGGTTTACTCAATGCTACAAAATCTACAAAAATCTTCTAACAAAGTTTATTTTTCCCGTAAAACTCGTAATGCCTTCTTATGATGAGGAAATGATAGTTGTGATATGGCTTCGATTCTGAAAGGATCAATTACTAAACCTTGCTTAGAAATAATATGTCTAAGTAATTTAGATTGATGTACCGAAAAGATAGAATTTTTGGGATGAAATGATATTCCAAATTGTCTCGCATAACGGAAAAGTCAACCTTAGGTGTATTAGATGCTCATCTCAATTTTTGAAAATATAGTAACATTATCTAAATAAAAAAGGATGCATTTATTAACAAAATACGAAAATCCATTTCCATTACATGTTGAAACACGAAAAGGAATTTTTTTGTAAACATAAGTACCCCACTTGGTGGTAAAAGTTATTTTGTACTAATATTCTTCTCGGACTAGAATATGATTGTATCCACTATAAGCTGTCTATAAGAGATAGTCTATCGAACCAAAAACTATTCTTAAAATCTAATCCATATTTTGAAGTGGGTAATGATCTCTTAATGAAGCTTTATTAAGATATCTGAAATCCACACATAATCGATTTATCCATTCTTTTTCCTAACAGAACAAGATTGGCTACCCAACTTGAATGCTTGAATGGAAAGATAATACATGTTTTGATATATTTAGATAACTCTTTCCACATTAGAGGTTCTATTTTTGGATTTACATGCCTCTATTTTCACCTAATCGGCTTGGAATTTCGTTGCAATTAAATAGTATGTTGTGCTAAAATGGGATCAAACCCTTTCAGTCCAGTTATTTTGAAGAAAAAAACATATTTAAATTCCTTGCAAAGATTAATAAATGAATGCTTTTTAGCCAAGGAACATACCTTTCCGAGAAAAAAATATTTACCTTCTCAATTGTGGTCTCTTCATAGTTATCAAGTGTGTTGACATCTTAGTTTTGTCTTTCCTTAAGCGGTCATTAGTGCTGAAGATGTCTTCTAATGTGACCAAGACTTGAGGTAGTTTATTCATCTTTAACTAAAAATTTGGTTACTATATAAGTGTTGTAATTTATCTTGATTTATGCAGAGAATTCATCTCCTTGCTACAAATACCCGAAGATTTGCTCAATTTTTTCAAAACGCCAATTGAAATCATTATCAGGTATAGAAGGCCTAACAATCATCTTTATATGAGGTTGAATCTCATTATTTTCAACTGCTCGCACTTGAAACTAACACCAATTGCTGCAAGTCTATCTACATGCTTATTTTCTATTTTAGGAATGGACTGGATATTAATAGCCTTAAAATATTCCATTAAGTATGAAAATCTATGTCTGTAAGACTTCGTTAATGGATTATTACAAACATTGAAGTTTCTTACTTGATTAATAAACAACTTAGAATCACAAAAATCAGTATCATGACAATAGCTCTCTTCTCGGTTCGAGTAAGACATGAATTAACGCTTCGTATTTAGCTATGTTACAAGTGCATGAAAATGGGAAACTCAAAAATAAAAATACCTTTCATTTGTTGGGGAAGTGAGCATCAAACCTTCTCTTTGTCCTTTATTGTTCTTAGCTCCATCAAAACAAAGCTTCCAAATCCCTTCATTGCATTTCTGTTATGGACAACAAGGAAATTGTTGTTTTTTCTTAATAAAGGAAATACGCATGAAAAATGTTCTTCAAATTCTTTGAAATGATCATGAGAATGTTCTTTATGTGTCTTTTCATCCATAAACAGGTTAGAAACATAATCCAATGCTGAAACATGAGCTATATTATCAAAATAAGACTGGTCTAAGGTGTATAATTAGTTAATGTATTTGAAGCTAAGGCTTAATGTGAAATTTGGCCAACAGTTCTGAATTGATAGTAACTTTGGTTCCATAATGTGTAGTGAAAAACAAGAAGGACCAATCAAGAGAGATAACATCCTATTTTTGCTATGAAATATCTTGATAAACATATAGCAAAGTAAGGAGGTAAATCCACAAGACTAATATCTTACGAGAATGGAAACATTTGGGCAAGATGAAATGTTACCTCTAGATTTCTGATGACACTTACTATATTAGTTGTAGTTCCATCAAGTCAAAGCACTCTTTTCTATAGGTTCATACTGTAAGCCTAATTTTTTTGTAATTTCTTTTGGCATAACTGTGTTACTTGCACCGCTGTCCACCATACAGTTATGAACAACATGTTCTCTAATAATCAGTGATAGATAAAATGGTGGTAGCTTCTTGATCTCATGATCATATAAGACTTTCTGAACAATCCATTTAACCTCTTTGATGCGTCTTGTTCCATTGTTCAAGGACTATGACTCGCTTTCTAGAATTCCTTTTTTGTTGTTTTAGAACAAATTTGTATCTTAGCAAGTTTATGAGAAAGTAAATCTTGTTTTCCTGGAATACATAGAGCATCCCACATTGAGATGTTAACATTATGATTTTTCATTACATCAACAATGTTAAAAGAAGCAACAATTTAAGAGACAAATTCTACTATTTCAACATAGGCTTTAGCGAGAATTGAGTCTGCTTCAACTAATTTTGATATCTGAGGTATAAATAACCTTCTTGGATCAAGATGTACCTATTTTTGCTGCTATTTACCGAGATGACACACTTGCTATTTTTTAGGAACAATAGTAATGTTAGCTTTTTTTGGGCCTGTAGTTGTTGCTTTATCTATGACAATGGGTAGAATAACCCTATTTTGCTTTTTTTTACTTTTTGTAGCCTTTTCTTGAGCCCTAGTAGTAACTGCAATAAAATCATCCTCACTAAAACTTACTAAGTTCTTCTCAAGTGCCTTATGAACCTGAGTATCTTGCTACCCACCCTCCATTTTAGACATGAACAATGTCTTAGATTGAGGTTGTGTAACAAGACTTATGTTCAGAAAAGTATTTGGGAAACCAACAGTTGAATGGGGTTGATTAAAAGGTTGACACCACTCTTCTATAACCATATTAACTTGAACTAAAATGTTAGATGCACTAGGAGTCTTTAGGTAAAAATGCCTTTGTTTGATAAGTCTACCTATAATTTTCATTCTACTGGTAAGGCTTCCTATTTTGTTGGTTTTGCTGATAAGGAGCTTGATAAGGTCTGCTAGGTAATGCAAGCCTATTCTCAATTGAAGTTAGCTTATTCCCCAAGTCTGCAAAGCTTTAAAATTTTCATCATCGATGGGGGTGCAACAACAGGTTCTATGATTTTTATAGCCTATGGGCTAGGAGCTAAATCTATCAAAAAGGCATTAAAGGCCTTGGACCTAACTTGCCAACTTGAATAAGACTATTTTCAAATTGGATGCCGATATCATGGTAGCTCTTTGCGGGAGATTCTTTCCTCCCATAGACTGCATCATAGTTGAAATATCACTATTGAATGCTCTCGAGATAATAAAGAAAAAATAGATCATCTTGGGACTTGACACTTGTTGGAATTCTTTCCCAAGTTTTGGCAAAACGGATGTTGAAACTAGACATAAATTCATTGGGAGCTCTTTTAATGGTAGACGGTTGCTCTATGAGAGATAAGTGATCTTAATTATCTTGAAATTGTTTCAACAATTTACCACCTAAATCATTTCAAGTTCTTATGCATCCAATCTCTAAATTTCTATACCATTGTAAGGCTTATCCTTTAAGGGATGCAGCTAAAAGTCTCAAAGCTACATCTTCATTAGTGATATTATGAACTACACATAAGGCTGTAAAATCTTTAATGTACTCTATAGGTGTAACCTAATTTCCACAGTGAATGATGGAAAATTTTTCATGACAAGATTAGGGATGTCATGATAAACTAAGATTACTAATTGGATATCATTAGTAATGGTACCAAAATTCCTAGGTGGTTGAATAGCCATTTGAACAATTAGGATATAAATGAAAAGATTAACATGTGGTGAAGGAATATTTGGAGGAAGATTACCAAATCCATGTCTATTATAAGGAAAAGTGTTACCAACTCTTCTCCTTCTTGCAGAATTCAAATGTAAAGAAATAAACTCAAAAGGAATTCCTCTTACCGACGATCTTGTGGTCACTTTAGGCATGGAACATGCTGCAATAGTGGTCTAAAATCTATTTTACGGAGTCACCAAGTAGATCCTTAAATATTTAGAATAAATTGTTGTAGCTTGTTGTTCTGAAAGTAACTTTTGTTTGCTATAAATATGATGTAACTTGCATAAAGATCTGATTTGTTGTCCATTTTGTATTTGTTAAAAATTATTATCTCTCCAAAGTGCACCCTATAGAGAGATAGTTGTTGGTGTTCTATGCTTGCAAATTTTATATCTGTCTTTCATAGATAAAATGGAAACACCTCAGGTCTTTGGGTATACCTATTTTGAGGTGAGTCTCTGGTATCAAGGTGGTTCCTTATTGATGTCTCCTAAACTAATTTTCTGGGGTTTAAGGGTAAAAGATGATTGTAAAATGAAATTAAAATTGAGGTGATACACCAAACTTGTATGATGTATTTGATTGAGTACATGCACAATTTATATGGGAATGGATTCTTGATGCACGAGTCAATAGTTTTCTATAGAATATTAAATTTAAGTACTTCGAGGTATCGAGGAAAATATCACAACAATATTGCTAAGCTAAACATACACATTAATATCATGCGAAATTAGTTAATTTGCAATAAAGTAAGATGATTAATCATGGAATTCATATTCACAAGATTAATGGGAACATACACAAGACTATAAATAATTGAAAAGGTAGAAAAACTTCACATTCCAAGGGAAACACTGGAAGAAATTGCTTAAGCACTCCTATATCTAAAAATTCCTCCTCTTGTGCTTTGTCAAGGCACACAATATATAGCAAAATTGATTCACCCTTTCTTCCTAAAAATAGACTAAGGTTGTACTCACCCATGCATCATATTTTTATCCTTTATTTAATAAGTAAGGGAATAAAATACAACAAACTAATGCAAAGAGACATTAATATCCTCTGATTACATCACATTCAAACTCGAGTTGAATGTTCTATTTTTAAGAAAAACATGGGTGAATAATTTTCTAATAATAAATCTTGATTGATTAGAAAGTCTCCTTTTAGTACATGTAAATTTGTCCTCTTGTTTGTCCTTTCTTTTTTGTGAAGGTATGCAAAAATAGTCTGTGTAAGAAAATAAATAATTTTGATCTCCAATACTTAGCAAAATTATTCACCTCACTGTGGGGACCACTAGGAGCACATGTGCAATCATAATCAACTCTTATTTGTGAAAAATAAGCTAATGAAGTCTTCAAAAGTTGCTTGCATTACGATATTGACCCTTTATCTCTTTGTGATCATATGAAAAATTTCATTCCAAGTCATGTACAAACTATCACATCGTGGGGACCACCGTGGTTGTGAGCACTTTTCTTCACTAGGTTTGGCCACCCTTGTGGAATTAGCACATGACTATGGTTTTAGATACACATGGGGTCACTTTGTAAAGAATTACCATACCATATTCGACCACCTTTGATTTATTTGTGACATAGACTATGGTTTAGAATTTTTAAAGTCATTATGAAATATTTTTTAATGGATATGGGTTGGCCTCTTCATGATGATGACTCACCCTTTAGAATTTTTGTCAATGGCCTCTGCTAAGTCAATTTTGTTGATCTGTACTGTTGTTGCAAATCAATAGCACCCTTTGGATGTTGATCAGATTTCTAGTTTGATCATACTAGCATCCAGTGTGATTACACAACATTGAATCCTCTTCCCAAGTGTGGGACTTGCAAAATGGAAGAGGAATCTCCAGATTAGAGGCTGGTTCCTCAACTCCTCTGATCAGCTATTTCACTTGCACAATTGCAGAGGTTTAAACTCCTAAATCTACTCTAAATTTCAAAGGGACAAGGATAGAAAATGCAAAAAGAAAGAACTAATGCTAATAGGTGATGCACCAAAGGAGTTGTAGACACCTGATGCTACATGAAATACACAATCCACAAGGAAACATAGCACAAAACATGCACAAATGCTCAAAATGTAATGAAAGATCAAGAAAGCAATGATAGATATATGAAACGATTCAGGATTTTAATCACGTAACATATATCAACATCTCGAGATCCAATGCAAGACATTACACGGTGATCCGAGAGGCAAGAAGCTGCATTACATGGAAAGGTAAATTTTTTTCACAAATTCTGCCAAGGAGGAAGAAAAAGGAAGTTGCAGAGCTGAAAAAGTGTCTCTCTTTGAAAAATGAACTCATTCTGGCTTTTACAGTGCAAACCACGACCCCAGGAGAGAGAAACATGGGAAAACGTGTAAGGGGTTCAACCATTGACCAAAATTCCATCAAAACAACATGGGCACCCGACGGACCCATTCCTCGGTCGTGTACATTTTTAACCATCTTTGGGAGAGAATGCGAGCCATTCTTCATTAAAAATGGTGGTTGAAACGTCATTTCTGTCTATGACCACATGCCAAAGGTGTTTCTTGGTTTTCTCTCTCCAAAATCCACCAAAATTTAAAAATTACCCTTAAATATTAAAGATAATTTTGCCATATTTTTGTTGATATAAAGAACGTGAAAACTCGAGCTCTGGATCGAAAGATATGGCGATTTGAAGTTTTAGGTCAAAACAGACCAAATCGGGTCTGCAAATTTTTTTGAATTTTTACCTTTTTGGTCATTTGGAAAAATTTTCAAAATTCCCCGTGCTCCACTAGTTCATGTGCCACGTGGCATGTTTTGATTGGTCGGGCCTTTCAGGGAAAATTTCCCACAAAAAAACTCGCCGAGCCATAACTTGAAAAATACATGGAGTTAAGAGGAAAACTTTACTTTTCTTGAAAGCTGAGAAAGAGCTCTATCCAATTGTGCAATTTCCAGAAGGTTTTGAGTGCTTGAAAATAAAAATTTTGTGACTGAGGCACAAGAGAGGGAAGAATGAGAGGAGTTAGCCACAAAATGAGCAGGGGGCACATTTTGGATAACAATTTTGGCGACTCAGAGGGGTCATCTACCTGCTGGATGAAGTTACCAGATTGCTGAAGCATCCATTGGGTATGGAGTCATAAGAAATAACCTAAAACCAACCTGATATCTTGAAAACTTCCCTCTGAGCCACTTGAAACCCATTGAACTTAGAGTTGTTCTCACCAAAATGCCACTTAAAACAACTGTGCAAGAGCAAAACCAAGCAGCACCAAAACTATTTACAAATCTGAAAATCATACATGCTCCAAATGGAACATGCAGAGTGTGCACAAGCACTTATTTTACTGAAAGAAAACCTACCTACTCTACTCTAATGGAAACAAAGGTGAGCTAAACAAACCCTACAACTGGTTGTGCAAAATAGCTTCCTTTCTTCAAAATTGGCAACCATGCAACTAATTTGGCATTGAACATGGCTGATTGGATGAATGGAAAATCAACAAGAAGCTGGTCTTCCACCCAAATCATCAAGGTATCAGCTAAAGGAAAATTCCATACCTCTTTTATTTGTTTTTCATTTGGATTGGAGAGGTATGACAGCTGATCCTTGGTTCGTTGTAGCTCATCCTCATGCTTAGAAGCAAGCATGACTAGTTGTGACTTCTCCTTTGGCTCTAATAAAGCCAAATACCTGATTGGGCAAGGTATGGTCCTTTGAGTATGCCCATTGCCCTAATTTTCAACTCCAAGAATGGAGTTCTCTTGTAGACCCTCATGAATGGATGATGTGGAAGCAATGGTAGAACCTTTCTACCCTTTCTCTTCTTCCAATGAAGAACATGAAAGATTAAAATCTTCCAATCTTAGTTCCAAAGAGCTGCTATAAGATGCAGGCTGCTGCAAATGAATGCTCTCCTTCATGACAGCAGGCTCAAGTATTTGGGACGTGGAAGATGAAAGAGAGAATGGTGGAAACTCAACCGGTTCTTCTTCATCAAAACAGTCCTCCAAATCTGACAGATACACTACCTCATTGTTGTCCTGATGCAAATTCTCAACTTCCTCCATAGTGTCCTCTTGATTTGTAACTTGATCATCATGGTTTCTTTCATCCTCCAACATTGAGTTTGAGAGATCAAACTCTTCTTCAGCACTAGAACACGAGAGGGATGAAGTAGAAAGAAGAACTGAAGGTTCTCCTATAGCCTGCCTTGTGTTCAAAGCCCTTGGATCTGCACTTTTCTTCTTCACAGCTAGAATGTGCTCCTCTTCTTTCACATTTGGAGTGGCTTCTCCCTCCTCTACTACTTGAAGGAAATCTTGCTCTTGATAGAACTCTTCTTCTAGCATGAAGTTTGTCAAGTCAAACTCTTCAATCTGCTGCTCTAGAGGACAAGTTGGGACTACAAGATCTTCTTCTGAGCTTTCTTCCTCCATGGCTGATTGTGCAACTTGAATTGAATCGGCATTCCCTTCAAATAGAGTGCCAACATGGACACTAATTTCTGAGCAAACTAACTACTGGTCTGCTTCTTCTTTTTGCTCTTCTTCTACTGTCACAAAATCAGTCCTAACCACTACTTGTTCTCCAACTCCAACCTCTTCTGAAGGCTTAACCATCAAGGGGATCTTTTTCATCCCAAATTTAAGAGCCCAACTCTTCAGACTTTGAATTTCTTCATCTTTGTTTGGCTTCTCTTTTTGCTGCTGTTTTCCTTGATTGGCATTCTGATTTTTATCCTCCCAACATGGATTTGGGAATGCAAGAGGAGAAGTGGATTGTAACTCAATTGATTTTGCAATTTTTTGTGGTGGTGGAGGAGGTAGGAACTCTTGTTTCTTTGGAGGGAATGGCTGTTTGGAAGGGAAAAGGATGAAGAATTGAGATGGGGTGGAAGACTAGGGAATGGAGAAATGGATTCAACTCCTAGGGCAGCATTGAATGGATTTAGAATTTGAAATTCCAAATGAGATGATGCTGCTTGAGTAATGGGAAGAGAAAAACTAGATGATGGTGTAGAACTTACCCATTGACAAGGTTGTTCAACACCAAGTGTATAGGCCTCTATTTCTGCTGTCCATTGTGCAAGTTGGGGCAGCATCTTCATCATAAAGTCTAGCTTCTCCTGAGGGCTGAAGTGTCTTGGAAAAGGGCCTCCCCATGGACAAGGAGTCCTACAACTAATTCTGAAAGCCTTCATTTGAGCTGCTGCTCTTGATTGCACCATCTTTGCCTCCATCTTTTGGATTTTTTCCACAAAATCTGCATCTTCCATTTGATTGTCTTCATTACATGTGTACCCTTGTTCTTGATGTGCTTCACAACCAAACGACGGCATGACCGCTGCTCATATGGGTAGATATGCTGATTTTGAATTTGATCAAAATGCTGATTTGGAGGATTTGTAAAACATGTTGGAGGTGTGATATACTGCTGTTGTAAATGTGAATTCCATGATGGAAATGAAGTCATGATTGCACAACTTCATGGAATGGAAAATAATGAAAATGATGGAAATAAGAATGGATGGAAATGAATGGAAAACAGTCGCAACTTAGAGAATGAGTTTTTACCGGATGGAGTCGCGGATGTGCTTTTGAAAGTGCCTCCAAAGGATGAATCTTTAACAGAACACACCAACTGTCAAAGATAAAGTGGAAGACCTCTAAGGTTCCATTGGGCGTTCCAAAATCTGTTGCAAATCAGCAACACCCCCTGGATGTTGATCAGATTTCTAGTTTGATCATACTAGCATCCAGTGTGATTGCACAACATTGAATCCTCTTCCCAAGTGTGGGACTTTCAAAATGGAAGAGGAATCTCCAGATTAGAGGATGGTTCCTCAACTCCTCTGATCAACTATTTCACTTGCACAATTGCAGAGGTTTAAACTCCTAAATCTACTCTAAATTCCAAAGGGACAAGGATAGAAAATGCAAAAAGAAAGAACTAATGCTAATAGGTGATGCACCAAAGGAGTTGTAGACACCTAATGCTACATGAAATACACAATCCACAAGGAAACACAACACAAAACATGCACAAATGCTCAAAATGTAATGAAATATCAAGAAAGAAATGATAGATATATGAAAGGATTGAGGGATTTTAATCACAGAACATATATCAACATCTCAGATCCAATACAATACATTACAGTGATCCAGAGGCAAGAAAAGGTGCTGCATTACATGGAAAGGTAAATATTTTTCACAAATTCTGCCAAGGAGGAAGAAAAAGGAAGTTGCAGAGCTGAAAAAGTATCTCTCTTTGGAAAATGAACTCATGTTGGCTTTTACAGTGCAAACCATGACCCCAGGAGAGAGAAACATAGGAAAAAGTGCAAGGGGTTCAACCAGTGACCAAAATGCCATCAAAAAAGCATGGGCACCTTGACAGACCCATTCCTTGACATTTTTAACCATGCTGGGAGAGAATGCAAGCCATTCTTCATTAAAAATGGTGGTTGAAACGTCATTTCTATCCATGACCACGTGCCAGAGGTGTTTCTTGGTTTTATCTCTCCAAACTCCACCAAAATGAAAAAATGACCCCAAAATCTTGTAGAGAATTTTACCACCTTTCTGTTGATATAAAGAACGTGAAAAATTGAGCCATGGATCGAAAGATATGGCGATTTGAAGTTTTAGGTCAAAACAGGACCAAATCGGGTCGGTGGGAATTTTTTTTAAATTTTTACCTTTTTTGTCATTTGGAAAAAATTTCAAAATTCCCCCGTGCTCCACCGGTTTGGGTGCCACGTGGCATGTTTTGATTGGTTGTGGGCCTTTCAGGGAAAATTTCCCACAAAACTCTGCCGAGCCATAATTTGAAAAATACATGAAGTTAGGAGGAAAACTTTAACTTTCTAGAAAGTGAGAAAGATCTCTATCCAATGGTGCCATTTCTAGAAGGTTTTGAGTGCCTGAAAGGAAAAATTTTGTGACCGAGGCACAAGAGAGGGAAGAATGGGAGGAGTTAGCCACAAAATGAGCAGGGGGCACATTTTGGATAACAAGACCTTTGGGTATGCATTGATAGTCTACAATCCAACACTGGTCATTGATCTTCTGACATGCTTTATCTCTGTTCATCGATCTTGATCTTTGATTAGGGTTTCTTATCTGCATTGAATGAGGCAGTGGTACCATAACCATGGTGGTTTGCTTCAAAATTTGGTGAAAATTTCTCATCATTTTACCGTTGCTGGATTAACCTCTCGAACATTGGTTTCTAACTCTTGATTGAGTTAGGTTGTACCAAATTTAGTCACGTGAATTGAAAAATACCTGAGCTCCATCATTTCGTTATTCTTTTTTCACAGAGCAACGAAGTCCTGGAAGATTCACTTCATGCCACCGTTTTTTTTCCTTAAAGCTTGAATCTTGTGCAATATTAGTTTTATATCATTCCTTAACTTATATTGAGCTCTCTTCAGGGTCTTATGGCCACCATTTTTGACTTATTCAAGCTCTGTGGGGTTTCGTGATTTCTTGCGGCCGTAAGGGTTTGAACATTGGTATTTTCTTGTCATTTTGAATTTTTTATTTAGCCTCTATGGAGGAGTTCATGAGCTCATCTTCTTTGAGTTTTCTGAGTGGGATTTGGTCGATTTCACCCTTTATTATCGTCTTCGAGCTCTATTTTTACGGATGTGAATACATACATGTTAAGGATTTTGGACCTTTTCTTTAGCTTTGAAGGATGAGGTTGCCATCATTGACCATCTTTAAGTCCTCTGCTATCTGAAGCTTCGTTGTCTTTTCTCTCCGAACTTGATGATTGTTTGAGGGTTTGATAATTCCAATTTAATCGGTGAGTCCTTGTTTCTTACTCTAATTTCTTGATACCCATTAATGTGTTTTTTGGTTAATGACCAGGATCTGTACTTTTCTCTAATTTGAAACATTTTCACTTGGACTCATTCTGTTCTTGGTGTATTTACTTTATTTTCCTATTCTATTTGAGCTCTGGGAGCTATGGATGCCCTATTTGAATAGACCTGAGATACTTCCTCTGATTTTTCTATTAATTTCAACATTCTGAAGGAGATATGCTTTCTGCATTAGCTTCCGAATCTTTCCATTTATATGGTTGTGTGTTTTAACTTCTAAAATAGGAGTAATAACTAAGATTACTCTGTCTTGATACCCAAATCCATATGCATGATATGAGAATGACCCAAGTTCACCAGCTGAGTATTAAATTTCTTATTTCATAATGTATTATGCTTGTATCAAATGGAATTTATTCTCATCTTCAGTTGTAAAACTCTCAGAGGCATCGTTAATGAAAAAATGGTTTTAGCAAAGCTTGCAAATCTCTTTTGCACTATATTCTTGTGAACTTTTTAGATCTAGAATGTATTCTTATGAAACCCTTTCTCTTGTTCATGTATGATTACATATTTCTTGAAACAAGTTGATTCATGTTCATAATGTTTTCTTGTTCCCAGTGTAGCTCCTTTTAAACTGTAGTTTCTGTTGTGTTTGATGTTCATTTTCTATGGGAGCTCATTGAATCCCTCTAATTTTGAATACCCAAGATGGCTGGTACATTTGTGTAGATTTAGGAGTTTCTGCATTAGTTTTCTAGGCTCAGAAAATGACATAACTGCCATGGTGAAGTTCAAGTTTTCCTTATTCATGCTTTCTAGTGGACCAAATTGTTTTATTTTCTTCATGCTACCTTGTACCCCATCCTTCAATGAAAGTAGAGTAATTAATGCCTGTGTCTACTATGATTAGATTTGATTGAGTAACTGTTTTGACAATTTGAACACTAACCAAGCATGCAGACTAATCTTGTTAAAACTGTTGTATTCTTTATAAAATCAATTTCATGATAAAGATTGTTTGGACATGGTTTCATGTATTATCACTCCATAAGCTGTGGGTAATTTAATCCTTTACTTCTGTATCCATCTTAGTCGATCCTGAAGATACATGTAATTTTTCTTTGACATCTAAAGCCTTATAATGTCATTGTTATATTTCATATATTCATGTCCATTTGAAGATGTTATTTTATCCATTGTTCATTTTTTCACTTTTAATGACATCATGAGCTAATAATACATTGTCCTTTGTCCATCTGTAATGAGTTATGCTTATGTTGATGTTGTAACTAGAATTTTATTCTTTCCTATGAACACTGACCTCTTTCTGGGATATACTTGAGCTATTCTTTAATAGTATCCTTCACTGTTATGACTGTGATTGAAGGCCTTTCCCTTTCTCTATTTTTGTTCTGTGTCAAACATGAAATGTTCCTGTTAGGAGTAAGTGTTATCTCCTTTATCTCTGAAACCTTTCAGGTTGTAAGGTCCTTCTAGCTCTTTTAAATGGAACACCCTGACTTGTATTGAACAATTCTCTTTCATTTGCAGCTGTAACTTTGAATACTTAACTTTTAAAATCTGTAGCATTCAATCATGATCACTTTGAAGGAACTTTGTATGATAATGCTTTGGAAGGATTGGAAAGTTTGTATCAGATATATGAATCACATTCTTGAAGCTTTGTTGCAAATATTGTAATCTCTCTTATTTTTAGCCTCCATTATTTGTTTCTTCAATATTACATTTCTATTATGCATGTTGAAAATATGTAATGTCCATTTCAGATGGCGAAGCCCTATCAAATTTTTCTTAGATTTCCTCTTTATTCTGTTTCAGCTATAATCCTTATCTCATTTCAATTAACCTTAGCCTTTATATTTCTGATTATTTTGCTTTACCTATTCGAAAGTATGAAACATTTACTATTATCTTAGAGTGGAAGTAAGCGTAGAAGTCTCTTCTATGATGCATCTTTGTAACTCCCTATATTGATAGAATAGTAGCTACACTTTGAGTTGCATTTTTCCTTCATGCTAGTATGTACTTGTGAATTATCCACTTCATGTACAATAAGATAGAAGTCATTAAAATCTCCAATATTTATCTATAGTGAGGACTATAAGACATGATTTATTTCTTCTTGGCTGCAACTTGTACCTGCACACTTAAGAAAATAGTTAGAAAATATTTAGGCTTTTTGACCTCTCTTATGTCCATGGTTTTTCTTTTCTTCTCTCCTTGTTTCTGAGTGAGTAAATCATGTATGTTGTTTGATGTTCATGTAATCTATATCTCATACTATTAAGATATCCATACGCATGAATTAGGATAGTATAGGTATATAGATTAATCTTAAGCTTGAATCGATACTTTTCTCTTTTCTATTTTCAGCACAGTTCATTAAGTAGCAAGATGAAGAGGGAAAAAAGTTGGAGATGTAGATGCCTCAATGGAGAAGAAAAATAGAAGGTAATGATGGGTTCATTCATACTCCTCTATTTTCTCTTTCATGAATATGTACCTCTTTCTTCAGTAGTTGTACTTTACTTTTAAATTACATCCCATGGCTTGTGTGGGAACATTTGATATTCCTTATGAATAAAAAATTGAAGAAAATTGAGTTGTGTATTTCTTTCTACATTTCAGCTTTATGTATGGATTGTATGATGAAATAAACAACCCAATAATATAATTTATGTGTTAATCAAAAAGGAAAGAACATCAAAGGATACCTCTAACATCTAGTAATGAACTCTGATTTCTACAATCTACATTTATGATTACTATTCCAAAACCTAACATTTCACCTATTCTGTAATTTGATGTCTTCATCAAGATCAAACAACTTTCCTTCGGGATTTGTGTTCTTTTCTAAAGATAGTCATGAAATTACAAGCTATGTGATCATTACGTATCGTAGTAGCAGTACACATAGCTACAAATTTCATGTAATCATTAATTAATTTAGTAGAAACAATATTGACTGAAATAATCTCCCCTAGCTTAGGTCCATTTTACCAATGCCATCCATCATAATGAAGTTTCAAGTTTCCCATTTTTGCACAAGTACAAAAATTGTTAACAGTCACATGAAAAATTGACTCTGCGTAAATATAATTTGATCCCTGTGCAAATATAATTTGGTCATTTTCAAACCTTCCCACCTGTGGAGACCATCCATTATGTATTCACACTTTATTTTCAAGGATTGTTTGCCTCCTTTAGGCCAATCATTACATATATGGTTTATTGACCTTATTTTGAATAATCATTTCATAATATAAAGTCTTTATACTTCCACTTGGTCAGAAAACATAGTTATTTCATTGCATAATGTTTGATTTTATTTGATGGGGGTGTCATGGAAAATAATATAAATTTCAGCTTTTTGTCGGTTGGTACATACACTATGGTTTTTGTTTTGAAATAATTATTTGATTGATTATTGTCATCGATGTTTGATTTTCAAAGCACTATGGCTTAGACCTTAGTCGGTTAATTGGTTTTTTTAATTAATATGAGGTTCATCCTCGTTACACGATGACTAACCTTTTCCTTTATCATTGACTTAACCAACCAAACCATGAGCTATATTGGAAAATGGATGTTGATTCCCCACCATTGATCTTGTACGCCTCGATGTTGATAATTGATTTCCTGGCAACTGTGGTTTTGAATTTATAACGCTTGATCTCTACTAGTATCATCTTCTTGTTGATTCTGTCTATTGTGACTAGCTAGTTGGCATAATGGTTTGGAACCCTGATCGTTTGATCTCATACTTCAAGATCTACACCATTGATAAAAAATCAATGAATGAGTTAGGTTTATCTATGGTTGGTTGGGTGAATAAAATATTTTTGAAACCTAAACAATTGTTTATTTCATTTTCTCTCTCGAGTGGCAAAGCTCTTGCAAAAAAATTTTGATCTCCATTTTTGATCCTCCTGAGCTCGAATTTGTGCATTTTCTAGTCATTATGATGCTCTGTGAGGTTGGATATTCAGTTTTTGTGGAGCATTTTCCTCTTAAATTTAGATCTATGTAATATTTTGGGTTGTGGCCATAATTTTTGTGTGCTCAAGACCTCATTTTCTATGAAAATTCATCTTATGTGAAGCTTTGAACGTGAAAATTCTTTCTATTTTGGCTATTTGAGATCATAGCACACTTTTGAAGGAGGTGGTTACAGGTATTGATGTTTTGGGATCTCTACATTATTCTATGAGCTTGAAGGTTGTTCATTTTAATATTTCATGGAAGTAACACCCATGACTTACAAGCCTCTATGAGCTTCGTAATCTTTCTTTGAAATCTCATTAGCTCGAGGATCTAAGTGGTTGATTAATGGCATATTCCTTGTATGCTTAAAATATTTGAGGGTTTCAATCATCAATGCTATGAATTTGGTGAGTTCATTCTCTGTTTCTTGAATCTTTTGCACTTATGGCCATGGAAATATTATTTCATGAGTGTGTAGATTTAAAATGCTTTTTCTTTATAACCCAAAATGGGTATTTTGATTTATAAAGCGTGAGGGTTTTCTCTATTTCTTGTGTGTTGCAACAAGGATTCCATGGATTTTATTATAGCTCCACACCATGACATCCGCTATTTCTCTACACATTATTTTACTCTATATTGATTTGGCCTTTGTCATGGAAATAATGGGTTTTATTTTGATCTTAAACCTTATATATGAATCTACTACTTGTTTCTTGTAATCTTTGTGTTTTTCCATGTAAGTAAGGGTAAGATATACATGTCATTCAAATGATGAGTTGAGCATTACTTCTTCTATGGAAAACATTTTGATCCATATGTTTGCCACCATGTTTTTACTATCATGTAGTTGTGTAACTTGTAAAACTCTTAGATTTTGTGTAATGGTCATAAAATCATTAGCTTGTATATCTCCCACTTGTGGGTATTCTATTGACTATATTACTAGTCATCATTGGTTGTGATGTTTCTCAGACCTTATCTGATATAAAGCTTTTGAGGGTTGGATTATTATCCTACTAAGCACGAACCAACATGGTTTTATTTCCATATATTGCTATCCCTAGTTTTTTTATCTAAATTCTCTCAATGCTCATGTTCATCTCTAGGATTGATTCAGGCACCTATTTTTACTTTCTAATATTTTTTTCACTCCTTTTCTCGGTACAATAAAAATCATGACTTTCACTTGTCTCGAAACACTTTATTGTGCCTTGAACCTCAAGGATTCCTCTATATGCATAGATAGTTAAAATATAAAGCTTGGTGTTATATGGATTGTCACTCAAACTTGTTACCTTTCAAATCCGTCAACTTTGTCTCTCGATAGCTTTTAAGGACATCTATTGCTTGAAATTCCAAATATGAGCTTTAAAAATTGGGTTTTAATATAAGATGCCATTGAAGAAGACTTTACAATTCTGTACTTTTATATTGATCTATTATTCTTAAGAAATCCTTCTTATTTAAACATTTGAGGGATTATGTATGACAATGGTGTATAATAGAAGACTATTTCTATTTTGAGAGTTGTTTTTAGAATTTAACTATATATATTATACTTGAGTTGGGTCATTCCTGTTGTGGTCAATGACTTGACACCATATACCTTGGATTGATAAGCTTGCTGCACTTTCCTTTCTTCCTTATAGTACTTCATGTATTGAAACTGTACCTTAGACTCGTTACTATGCACTATATGATTATAAATTTGTAATTCATTGTATCTTCATACTGTAGCTTGCATTGATGGCCTATTTTCTATAGTATCATAACTCAAATACTTTTATGTACTTGAATATTCCATCACTGAAACTTGAAGCAACTCCTTTCTTGAATTTGTACCTTTATGAAGAGTTTGTACTTGATAAACCTATTTTAACTGTTGTTGATTGTCACTTTTAATTTATGAACTGGCACTTTTCTAAGATCTTGAAACTATTCTTGGTGATTTCTTATGTTGTTAACAATGGCTGTACTTGCACATTTATTAATGTACCTTGATAATATCATAATTCTGAAGTACAACTATGAATGATGACTACCTTTTGAATCCTCTACAAATGATAGGAGGCTAATTATGTCATGACTCAATATATTTAGAATTTTACCAATGATATGATATTTTGTAAAATATATTTGTTATGTTGATGTTCATTTCATATACAATAGTTGTACTTGTATCATTGCTCTTTTCATCATAAGTTTTTCTATTCTTGTAGCTTTACTTTATTTGGATTTGATGAAGTTGAACTATTTAAAGTTTAAAAACTCAAATTCTTCAACAGTTAGTTGATATATGATGTAACTCCATGAAATCTATCCAACCTCTATGATCCATTGAGAATTTGTAATTTTTTCCTACACCTGTAGTAACCTTCTTGATTAACACCAGTCTTTGCATATGGAAAGGTTTCCTTAAACGTGAATAGCTATATTTGTTTTTGGTAGAATTTTTATCCACATTCATTTTATATAATCTGAAGATAAGTTTCAATCCATTACTATTTACTTCAATTGACTTTAGGCCATGGCTGCCCACTTACCTATTTGGTGATGGATTTGCAGTGTATCTTTTTCTTGATAATGTTGATTAGATTTAACTCTAAATTTGTTATTTCTTGTAACTTCAGCACTACATCTTGAATGGAGATCTGTAACCTTTTATTCATGCATTTTAAATGATTGATTTAGATAAAAAATAATGCTTGTTGGCCATATTATGATATATTGGAGCTCCTCCATTGCTGTGAGCATTTATAATCTGGTGAATTCTGATTAATTGTATCATCATCTCATATTCTGTAAATAATGCATCCTTTAGATGACCAAAAACATGAAGTGCCTCTGTGAAAGTTTACTTATTTCTTTCATCTTCTTTGAATTCTATTTATGGAAAGAAAATATGTATAATATTCTTGCACTTCTTCAGTATAAAGAATGATTTTGTGATTTCTTTTATGCCATGATGTACTTTCATATTCAGGATCAATGTGATCAATAGTTATTTATATAATCAATTTTTTGCCATTTGAAAGGGCTCTTGATCTTCTGTTCCTGCAAGTATGTACTTGATTGATATCCTTTATTTGTTGTACTTATCTTGATCACCTTTTACTATTCTTTTGAGCTTGTATATCTCATTCATACCTTTAGAGTTTTTCATTTGTGGTATCTCTTGTAACTTTCCTCTTCATTAGTTCTTGTAGAGGTTTGTTAACAAAAGATGGAAAATACCCTTGCTCATTTTCTATGCTTTGATGAAAACTTTGCTTGTGAAAGACTATTACTTGTATCATTTTCCTTACTTATGATTCAATGTCCCAATGGTTTCTTTTATACATCTTCTATCTACATTTTCCTTTTCTAGAACAACTCATAAATTTATATCATGTAGATTCTTTCAGCAAGTATTTCATTTCTATACAGTAATCATTTTGCAAAATATTTCTTCTTTCTAATCTACTACCTGTACCTACACACTTAAAGAAATAGTTAGAAAATATTTAGGCTTTTTGGCCTCTCTTATTTTCCATAGTTTTTATTTTCTCTTTATTTTTTGAAATGATTCTGGGAATCATATGTGTTGATGTAGAATACTACTCTTATCAATTTTGTATCTGTCTCTGATGTACCTTATGCCTCTTGATGTCAATTGATTCATTTGCATGAAACTATTAGCATAAGTATACAGATTAAACCTTGAGCTCAATATATGATGAAAATTTTCTTCCTTTTATCAGGGATGATGATGAAACTAGGTTATGTGGAAGAAGTGGATGAAGACCAATAGAATACCCAAAGGCAATGATGGGTTTTCTCTATATTCTTCTATTTTTAGCTTTGTGTACATGCATCTTTTACTTCAGTAGTTATAAGTTACATCCCATGAGTTTTGTGGGAAATAATTTACTTCTTCACGAAATAATAACATTTAATTTTTGTTCTTGAATTGTATATTTATTTCTACTTTCAGCTTTATGACATATATATTGATAGTATAATGGAATAAACAACTCAAACACATATTTAAATGTATTTATATGTAGAAGTAAAGACTTTTTTTTTTGAATTACTGTAACTTAATAATGAGCTCTTTTATTTTTTAAAATGCAGCTTTGTATGTTCCCAAATCTAGAATTTCACCTAAACCGTGATTCCCACCTTCACCGAGGAAATGCATCAATCGTTTGGGGATTTTGTGTATCCTTGTTGAAGATGAAGATGGATTAGTAGGCTATGTGAGGTGTTACATTTTGTAAAAACACACATAGATGCATATTACATGTAATTAATCAATGGCTGCAACTGAAAGCATGATAAAAATATAATGCATTCCCGTAGTTAGGTCCACTTCATCAATATCATCCATCGTAATAAAGTTTCGACTTGCCCATTTTTGCATAAGTGAAAAAATTATGAACATTATCTCTTCATTTAGAAGGGTTGAATGATACTAATTATATGGATCAAGAGGAATGGTATCAAGAGGGTTAATGTTGTCAAGGGATAAATCGGATACACCAAAGTAAGCATTAGCATTGAGGGATGATGGAGAATTCTTCTTATGGTGAAAATAAGTGAATTGATCATAAATACCCATGTGGTCTAGAAGAGCATCATTTATAGAAAAAAATTCTAAACTATCCCAAGCGGTAGATGCAACTTCACTAATGAGTTCGGGATGTACAAGGGGAAGTGAGAAAGTATGCAAGGTGGTATAAGCTTCCACAAGAGGTAGAGATGGAGGTGATACCCCACTAAGTACTTATTTTATTGTGTTGGAAGATCCCATAGTGATGTTACCTTATGTTATTATTGACCTACGATTGTATAACCATAATGGCGTAGGTATTCATACCCTAACCCATATTTATAAAAGTCCAAAGTAGCATCAAAAGAAGTAGGAGCATCACTTGATTGTTGAATAGAATGGAAATATTCAATAGGGGATGGATAAGCCACAAATCATAAACGATGCCCTGATGATGGAATTTATGTTGTGTATGTAGAGTAGAGGTTATTGCATGCATAACATGGATCAAGGGCCGCCCAAGAAGGATATTATAATTAAGGTTATCAGGCATATAATGACAGTAGGTTAATAGTGCCTAATACATGTTTGGGAATGTTGTCAAAGCCATGAATAGAAACTGAGGAAGGATGTAAAGCACTTTCTGAAGGACCCAAGTGATGAAGAAAATTTATGTCACTAATATTAATGCTAGACCCATTGTCAACTTAGGTGCATTTAACCACAACATTGTTAAAAAAACAAAAATATACATGGGGGTCATGTTCTAGCATTTCTGGAGAAGGTAGCTCATCTATTGTGAAAGTTATTTGATCCTCATTGAGAGATAGGGCAGAAGTAAAATTATGGTATACATATTTGGGTGATGTTTGAGGAGGAATATAAGTAGTAGCTAAATACTTTTTGAGCTTATTGATACAATCAAGATGATTTTATAGATAAGCATGGATAGAAATATTCATGATTAGAGCACCCTAGAGATAAGAATAACCTAAGAGCATGAAGATCAAGTTCAGATTCACCAAAATTATTATGTTAAAATGTAAAATAATAGCCTAATATAGATGATATAGGAGTAGTGAATACATGAATAATGTAATACATAAATATACTCAAGTAACTAAGAAATGAAAATATAAAACCCTAATGCGTAAAGAGGGTTAGATGAGCCTTATACGATTCATAGAGATTATTGGACTATGTTGCATTGAAGAATGAGTGAAAAATATGGAATAACTTCGCATAGAAGCCATGAAACTTGTAAATCTAGAAGATTTGACTAGACTAGGCCTCCTAGAGAGGGATAGGTGTACTCGTGGGTTCCTTTGTTTGATTTTTGGGTGCCTTGGTCTACATAGATGCTTAGAAGCCAAAATTCTCAAGGTTGTCAGTAAGATATTCACAATTACTTGTCCTTGGTAACTTATATGTCACCGCAAGATCACCGAGTTCACTGTAGATTAACAATGAATGAATGACATTAAAAATATAAAAATAATGGATTAAACCCTAAAAATAAAAAATAAAAATGATTGGTAGGACTATCTTTGGCTACCAAAATGTTAGACTTATAATTGAGCTAAGCACTACATCTTAGACCCAATGTAGTTTTGTGTGTGCATGTGGAATTATGCCCTAGGTTACTCTTGTGTGTGTCAAAATTTGTGATAAGAGAGTAAGTAACTAGATGTAGAATGTAAATAATGTGTGCATGGAAAAATATACTCTCTTCCTATCAATTGTGATTCATATTAACAAACCTTTGTCCCTTGTGATGGAGCTATATTGATGTAAATGGAGCTATAAATTCTTTTGATGGATGTAACCTTAGGTGGAGATAGAAGATGCTTAGTGTTTGGTCCCTTGTTATGATCACATAACTTTATATTTATATGATTCCATTACTTTTATTTCATAATTAACCCCAAAAATGATGAATACAAAAAGGATAAGATTATCAAATAGCTAGAACAAACCCAAAAAGTGTGACCAAAGTATAATGAGGACAAGGGCACTCGAGAGGATATCTTGCGGTGCTTAGCGCTTACATCGTAGCTGGGTTGTGATGTCCATAATGATACATGTTGTATGGTGAAAAGATAAACTGATCAAAGTAGAGTGCAAAAATAAAAGTAGAAGCATGAAGCAAAGTAAGGTGGCAAAGACATCGGTTAATTTGTACTTTTCTTACTTATGAACAATATCAATAGTAGTAAGTAATGGATACAAGATAATTATCCAAAGTGTGTGATTTTGTGTCCGTAAAATTTATTTAAATCCACTTTAAATGAAATGGTCGTTTATTTTCATGTGTAAATATCTAGGATAGAGAGGGAAAAGTGGATCTCAATTCTGAACAAAACAATGCAACTAGCCCCTTAGATGGATATCAGCTTAATAGTGGGCTAGATGGATCAATGATGAGGTCTTGAGGTCTTCGGTTAGCTTAGTGGCTCATGGATCATTGAGGAGATATCTCTCCCATTTTTGCATGTAATGGCTCGTTTTGGATCCTAAATCAATCTAACTTGTTGTTTAGGTGCACAACTCAACACCAACTCTTATCTAACCTAGAATGGGATCAATAAATAGAAATCTCTACTTGACCTTGAAATGACTCATCTCATCGATGCAGACATAGACTAAACCATAAATTTCTCAACTCAAATCACCCAATGGGATCAATGTTGGGATGTATATAGGGGTGTAACTAGGTGGTAAACTCTCTAGGACCAATCCAACTCAATGAGCATTATACTAAACGCAAATCAATTGTGAAAAACAAGATCAAGTATTAGCTCATTGTAGAACTCGATCTACAAATTTTAGAAGTCCAGTCAAACAAATTTGGGGGAAAAAGTCCAGAGTTATTTTTATTTATTTTCCTTAATTTTTCAAAGCACATGGGAGCTTCCTAGTATAGAGTTAGTTCCTGGGAGTCTTCCTTTCTTATTACACGTAAAAGTAATAATATTACTAAAAATTGATTGCACAAGCTCCTATAAATCTTGTAGTGATTGTAAGGATGTGGGGATAGGGTTGGAAAGTTGTAGGAGAAAAATTGGCTCTTGAAATGTTACAAATGCTTCTTCAAAATCCTCTATCATTTCTAAAAAATCTCCTACCTAAATTAGGTCTTATCTTTACCGCTTTGATACCAAATTTAAATAAGACATAGATAAAACACTAATGAGTTTACTAATATACAATTATTTAATCTATAGATCAATATGGGTTGTAATACACACACACACACTACAACCATATGCAAAAAAATATAGTTACAAATGTTGAACCACCAAATAAGATTAGTTACACTAGCTTCTCATATGCATCCAGGATGCCACAAAAATAACAATAATATGTATTCAACCATATAAAAATAATTACATATGCTAGTTCTCTAAGTAACAATTAATTACATAAAATAATGTAAAAAATTCTTACAATAAAAATTACCTATCAAATAATTTCTACCTAACAAAATTTTCTTACGAATTCTAATACATTTTACATATATAGTGTTATTATTTTAGACAGTTCCGCATCGGAAACAAACATATTTGGGGTTTTTTACTTGTATGTTAAGCAATTTACACCATCAAAGTGACATAATCTTGATGCAATTCGATATTTTTAATTACATCACATTTGTGTCACTTCTGCACCATATTTTCAATATGTTTTTGCCACATTTGAAAAATATTTATCCCACTTATTTATTTGATAAAGTTTTATCAAGAGTCATAAGATTCATTCGATAACATAATAAAATAAATGTAATATAATTATTTTAAATATCTTATAGTTATATTATAGTATAGTATATATGTATATATAATTGTGTGTGGGTGTAATTATATTACACACACATACAGTAAAAAGAGAGATATATGTACATCAATATTATGATAGTATATGCATATGTATATATACATGTAATATAACGCCCCACCCTCCTCCCCCAAACACACACACACACAAAAATATTATAATATATGATTTTATTTATATATTCAATTGGTATTGAATAAAATTTCTACAAAAACCGTTAATAAGATTAAAATGGGAAATATACTAAAAAAACAAAATTCAATTGTAAATAAGTTATTTTAAGTTAAAATTCTAAACAAAATATTTCCAAAAATATAAATTTTGAACCATTTTCTTCAAATTCTGGTGCATGTGGATCATTAATATGTTTATCATTAGTGGATGTTGAGGTTAATGGGTATCCATTTGCATTTAAATATTTAAATTTTCATATTATTATTATATAAACTATGAATTGTTGCTTACAGTTGAGCGTGTTAATTTAATTATGTGTGTGAGTTATATTTTTTGTAGCAAAACCTCATATTATGAGTTGTTTAATATATTGTTATTTGTGTAAGATTTTTTTGTTAAACGAAACTCATGTAAATAAGAATGTGGAGATTTTTGTTAAAACAACTGCACTGAAAATAGGATTTGTCTCTCTGATAAATTTGTATGAGATTTATAACAAGATCAATCAATTTAAGAAGATTTAATTCTATTTTTATCCTAAAATACTTGTTTCATTTGGTATCAGAGTGAGTCTATTAGAGCCTATGATAATTTTTTGATAAAGAAATATAAAATTATTGAGTTTTCTGTGTGAATGGAAGAATACATTACATGGATTGGTACCATCATATACGTTCTTGAATATTGAATGGATTTGATTCCAATACAAAAGGATTGTGCGTACATAAGACAACCTTTGGAAATTAATCAAAGAACATGTATGGAGAAAGAAACAAATAGAAAATATCTTGGTGAGACCAACATCAAAATAAATCTCGTGTAACAGTCATCTCTAGCTGTGTATACATTTTGGCATTCGTTTTTTTCTTGAACTAGTTTTCATGTGTGTAAATATTCATATGCGACTAGATACCTCATTTTAATTCTTAGAATGAATTCCTTTTCTCACAATTTTTCCTATCCTCACACCTACTATCCAAAAGTCTTCCCACTTCTACATAATTTTCATCTTAATGTCAACATCCCGAGCTTGGAACCCATATATTGGATTTGTTAAGAGTGATAAATGGTCATAGAAGCTTGAATAACTAAACTGTATGCAACAATGTTGCACTTTACATTGTCTTGATAAAAAAATTTATCTATATTTGTTTACAGTCTTGAATGCAGGCACCATTGAAAGTGGATATTGTAACTTTGCGTGATTAGAGGTACAATTGCTTTCAATGTATCATGTTTCTACCACTACACCACTTAGGAGAGAACAATAATCTATCATGGCATGGTTAAAACTGCACACGAAAATCATCCATGGAAGAGCTCTAATCCCTCTCAAAACCATCCATGGAGAACAATAATGTACTAGCTTTACTTTTTATCAAGCTCTATTTAAATTGGCCTTCATTTGGTATTACTTTCATACTCAACTATGTGTTGGATTCCACATGGAGTCAATGATGGACGTGTATATCAATATAGAAGTATATTGTGCATTATTTTTAAAAATTCTCTTCCTTGTGTGTGTGCGGGCGAGGGACGGACATATGCGAGTGTGTATTTCACGGGAAGTTCACTTAGTAAAATAATGGTATAACACATTTTTTCGAAGGGTTTTCAAAGTATGGTCATGCCCCTTCCCTTCATATTATTTTAATGAAAATACCGCCTATTTTTTCCATGTACCTTACTTATCCATTTTTCTATTACAGTTTTATTTATCGCCATTTTTTTTATTAATAGTAAAAAAGGGTTAATGGGACCATACCCCATACAATAAGTGGAGGAAAAAATATTAAAATGAGGATCGAATGATGCAGCCTCTACCCGTGGCATAAAGAAATAAAAAAATAGCAAATCCAAACAAACATCCAAACCAAAACCACAACAAAAAGACTAGACATCAACCCTTAGACCCCTTCCGTTGGGATCGTAAGGGCATTTTAAGGAGTTATTATTCCTTTTCTTATTTATGTTCATAACCATCCAAGACTTTTCATTTTTGGGATTTTCCTTTTCAGTATTATGGATTGTAATCATAACTTCTAAATTATCCTTAAAATTTTGAGTCCCATTAGAAGCAAAAGGAAGTAAACATGTTCCTTTTTCCTCATCCAGAAAATCTGCAGAACTATGAAGAAACTTTTGTTGATCTTTTTGAGTACAAGGAAGCACTTACTCATCTTCAAAATCTAATTAAGCAACTTTCTTATAATCAAAATTTGAATCACTATTTGATGGGTCATTTGCAACTAGGTGGCTAGGATTTGAATTATTCCACCAAGATCTTCTAATTTTAACATTTTATCCTCGAATGACAATCAGATGCTAAATGACCAAGAGGAAAAAGGTTCGATAGTTGAAGTGAAACCCTTTATAGTCCAGATTTTGTGTCCAAACTCTATCTTCAACTTTGATCAATAGTGGCTATAAACTCTACAGAAGTATCCATATCAACAAAAATTCTTGCATATGTAGTGTGATCATAATATTCAATATTTTGATCAAGAGCAAAGCATTTTCCTAAGGTACTACTTAAAGAGGATAAGTAGAAAACTCCCAAAAATTGAGTGGCGGATACGGTAGATGAATCCAAACCTATTTCAATTTGAAGGTATCATTCATCAAGTTAAATAAAGAGAACCACAGTTTAATAAAAATCAAATGGGATTGGAGATCCCAAACTCTTCCAAATATCAAATCTCTATCTGAAGTTTTATCAAAAACTACTATAAAAACCCACATGAACTACGGTAAATTTAAAGCTTACCTTCAATGATGATCAATCCAATGGATTGATATCCATTCATGAATAATGGGCATACCAGGACAAAAAAATTTAAATTTGCACATTAAACAATTTTTCAAGAAAAAATCTTCAAATTACGCAAAATCTTCCCCAAAACTAATAGAGGGAGTGGATTTAGAATGATCCATAAGATTAGAGGTCATTTTCATGACCACATCTCAGAAGCTATGCTTAATATATATACTTTTGTTGATTCTATTAAATGCCACATATTGTAGAGGAACAAATCCATATTTATTCATAGCCCCAGGCTTAGCTATAATTGTTTTCTAGGAATAAGATCTATAAAATTTTCCAACACCAACCATGTCAGGAATGCGACTTTCACATTCAACGGTGGCCACCACAGGATTGGGTATAGTGATCTATGAGTCAAAGTGGGCCCATCCCATAACAGATTTGGAAGTAGGTGAAAGGAAGACCACATACTCTGCCTGAATTGAAGTAAATGAAACCACACCTCTAGATATCCCTAAATGTCCCTGCGCATATTTGTAGGCACCATTCTTAATAGACCCTCCTTAATGCACTGTTAAACCAAGATATATAGAGGGCCAAAACTATTTGAAATAGACATATTTTAAAGCACCTCATCTGGTAATAAAATACCATCACCGCAAATGCTCAGCCTCTGTCGTCGAGCACCTGGTTTACTGTTCATGCAACCACCTCTAGTTCTCTTCCGCTACAGATGGGTCACTAGGGTTTTCAAAGACAAAGATAGAACCATTTACTAATTTTGAATTATTTACCTCTTTTCATTTCTATCCTAATATATCAAATAGAATTTATTTTTATTTCTAACCTAAAATATCATATAGAAAATATATCATGTTTTAAACTCAATTATTATTTTCTTAATATGTATTTTCTCTAGAACGATATTTCAAATCGATTTAAGACATATTATCGATTATGTTAATGTTAAAATCTAACCATTTAGCAATATTTATTAAAATTGTTAATGTGGCGAAATAATATCATTTATGATGAAATGCATACTCAATCCTAGTTTTCTATAATATTATTGTTTTTTGGAAAGAATCTCCTTATTGATATTTCCTTATTCAAAAAGAGATTATAATATAATTTCACGAAAACACTCCTTTGGTAATTTTAAGTATTTTTTTTTTTAAAAATATGGGATAAATATTTTAGTTTAATATTAAAATCTACCCCACCTATCTTTTGGCCGACCTCTCAAACCTACCATAATATCTAATTAAAAATATAATTAAATTAAACCCTTTTACCCCCTAATGTCTACCGATATATTGAACTTGATTTTATAAATTTTAAATATCTCAATATGAATAAATGTGCTAGGATATTTCTTAGATAATGAAACCCCGTGGTGTATTTGTATGAGCATGTGCATATGTGTATGAATGGATATATATATGTATGTATGTATGTATTTATGTATGTATGTATGTATGTATGTATGTAAAAAAATATGTATTTGTGTATAATAATGAGACCAATGATAATGTTTGTCATTAAAATATGAATTATTTGTGTAAATATACCAAGATACACTTAGAGAATACTTGAGAATAAATCCACATATGCTTGAGCTATTTTTTAACATGTAACTAGGGTTGAAAACAAAAAATCCAAATAAGAAAACCACATTTAAGGAGCCACATAATTAACCTTTGACTAATACTAATCCTCCTTCTATATTCTCACATCTTGGATTTAGTGATGACACCATCACATTTCTCATATTAATGTTCCTTTATCTATGGATACATGGGTAGTGTCAACACCTAATATCTATAAAGTCTACATCCTAGAGATATATGGGTTTTCCTAAATAGACTATAAAATTGTGGGTTCCTTGTAAGCCCAAATATCATGTGAAACCTTATTTCTTTAGTATATTATCACCTAATATTTCAGATCCTATGAGACAAATGATTATGGAAAAAATCTATCTCTTCCCACGGTTACTAGAATGCATCAAGGATATTGTGGAGTTATCCATATAAGTTCTTAAGAATTATTACACAATATATTCACTATAAACATATATAATTATCCCCTACCTACATATTATATTACACCAAATATTACACCATTCAATATCAAATATGATCCATAAGAAAATATTAGGAATTTTAAACCATGGCCTTTTCAAGTGAAATTTAAAGACAATAAAATCTAGCCACATGTCATGCCTTAATAATGTAAATATGAAATAATGGTTTAGATGTTTAATTGTAAATAAGATTAATAAAAATGTGATAGGTTAGTTATTTCCTCCTTTATTATAGAAAAAATAATTAAATCAATAGGAACATAGAATATAGTCAAATATAGGTCTTTTACCCTCCACATGTGTTAGTCCCAAAAATATGGATAAATATAATACATCTAAATATATAAGACAAACATGACTAGAATGTGAAATTATATACAATAAAAATACTACTAAGAATTGAAAACATCTCCAATAATTTAGATCAATATCATAGATCACAATATATAATATAAACATAAGTAAATTGTGACAAGAATTGTGTAATAAATACAACAATAAAACTTGATAACATAGAATATGCCTTCATATTAACAAGGCCTCTACGTGAAAAGGAAATCCAACATCTTATATAATATTGATTCTTGTGTACCCTCCATCATGCTCATAGATGTCATTAATCTCTTGTCTAATAAAATAGGATGTGTTATCTATCACATCATGTTACAAACAACATATACAAAGGAGGAAAATAGAAGTTCATTCTATACTTGGTCCTTATTTTATATTTTTAGAAAAGACAAATATTTTTGGATATATGAATTTTTAATTTTTTAATTTTTATTTAAGTTTGTTGAAATTATATGAAATGGGATATTTGATGACTTAGTCGTACATATATGGATGATAAAGAATAATTCCCTAACTATTAGTTGAAATAGTTTTATCTCCAAATTATTAGAATGTATTCATGTAGGATACCATGTAAGATATACAACTAGATAATGTGTGTAATATGTGTACGCCTTGTTGAAGTACTTCATGAGTTACGATATTGAACTAATTCAAGCCTAGACTATATGATGGGTTGATTTAATTTTAACTCTTGAGGAGATTCCATTATATTAGATTTATAACATTTTAATTTTGGATTTTTCCAAAGAAATTATAGTATAAATTTTTTTGTTCATGTCATTAAGATTAATTTGAATTCATTGGGTGAGTATAGGTTGTTTGACGATTTATGGAAAAGGATTTGAACCATAAATAGTAGCTAAAAGTAGTAAAGGAGACTCTGAAGTGACATTGTTAACTTTGAAAAATTCATTGCAGCTGATACATTTGATGAAAAATATACATAATATAATTTGATCAATTATTTTATTTCTGCAACAATATCACTACAATACTTTTAAGAAATGTATAATAATACCTTTATTTTACAAAAGCATGCTGAATTGTTATGGTTTACATATTTCTTAATTTTTCCTAATTTCTCTTATTTCTCTTCACTTTCAAATATTTTATATTATTGACATCTAAATATGAATATTTTACCAAGTTCAATCAAGTTCGGTAATCAAACAAGGTATTGAAGTCATGGAGAAGGGATTATTATCATATGTTGTACTTGAAATTTCCATGGTAGAGATATATGAAAAATGTTGTAGCATTAAAATGGCATCCATAGTTTTATAAAAATGATTGAAAAGTATGTTGTGAATAGATTTGAAAATATTTATGGAATTCTTTCCAATAAAAACAATTGGAAGCATAAAATTAAAATCATAAGTTTTTTCAAGACCCTTATAGTTTGTGTCATAATGGGAAATGTATAACACCACATAGACATTCATCATAGCATAATGCAAATCTAATTTTATTTTTTTATACAATCACAAGCTATCTTATGCATATGTATGGAAAATATGGAAAGAATACGGAAGGGATGTGAACTTCTTGAAAATAATCCTAAGCCATATTTGATATCATGAAATGCAATGATTGCAAGATATGAACAATTTTATTGTGTTTAAAAATAGCTTATGAACTCTTAGGAAATTATGTTTTGGAGATTTAAAAACCAAACTTCACAACCTTTTTCAACATAATCCCACACTATGATAAAATGAAATCTTTGGAAAAGGGTATGGCCAACCATCATATAATATTTTAAAGTGAATTGGTTTGCCAAAAGTTTTTTGTTGTAGTTTCCTAATATATAAAAAGTTTTTAATTTCTACAGTAAATGATTTTAGTAGGGATCATACCTTGAAGCAAAAAAATATCCCAAAGGCCAGATAAACATGAGATACAAAGTGTTTTCTTGATATGTGGGGTCCACACCCCAACAAAAAAGGCATATTTGTCAGATATATAGAAGAAAAACATAGGTAAAGTACAAAATACCAAAGTGGATCCACAAAATAGCTAAACAACAACCCTACCAAAGCTACAAAACCACCAAGAAACAACAATAAAACATAACAAAATTTAACCAAGTAATACTACTAAAGAGATTTATGAAACATGTTTTTACATCCTCCAAAGTTGCTTTGAAGAGATTCGAGTGTAGTCTTCTTTGTTGGTTCTTTGAAATATTCTTTGTTACTTTGTCTCCTTTCTAACTATCAATTGGAATGTCATTGATTTCACAAATTCTCTTAACTTGAACTTGAAGAAAATAAATAAGAGCCTTTTTCATGATGAGATGGTTGACTTGTTTGTAGAAAATCTTCACTAGTGTTTCTTCCAAGTTGTTTAGCTTTTGGCTAATAGATTCAAACCTTTCCTCAATGCCCATGATAGGGATCTATTTTCATTTACACCATTTCCTTAATTTTATCATGTTTTTCTTGAATTTGAGTTCTCATATTCCGGTTCACGCGAGGGTTCGAGGCTAGTGTAACTAATGGTCAAATAAATTTCAGCAATATCTATATCTTTGATTTTATCGGTATTTTTGAGAACCCTTTTTCGCTGGGGGTGAAGGAAGCCTGAGTTTTTAGTATTTTTGGATGTACAGGGGGATGAATGGGAATATTGTAGTTGTAATAGTTATTAACAACCATATCTTAACCATATTGATGAAGGAGTAAGATAAATCCCTTGTGGAGAGGAATACCTCTTTGATGTGAGTGATTTGTTATCTCTCAAAAGTGCACCCTATAGAGAGATGACTATAAGGGTTCTAAGATTGCTCTAGATATCTCTCTTTCATAGATATAATGGAAACACCTCATGTCTGTGGGTATACCTATTGTTTAGGTTAGTCTGGTATCAACACCGGTTCCTTCTTGATGTATCCTAAACTAATTTTTTTGTTGTTTTGAGGGTAAAAGTGACTGTAAATGAATTGAAAACAAGGGTGATACACCAAAATTATTGAGGGATTTGACCTGAGTACATGCACGAATATTTCAAAATGTATTTCAGGTGCACAATCCAATATTTTTCTGAAGAATATCAAGGCAAAACACTTGATTTATTGAGGGAATGAATCACAACAATATTGTTAAGATAAATATGCACACTAATATTATGCATAAATAAGTAAATTTTCTTAAAGGTAAGATGATTAATCGGGAATTTAACATTCACAAGAAATAATAATGTATACATAATAATCGTAAGTAATTAGAAAGGAAGAAATCAATTTTCATTTAAAGGGAAAAACTGGAAAAATCTGATTAAGCACTCCTTTTTCCAAAAAAATCCTCTCATGTGCCTTGTAACTAAACACAATATATTGAAATTATATTCATCGCACCCCTTCCTAAAAATAGAATAAAAATTGTACTCACCCATGCATCCTATTTTTATCCTTTATCATGAATAATTAGAGGAATAAAAATAAACATGCTTATACAATGAGGCATTAATAGTCTTGGTTACAAAAATACAACTCGGTCAAACTACAACTGACTTTTTTTTAACAAGGTTGAATGAATAAATTATCTAATAATAATCTTTTCTTGATGAGTAAGTTTTCTCAACTACATGCAATCTATGACTTCTAGATGATGATGTGAAATCAGAACTTGACCCACTTTCTATGATACATTTAGCACTTTAATCTTGCTCCTTGGATGCATATGCAAGAATGAATCTTTGTCTGTGAGTAAAATAATTTCTTTATTTGCAACACTTTGCAAAAATAATTCACCAATGCATTCATCCTTATGGGACCACCTTTAGTTATGTTGTTGACATCTATTCTATCCTCTTGTCATTACATGTAAAATTGAACCTTGTACACTTAATGCTATTGTTTTCTTTCTAAACTTCCCCTTTGTGGGGACCACCCGTGATGTGCACACTTTGTCTTTATTATGGTTTTAACCTCCTTTTGAATAATCATTGGATGATACAAAGTCTTCATTCTTCCACTTGTTCGATAAACCTATATTTTTAAAGGAATCATTTGATTGCTTTATATGAAATGCCCATAACAAATAACATAAGGTTTACCTTTTTCTTGTTGGTACATAGACTATGGTTTTGCAATTTTATTCAGCCTTTTGATCATAGGTAATATAAGGTAAAGCTTGCACTTTTGTTAATCATTGTGGTCGGCTTGTATATTTTAGACCTTTGATAGGTCAAAGGATATGATAAGGAAATGATAGGTTTGGCCCCTTTTGAATGATGATTCGACCCTTCCCATGAATTTCGGTGACAATTGGACTCACTTTGGTTAAGTTACATTGTAACCCTCAATTTACGTTAATAACTTAAATTTTTATAAATGGAATACATGCACAAATATTTGAGAATGGATTTTGGGTGTACAATCCAATAGTTTTTAGAAAAATATCAAGGAAAAACACTTGATGTATTGAGGGAATGATTCACAACAATATTGTTAAGATAAACATGCACACTAATATTATGAATAAATAAGTAAATTTGCAACAAGGTAAGATGATTAATTAGGGAATTTGACATTACAAAGAAATAAGAAGGTATACACAATACTACAAATACTTGGAAAGGCGAAATCAATTCTCATTGAAAGGCAAAACTTGCAAAATCTAGGACTCCTGTGTCCAAAAAGTCTTCTCATGTGCCTTTGATATTGCACACAATATATAACAATTTTATTCATCCCACCCCTTCCTAAAAATAGACTAAAAATTGTACTCGCCCATGCATCCTATTTTTATTCTTTATCGTGAATAAATAAAGGAATAAAAATAAACATGCTAATATAATGAGGCATTGATAGCCTTGGTTACAAAAATACAACTCAATAAAACTGCAGTTGATTGTTCTATTTTTAACAAGGTTGGATGAATAACTTAGCTAATAATAATATTTTTGATGAGTAAGTTTTCTCCAATGCATGCAATCTCTGTCTTCTAGCTGATGATGTGACATCTGTAACTTGACCCACTTGCTATGATAAATTTAGCACTTTAATATTTCCCCTTGGATGCATATGAAAGAATGAATCTCGTGTGTGAGTAAAATAATTTCTTTATTTTCAACACTTTGCAAAAATAATTCACCCATGCATTCATCCCAATGGGGACCACCTTTGGTTCTTATGTTGACATTTGTTTTGTCCTCTTGTGATTACATGTAAAATTGAACCTTGTACACATAATGTTATTGTTTTCTTTCTAATCTTCCCACTGTGGGGACCACCTATGATGTGCACACTTTGTCTTCATTCTGGTTTTGACCTCCTTTTGAATAATCATTAGATGATACAAAGTATTCATTCTTCCACTTGGTCAGAAAACCTAGTATTTTTAAAGGCATAGTTTGCTTTTGATGAAAGACCCATATCAAATAACATAAGGTTTAACTTTTGATTGTTGGCACATAGACTATGGTTTTGCAAGTTTATTCGGCCTTTTGATCATAGGTAATATAAGGTAAATATCTCTCTTTTGTTAATCATTTTGGTCCGCTTGTATATTTTAGAAATTTGATAGGGCAAAGCATATGATATTACCTTCTCTTTCGAATGATGATTAAACCCTTCCCATGAATGTTAGTGCCAATTTGAGTCACTTGGGTTAAGTTACATTATAACCCTAGATTTGCATTGATAATTTAAATGAAACGTTGGCCATTGATTTTGGTACTTACCTCATCTCTGATCGTTGATCTCAAGATCCATGATTAGGGTTTGCACTTTGTAATAAAGATGGTCGGTGATCCCTGAGTCGTTGATATTGTACATCTTGATTTGCACCATTGATCGTGACCCTGGTTAGTTTAGGGTTTCATGGAAAGTTGACACATTGGTGCTTTTTCTACCGTGGTCAAATTTCATTAACTCGAGAGTTACAAAGGTAGCAAAATGTCGAGAACCCCATCATTTGTACATTATCACTTGATATCTCTGTGAGCTAGTAGATCTATCTTGAAATTTTTCTATAATGGTGATTTGAGGTTTTTATGCTCTATATTTCTTCCTTATAGTCGAGGAATTTCGAGGGAATGAATATTTCTGCCTAGTTATATGTCTATGTGTAAGATTCATGTTATATTTGTATTAAAGGTGGTTCTCAAGAAAGTCTTATGGAATGTTGATATTTACCAAGAAGTTTTCAATGGGCTTTTTCTACTTGGTCATCGTTATGGATGAAATTTTATCTATCCCCGTCCAATGCCATTAAAATGAACTTGTGAGCTTTTAAGCCCTCTACGGCTTCCTCTAAGGATCTCGTTATTTGCAAAAATTGGTGAGTAACTACAAAATTCTCGAGCTCCGTTATTTTTCTATTTACACTGAAACTTTCACATGACTTGGTTTGAGGTTTCGATCCAATTGCTTATTTGTTCTTTTGAGATTTGGTTTTATTATTTCCATGATCTTCCTACCATCCTTTCCGTTATTTGAATATTTTGGGTTTTCTATTATATTTCTAAGATTTAATTATATTCGAGCTATGTCCCATTTGTAAAATGGGTGCCATGAGTTGGAGATATCTTAGAAAATTCGGGGAAGCCCTTACTATTCTTTTAGTTGTGGTGGATGAAAATCTATGTTTTCCTTGTTTCTGTCAAGTTGCATCATGCCATTCACCAGCCATTACCTATACTCTTGGCTATCATTTTATGTTGGGATTAGATACCATTGCATTTATTTGACATATTTTGTTATTCTAGATCTTGTAAACCATCTCGTGTTTGGACATGGAAACTATGAATGCTATTTTGTTGTGGGTTTACCATGCCTCACTATTTTTGAGATTCTACTTGTGCAATTTAGAGCTTGATATCTGGGTATCCCTCATGATGGGGTTTCAACATTTATATTAGTTTGAGAGATCATTTACCTACTCCACTATCGTGAATGATGTAAGAAAACTTAGTATTACTACTTAGATATTAATGGAGATTTGCTTGGTTGTAACTCCTTTACTATATTTATTCTCGATTGAACTCTTTTTCATGGCTTATCATTTCACACCCTGAGATTTTTATAATATTGTGCTCTTGTTTGAATAGATATCTACATTGCAATTTTATTTGAAATTAATCTCTTCTAAAACTCGTACTTCAAACCCTTGGCGTGCTTGGAGTTATTACTTTTTATTTTGAGAAACTCATAAACTTTTGTCGATTTGTGCCATTTCTTATGGGTATATGCCGTTGGAATCAAATAAGGAGCTTGACTCTTTGGTGGGCTTGTTGTTTGAAATTTTTAGCTATTCTAATTTGATTTTGTTGGCACTCATTCATGTTTCATTTCGATGGCTAGACTTTTATCTTTCAACCGGGAGTTAAACAATATTGAACTCGAAATCGGATATTTCCATTATATTCTTATGTAGCCTATGAATTCACTAGTTTTTATTTCACTTTGGTCCATTAATGTTTTCCTTTTTGCTAAAAGAACTTAAAACATATGTGTTGGTGCTCGAGAATAGTCTCGGCCCATTTGTGCCCTTGAAGACTTATTGATTCACGACCTCTATCATTTTATCCTTTGTCGTATTGTTTTCGCCAAGATTTGTTTCCATTTTAATCTACTCTGGGTTGAAGATCATGTCTGGGTCCATTTTTTTCTCATGGTTCCTTTGTTCCTCTGGAAAAAATTTGTATTTTGAGTCTCTCGTTTTTTTCCTTCAAAATCACATTTTCCCAGTTCCTCCATTTTCCACATTCAAGATTTTTTCTCCCTCCCTATCATTTTTTCCCTAAATACTAAAAGAGAAATGAATTAATGTGTCCCCGAGGAACATATTTGAGTCTTGCAACATTTCTAAAATCTTTGTCCTTGAAGAAAATTTCACTTTCAGGCTCAAATGGTCGTTTCTCTGTGCTTTACAGTTTTACGGGTGTTTCCCTCAGTCAAATTTACATCCTTGTATCAAAATGGAAATGAAGCATCCTTTGGTTGGATGCGGCTCGGGCAGACACTTAAAAAAATCTATAAAAATCCTTAACTTTAAAATGTGTCCACATCAAGGAACGCTCGTTTGAGAATCAAATTTGTTGATTGGCTTTAAAGTAGCACCGGGAGGACACGTGGAGGAATTTTTTGGGTTTCCCATACTTAGAAAAATTTCAAAAGGTTTTGGGAAGTCCAGAAACATGGAGGAACGACGCTCATTTGAAGATCTCGCTTTTGGGATTTTCCTTGGAGTAGCGCCGAGGAGGACATGTCGAGGTTTCCGCTGCTTTCCCATGCTTGGAAATTTTTTTATGAAGATGGAAATAGTTTGGTGGAATAGGGACATGTGGTGAGCATGCACTCATTCGTGGTCTTCAACTTGGGAACCATTTTGAAGAAGTGCCATGAGGACACGTGGGGCATTCCACTCACTTTACATATTTGCTTGTAGTTTTCAATGACCAAAGAAGACTACCTCGGGAACTTGACACATGTTGCCCTCCATAGAGCTTCAAGCCTTCAAAAAAATTTTCTAGAGCAGGAAATGTGGTGATCCCGTGCTCATTCAAGGTATAAAATTTTTGGGGCCGCCTCAAGGTGCATCTAGTGTGACACGTGGCAATTTGAAAATTTATAAGGGGTGGGGAAGCGAGACCATTAGAGGCAACTTAAATTTTTTCCTCTTTGCCTCATAAAGGTTAAAATATCAAAAATGGCCCGCAAGCCTGATGGGAAATAGTCAATGTTTTGCCCTGGTCAATGGTGGAGGTGTGGGCTTTCGAGAGGAAAAGTGAAAAATTTTCCCTTTGAGGGAAAAGGAGTTAAAGGCATAAAAGGACCCAGGGTTCCGTTGGGACCCACATTAGGGACTTGAAGTGGAAGGGTGGAGCTATGGGGAAACTTGGAAATTTTTCTTTTTTCCAAAAGAGAGTCAAATGGCATAATTTTTCCACAGTTCCTTTGGGACCCACCTCAGGACACGTGTTAGGCCCATTTTTCATAAGAGGAGGAAAGGAGAAAAATGAGAAATTTTTCCATATTTTCAAAAGGGATAGACAAGGTCAACGGAATCCCCCGATCTTGTTTTTACATCTTCCACGTGGATGACCCACATTCAAAATCAAAGATCAACGATTCTTTGAGCATCTAAATCTGATTTCCCCCATTTTTCCTATAAAACTACTAGTAGTTTGAGTCTTTATGATTTCTTGCTATTTTCTACATGCCAAACAAAGGAGTAAGTTAATTTTGATATCTAGAGTTTGGTGGGAGAGATCTGGAGACGTCTTTTGTCATTAAAATCATCTCGAATCAAGCCCGATCTAGTTTTCCATTTTTATTTTCCCGAGCACACAAGGGGTAATATTTGATTGATATGGGGTGGAAGTGGTTGGTGAATGGATGGAGGATTGTTTTCCCGAGAGAAAGGAGTTGAATGCGTGAAGAAATCGAAGAGACTTTCCCTTGAGCACCTGGAGACTTTTGTAGATCTGATTGTGTGAATCATGAAAGAATCATGGTAAGCACTGGTGCATTTAATTTTTTTATCTTTTGGGAGGAAGGGGCTTTCTTAGAAATTCTATAAAGGGTTTGAATTCATTGTGCAAATGGTTGGGATTTTTGAAAGATCGGGACCGATTATCTCCAGGAGAAAAATCTTAACAGAGCCCATCCATTTTGAGAAACCATCTAGAGAAGCATGTGTATCTCTCTTTGTGTCAAATTTGATCATGTCAAGGTGGTTGCAAGTGTAAATCCATTGAAAATATTTGATATTGCTCTAGAAACTTTCCCTCACCAATAATTTTGATCAAACTTTGAGTTATTCTATGTCAATCTTGAGTAAAGTGTATTTATTTCATTTCTGAATGCATACGGGTATTTTTTCTTATTTCTATTGCAATCTTGTACCAAAATATAGTCCAATCACATAGGTCTCAGTCCTTGTGATAGTTTAGTGGCATCTACAATTTCATTTCTCAGAAGATCCTTCATCTAGGAATGGGATAAATGGTTTAAAATCACTTTTCTTTCATTTTGTTGATAGAGATTATCTCAAATCCTTTGAGTATACCTCGGGTGTGACTTTCTTTAAATATTGGTTCTTTATTGGGTCCTCTAACTTGAGCCTTCATGATATAATCCCATAGGTTGTGTGAAAGAGTGTTGATCTGGGCCTCCATTGAAGCACATATTCTAGTTGAGGAAACAATTTAACTTTTTGTGGCATTTTGTTGATTGAATCTTTCCATTTTGCATAAGCTCTCAAGGATCTGGTGAGTCAAGTCCATCCTGTCTCCCCTCCCACCAAAATTCATTTAACAACAACCAATCCTACCCATAATACCCCTATTTGTCATGTGTGTACACAAATGCATAATCTTTGTTACCAAAACATGCAGAAATAATCAGGGTCTCAAATGTCTTTAGTAACCTTTGCCTTGTTGTGAGAATATCTCCATAATCTGGAAGTGACAACTCGTGAGAGTTAGATTTGGTGTGTTGATCATATTTTCCCCAAGGCCTTCTCTATAAAATTTATGCAAAATAAAGGTACATGTATCTCCTTTCAAATAACAGAGGTTACAAAATAGGTTCTCTTACCTTGGTTGAAAGGCACAACCTAAAATAGTTAGGATCAGATCACATCCTTTTGCATGTGCTACCCACTCCCTTTAGAGCTTGAGTGCTAACAAGTCAGATAGATTGCTTCCCCGACTACAAAATGACATACATGATTGTCTATCTACCTCTGAGTGTCCTGTCAAACCTCTAATGCTACTCGGTCTCTGAAGGAGGTTAAATTTTTGTACTAACATAAATGGTGCCATTGTCAAGGATCTGATTTGTGTTGCTAGGAAATTAGTTCATTTTAATCCACATGTATACATATTTGAAGACATATATATTTGACCTCTCAACAACACCAACATAAATGGCGTTGTTGTCGGGGATTAAAACTCATACTCAAACCTTAACACTTGATAGATCATATTTAGTGCATTTGCATAACTAAGGTGGAAATCCTTAGTGGTGAATCCATGTTGATTTGATTTTGATAAGGACCAGTGTCTTAAAACTCTATCAAGGTCAGATTTGTTACTAACATTTGCAAAGATGGAAGGAAGAAGGTATTTCTTTGCTAGGGATCCTGCTAGGACACTATTTCTAGAGCTAGGAAAAGAAAAATTAGAAGGAAGAAAAGCCTGGAGAGTTGTGGGAGAACAAAAGACAAGAAAAGGGATCTCTATTGATGAAAGTGATCGGCCCATCATTGAATACTATCATTCAAGTGACTCTGAATCAGGTAGCCTCTTTGTGGAATTAAATTCTCTAGCTGGGGAAGGGCCTTCATTTGATTTTGAAAGATTTGCTTCACATTTTGCACCTATCTTTTCTGAAGTAGATAGGGATTTCCAAGAAGCAAGGCCTTTGGGGGATCTCCATTTTGAAAACTACACTCTTGTGTTCCAAGGACCCTCTGCCCCTCATCAATTTGTCACCCCTCCAAGATCACCTCCTCGAATCAATATGGCTCAACCCAGACCTCCATTTGTTGTAAACACCTTTGGACCTATAAATTTTGTGGGAATGTCGATTATCCAAATGCAAGTACCTCAAGATGTAAGGAACAGACTTCCTAAGTTCTAGGGAAACAATTCCATAACTGGTGACCAACATCTAAAGCTCTTCCTCAATATGATGGAAGACTTTGAGATTGAACATGAAGATGTATACATCAAATTGTTTGTTCACACTCTAGAGGAGGATGCAAGGGACTGGTACAAAGAATTGCTAGATAACTCTATTGACTCTTGGGCTGAGATGAGAAATGCATTCAGATTACAATATGGTGATAGGACTGACCCTAGGTTTCTTCTATCAGAATTTGAAAACATCAAGAAGAATCCCAATGAGTCAGTACATGAATTCAATACAAGGTTCAATAATACCTTGAGGAGATTTCCTGTTAGGATAAGGCCATGTGATGAGTCATGTTTGATCAAATATACTGATGCATTTGATAAAAAGGTTGCTTACTACTTGAGGGACAAGAACCCTACCAACTTGAGGCAAGCATTCACTATGGCCCTACAAATAGAGAATAATATCAAGGCAATAGGAAAACCTCCTAAGAGGGAAGGTGTGAAGCTGGTTAACCCAAAAAAACCTCGAAAAGAAAGGCTTCTGATTTGGAAGAAGTGGTGAAAACATTGGCAAAGGCGTTGTCAAGGAGATCTCTTATAAGCTAGCTTGAGTTGAGAAAGGATTTGGGCAGAGTTCACAAGGACAACACAAGCAACAAGGCCAAGAAAGATTTACAAATCATCAAAGAGCTGATGATAGAGGAAAAGGACCTATTGGATTTGGGAATAGGCAGCCCCAAGGTAGAGAAAATAGAATGGTACCTAATCCTTTGGCTGCTAGAGTTGTTATCGAAGAGACATAAGTCATTGATTGGTGTGACAAATGTTTCATGCCCCATGCTCCTTGTGAAGAAGATCAACAAGAAGAAAATGCAGCTGATGATAAGAGTGATGATGATGTTTACATGATGGGATGCTCCACCAGCTCACAACAAGGGGCAACCTCAACTGAGGTGATAAGTGCTAGAACTGCTACCACTTTTTGGGACTACATTCATAGGGTACATATTCTTCCTCTCTCTCATACTTCAGAATTATATGATGTACAAGCATTTGAATTGGCCAAAAATGGCTTTGAATATTTAAGGGCTTTAATGATAAAGAAGTATGATGGAGGAATTCCATCTGAGGAAGACATGGAGTTACTGATGAATGTTGTTGTGGCTTAAGGGAAGGAGAACAACACAAGAAGTAGCGATGTGCTCCTTGTGTTGTGCATATTTCTTAGGCCACAAGAAGTAGTTTTTGTGATGTGCACCTACCAAAGGCTCCTAAGAAATATGAACTAGCCAAAACTTCCCTACTTTCAAACATTCCTAAAGGCTCCTAAGAAATATGCACCTGCCAAAGGCCCTGCAGTTCCAAGCAAAAATCACACCCCTCCTCATGCTCAAGATATCAAGAGTCTTGTACCACCTAATGAGTGTGTTAGCCTTTCTTCCAATATTGCCTTGCCCAAGAATGTCCCATATGACATTTCCCAAGTTTTGAGTCAAATCAAAGTCTTTGTTCCAATTATTGAGTTGCTTAGGATTCCTGAGCATAAGAGGAGAGAATTTGAATACTTGGGATTGAGTGAAGAGAAGACAACCCTAGGAATAAATGTGAACATTATGGAGAATCCTCTAGTCATTGAAGAGTCTGAGACACCATCAGCATCAGAAGAGCTAGCTGAACCACCTAAGGTTTATTTGGGGACATATTTGGTAGACTCTTAGGTGAATGTGGATCTGTTCTTCACCACTCTGATCATCAAGGATATGCTTGCTCACTGGCTGTATGTTTGACTCAGGGACATCATGCAATGTCATGCCTTTAGAGGTCATGAATGAGCTTAATATTAAATTAACATCAGCATATGGGAAGTGCACTACCATGGAATCCAGAGAAGTGATAGTAGTGGGATGTGTGAAGGGTTTGATGGTGTAACTTGCAACCTACCCAAGTAAAAATTTAAAACTTGATGTTGTCATAGTTGATTGCCTAACCAAGTGGGGTATGTTGCTATCAAGAAAGTGGGCTACAAGTGTTGGTGGTAGTGTCCAAATGGACATGTCTTATGCCACCATCCTAGTTGAGGGCAGCCTTGTCAGGTTATATGGGGAGAAGAAAATGTTGCACCTTATTGAGGATCCCAACAATGCGTCCTATGAAGTATTATATACAAATGTTGATGCTGACAACTTTGTGGGATTTTCTAAGGGAAAAGAGCACAAGATTGAGGAGTGTAAGTGTCTTGAGCAAGCAAGCTCTCCATGGACTCTATTGTTTGATGGAGCTTGCTCCAAATTTGGAAATGCTTTCAGTTATGTCCTAATTTCTCAAAGCCAGTAAAGGTTTGTTTTTTTCTTTAAGCTTAACTTTGAGTGTACTAACAACATTCTTTGAGTATGAGGCATTATTGTTAGGTTTAAGAATTTCTTGGAAGTATGGTGTCAAGGACATCATTGTCAAAGGAGACTCAGATTTAGTTGTCAAGCAAGTTAGAAAACTATATGCCACAAAGAATTAGTGACTGAAATAGTACAAGCATGTAGTTTGGGACTTCATTGAGATGTTTGACTCCTTCAACATTATGCATCATGACAAAAGGTTCAATGAATTGGTAGATAGGCTTGCAGTGTTGGGTTCTCACTTTGACAACTGTACAAAATCCCCTTATTGTGAATATGAGGTGGAGGTATTGACAAGACCCTCTGTCCCTAACAATATAAAACATTGGTAGGTTTTTGATGATGATGCTCTAGATCAGAAGGTTCCTACAAAAGCGATGCAAAGTGTTTCTCGATCAAAACATTGATTGGGAGCCAATGGTATGTGCAACAGAGGGGAAGGAAACCTTGTTTGGGAAAGGCATCATCTAGCTAAAGACCAATACCATTCCTAGAGGGCTGGTTGCTCTTGAATTGAATTTTAATAATGCGACTACATTATTAATAGGCATATGGCAGCCTCGAGGGATGTTGAGGAGCATGACCTTGGCATAAAGAAAAAACCAAGGAAGATTTGGTTGGGCAGCAATCTCAGCAAAGAGGAAAAGCATTCTTACATCCAGTTGTTGAAAAATACCAAGATTACATGGCTTGGACCTATTCTGAGCTCAAAGCATACAGAGAAGACTTGTTCTAGCATGAGATTCCCTTAGAGCCCAGTGTTAAACCATTCAGGTAGAAGCAAAGGCCAATTAATCCTCTATTATCTCTCAAAATGCAAGAGGAGTTGAAGAAGCTAAGAGATGGAGGAATTATCCAGCCCACAAGGTATTCTTCTTGGGTTTCCAACCTAGTGCCAGTAAGAAAGAAGAATGGTGACATCAAGTTGTGTGTGGACTTTAGGAATCTAAACAAGGCCTCAATAAAGGACAACTATCCTTTACCTAACATGGAGCACATGCTTCAGTTGGTGACTGGTTCTGAGTTTCTTTCTACTTTAGATGGCTTCTCTGGTTATAACCAAGTCATGGTAAAAGAATCAGAAAGGATCAAGACAACCTTCACTACTCCATGGGGAACATATGTATATGTTAGGATGCCCTTTGGTCTGATGAATGTTGGAGCCACTTTTCAGAGAGAAATGGATGTTTTTTTTTTTTGGTTACATCAATGACTTTTTTTTGTTTACCAAGATGATGTAAAGGTGTTTTAAAGAAAAGTGACCACTTGTTTCACTTAGAGAAGATGTTGATAAGATGTAGGGAATATGGCATTTTACTCAATCCAAAGAAATGCCATTTTGGAGTGCAGAAGGCCAAATTGCTTGGTTACATTATGTCACAAGAAGGAGTGATGACTCGATCCGTAAAGAGTGGAGGCCATCAACAATGTATGAATTCTAAGGACCAAGAGAGGAATTCAGTCCTTCTTTGTGTAGATAAAATTGATTAGAATGTTTATATCAAACATTGTTGAGTTGACTATCCCAATAACTTCCATGTTGAAGAAGGATTAGATCATCAAATGGGAGGAGGTTGTCATCCAAAATTTTAATGGAATTAAAGAGGAATTTAATCATGCCCCTATTTTGGCAGCCCTAGATTATAAGAAAACTTTCCATATGTTTTCCTTTGCTTCAGAAAACACTATTGATTTTTTCACGTTGTAGAAGGATAATGAACGGCAGTGAGAGGACAATTAATTGCCTTTTTCAGTAAGGCAATGCAAGGGGCGAATTAAAATACACCATCATGGAAAAGTAGGCATTTTCCTTGGTCAAAGCAACAAAGGTTTTCAAGCCTTATATTTTAAGTTCAAAAGTTGTTTCTTATGTTCCCCATACCATGGTAAAAGACATCTTGTCAGAGATGGAAGTCTCAAGTAGAAGATGTAGATGGGTGAACAAGTTGCAAGAGTATGATATGGACATCCAAACCATGAAGTTGGTGAGAGGTTTGGGGTTAGATAAGCTTATGGCTGAGAGAAACTTGCAGACCATTGAGGTAAATGAGGTTGAAGAGGAAAGGGCAGTTGTTTTTGAAAAATTGATAAATTTTGAGTGGTACAAGGATGTAATGTTCTATCTCAGACACTTAAACTAGCCCTGAGCATTTGAATAAGAACCAGAAAAGAGCTCTTAAGTTGGCTTCCCAGAAATATGTCATTACTAATTTTGGGTTAGCATGGAAGAACCCAGAGGGAGTCCTCTTAAGATGCATTATCATGAAGATGAAGCCCCAAAATAATTGTTGATCTCCATGGAGGAGTTTGTGGGGGGAATTTTACTGCAAGAGTCACAACACATAAGATCCTAAGGGTTGGTTATTGGTGGCCAAATATTTTCAAGGATGCAACCATGTTGGTCAAAAGATGTGAGAGTTGTCAGTGTTTCTCTAGAAGACTGAAAGCTTCAGGCTCCCTGCCTTTGCAGCTTGTGTCAATTGAAGCCCCATTCAGGAAATGGGGAATGGACTTCATTGGTGAGATTTCAGACCCTTCAAGTGCTGGCCATAAGTGGATTCTTGTAGCCACTAACTACTTTACTAAGTGGGTGGAAGAATCCCCACCAAGAAGGCTACACACCAAGTTGTCATGGATTTTGTGCTAAACAATATTGTTTGCAGGTTTGGAGTACCAGTCAAAATCATAGCTGATAATGCCATGAGTTTCAGGGCTAGACCTATGGTTGCAATGTGTAAAGGATATATAGGATCAATCAGACATATGCCTCTAATTCTAATCCCCAAGGAAATGGACAAGCTGAGTCCAGCAATAAGAATTTTCTAAAGATTATCAAAAGAACCTTGGAGTTGAACAAGAGAAGGTGGGGTGAACATTTGAAGTTTGTTGTCTGGGAAGATAGGATCACTGTCAAGAAGGTCACTAGAAAGAGTATGTTTGAGTTGGTGTATGGGACTCTTGCCTTGCTACCTCTTCATATGAAATTGTCTTCATATCATTTTATACAACAGATGGAAGATCAATAAGTAGGTCCTTATGATGCCCACATTAACTAGATTGTTGAGCTTGATGAAGAGAGGAGGGAATCCCACAAGAGGTATATAAATTTCAAAGAAAAGATGAAAAAACTATTTGAAATGAAGGCTACTCTCAAAGCCTTCAATATTGGAGATCTTGTGCTACTATGGGATAACATGCATGAGGATAAGCAAAAGTATGGAAATTTTGATTCATTGTTGATGTGCCTTTACTCCATTGACATCGAATTGGTGAGCACACCTTCTTCTTTAAGGATATAGATGGTGAATTTATCGAACTACTTGTTAATGGTAGGCGTCTGAAGTATTTTTTGGATTGATTCCTCTGAATCAAGGTAAACACCTCTTGTACAGTGTATAGTTTATTGTTTGCATCCTTTTTTTGTTTTTTTGCTCATCCCGGTCCTTGGTGACCTATTTTTATTGGCTTCTTTGTTTGTTTTTGGAGATGGCTTTGTTTCTCTACTTTGCAATCTAACTCTATCACCTAATGGATATTTTGGCACTTGATCTACTATTGTTCATGTGGCACTCACAGAGTGACCATCCCCAAGTTGAAGCCAATGTTGGTGCTTAGAATTTTCTTTCCCCATTTGTGCCCTTCAAGATTTATTGATTCACGGCCTCTATCATTTTATCCTTCCCCATATTGTGTTTAGCTAGTCTTTTTTTCCATTTTAATCTACTCCTAGGTCGAAGGTCATGTGTGGGTCCACACTTGTCTCATGGTTCCTTTGTTCCTCTAGAAAAGCTATGTATTTTGAGTCTCCCATGCTATGTTCCTTCAAAACTCACGTTTTCTCATTTCCTCCATTTTCCACAGTCAAGATCTGTTGTCCTTGCCATTTTTTCCCTAAATACTCAAAGATAAATTAATTGATGTGTCCCCAAGGAATGTATTTGAGTCTTGCAACATTTCTAAAATCTCTATCCTTTAAGAAAATTTCACTTTCAGGCTCAAATGGTCATTTCTCTGTGCTTTACGGTTTGATGGGCATTTCCCCCAGTCAAATTTACATCCTTGTATCAACAGGGAAATGTAGCATCCTTTGGTTGGACACTGGTTGTCCAGACACTTCAAAAATTCTATAAAAAGCCTCAACAATAAATTGTGTCCACGTGGACGAACGGTGCTCATTTGAGAATCACCTTTTTGGTTTTTCTTTGAAGTAGCAGTGAGAGGACATGTGGAGGGTTGGTAGAAAAGAGACACGTGGAGGATTCCATTGGGTTTCCCATACTTAGACAAATTTCAAATGGTTTTCTAGAAGTCTAGGACACATGGAGGAATAATGCTCATTTGAAGATCAGCTTTTGGGATTTGCCTTGGAGTAGCACTAGGAGGACACGTGGAGGTTTCCACTACTTTCCCATACTTAGAAAAATTTTATACGAGATGGAAATAGTTTGGTGGAATAGGGACACGTGGCGAGCCCGCGCTTGTTCAGGGTCTTCAACTTGGGCACCATTTTGAATAAGTGTCATGAGGACACATGGGGCATTCCGCTCACTTTGCATATTTGCTTGGTGTTTTCAATGACCAAGGAAGACTACATTAGAACTTGATAGATGGTTCCCTCTACAGAGCTTCAAACCTTCAAACAACTTTTACCAGAGCAAGACACATGGTTAGCCTGTGCTCGTTCAAGGTATCAAGTTTTTGGGGCTATGTCGAGGTGTGAAATTGTGAAACGTGCAAATTTGAAAATTCATAAGGGGCGGGGAAGTTGACCATTAGAGGCAACTTAAAATTTTTAAATATTTTCTTCATAAAGGTTAAAATATCAAAAATGGCCCACAATCCCAATGGGAAATAGTCAATGTTTTTCCCGTCAATGGCATATGTCTTTGGCTTTCGGAGGAAAAGTGAAAAAATTTCCTTTTGAGGGAAAAGGAGTTAAAGGCATAAAAATACTCGAGGTTCATTTGGGACCCACATTAGGGACTTTAAGTGGAAAGGAGGAGCTGTATGGGAAACTTGAAAATTTTTCCTTTTTCTAAAAGAGAGTCAAATGGCAGAATTTTTCCACGGTTCCTTTGGGACCCACCTCAGGACACGTGTTAGGCCCATTTTTCAGAAGTGGTGGTATGCATCAAAATGAGAAATTTTTCAATTTTTTAAACAGGGTCGAGAAAAGGTCAACGGAAGCCCCGAGCCTATTTTTACATCTTCCAAGTGGACGACCGACATTCAAAATCAAAGATCAATGGCTGCTGAGCATATAAATCTAATTTTCCCCCATTTTTTCTATAAAACACCATGGAGTTCGAGCCTTCATGATTTCTTTCTATTTTCTACACATGAAATAGAGGAGAGAGTTAATTTTGATATCTAGAGTTTGGTGGGAAAGATTTGGAGACGTCTTTCGCCATTAAAATGGTCTGACTCTCAAGCCCGATCTAGTTTTTAGTTTTTATTCTATTGAGCACGCAAGGGGATAGATTTGATTGAAATGGGGTGGAAGTGGTTGGCGAATTAATGGAGGTGTGTTTTTCCTGAGAAAGGAGTTAAATGTGGGAAGAAATCAAAGAGATTTACCCTCGAGCACCTAGAGACTTTTGCATATCGATTCTACGAATCATAAAAGAATCATGGCAATCATTGGTGAATTTAAAGTTTTTATCTTTTAGGAGGAAGGGGCTCTATTAGAAAAGATATAAAGGTAATGAATTCATTGTGAAAATGGTTGGGAGTTTTTGGAAAGATCAGGAGTGATTCTCCCAACAAAAAAAGCTTAATAGAGTCCATCCATTTTGAGAAGCCTTCTAGAGAAGCCTTTATATCTCTCTTTGTGTCAAATTTGATCATGTCAAAGTGGTTTCAAGTGTACAACAATTGAAAATCTTTGAGATTGTTCTAGAAACTCTCCCTTGCTGATAAATTTGATCTAACTTTGAGTTATTTTGTGTCAATATTGAGCAAAGTGTATTTATTTCAGTTACGAATGCATACGGGTAGCTTTTCTTGTTTTTATTACAATCTTGTACCAAAACATGGTCCAATCACATACGTATCATTCCTTCGATAGTTAAGTGTCATTTGTAATTTAATTCCTCGAAGAGCCTTCATCTGGGAATGGGATAAATGGTTTAAAATAACTTTTTTTTCATTTTGTTGATAGAGATTATCTGCAAGCCTCTAGGTGTATCTAAGGTGTGACTTGGTTTAAATCTTGGTGCTTTATTGGGTCCTCTGACTCAAGCCTTCATGACATAATCCCACAGGTTGTGTGAAAGAGTGCTGATCTAGGCCTCCATTGAAGCACATATTCTAGTTGAGGAAACAATTTAAGTTTTTGTGCTATTTTATTGATTGAATCTTTCCATTTTGCATAAGCTCTCAAGGATCTGGTGAGTCAAGTCCATCCTATCTCCCATCCCAGAAAAATTCATTTAACAACAACCAATCCTACCCATAATACCCCTGTTTTTCATGTGTGTACATAAATGCATAATCTTTGTTACCAAAACATCTAGAAATAGTTAGGGTCTCAAATGTATTTAGTAACCTTTGCCTTGCTGTGACAATATCTCCATAATCTGGAAGTGATAACTCGTGAGATTCAGATTTTGTGTGTTGATCATATTTTCCTTAAGGCCTTCTCCATAAAATTTATGCAAAAGAAAGGTACATGTATCTCCTTTCATATAACAGAGGTTACAAAATAGGTTCTCTTACCTTGGTTGAAAGGCACAACCTAAAATAGTTAGGATCAAATCACATCCTTTTACATGTGCTACCCACTCCCTTCAAATCTTGAGTGCTAACAAGTCACATAGATTGCTTCCCTGGCTACAAAACGACATACATGATTGTCTATCTGCCTCTGAGTGTCCTGTCAAACCCATGATGTTGCTCATCCTCTGAAGGAGGTTAAATTTGGGTACCAACAAGATACATTTATTCACTATCTTCATTTTTTTTAGCATATTTATGCATTCCTTCATAGATTTATGTTCATTTTTGTTCCATCTCTCGTTGTATTCCAGTTGATATCTTATTGTGATAACTTTCCTACTTACATCAATATATCAGTACCTAATTCATTTATAAGCAATATACTTGAATTACATTAATAATGGTATGAATGTACCTGTAATCTTCCTTTGAAACATGTTGATTTCAATTGATAATGAATGTTGATGTTGGAATTTACATCTTTATGTAATGAGTTCATAAACTTAATTTCCTTGTTGCATAACCTATATTTAATTGATGGTTATAGTATAAAACCTTGTGACTTTTCTTCTTATCTGAGCTCTTTTGTTTTTATGGCTGATCATTCCTTCTTTGTTCCCGAAAAAAATTGTTACAATGGAACTTAATTTGGGCTATTGGTAACTCCACTGTTTTCTGAAAATTATTTGGTTTATAACACGAATTTGGGAATTTATTAATAGAAGAGAATTTACATTGTAACTGAATTGAAAACTCCTCTTGCTGGTGTATGGATGTTCTCTATGTTTTTGGAGCAGTGACTATCTTTGACTGTGTACCCATTTCTACCTTGGTGACTATCTATAATTGTTTTCTTAGAGCTTTGTGATTCATTGTAGCTTGCATTGATGGCCTATTTCTATAGTATCATAAATAATTTCTAACTCAAACTAGTATATTGTTATAGACTATTCAGGAAATTTGTTTTTTCCTCTTGAAATCCTATAGACCTTTTCCATAATTCTAGAAATTATTTCCACTATATGTTGCATCATTGCTTATATTATTAAGATGCAACTAAAATATTATGTACTAGAATTTAAGGTGCTGGTATTTTCACTTGTATATTCATACTGTAGTTGAAAACTTACAAATAAATAATAACATATTGACAATTTTTTTCTTTCTTAGAACTGCTTGGTCTCATATCTACGATACACGTACTTTTTGAATTTCAATGTTTCTTCAATGTACAGATTATAATCATTCTTGATTTTGATTATCTCCTGAAGCTTCAAAAGCATTTATTTCTCAATTTGTAACTTGTATTTTCATACTGTAGTTTAAAATTAATCATAGTTCACCTGCACTATGCTTTTGATCCATTAATTTCTATTTTTAAATATGTTCCTTGGATGAATGATTCCTAGCTCAATTACATCTATTTCTAGATAATTGTATGTTACAAAATAATACTGATGGGAAATGCCTCCTTTGATAGTTAGTCATCATAAATTTACTTCTCAATCATGACGATGACATTTTCTTATAGTTCCTAGTAGACTTTCCTTACTTGAGTTGGAATTCTTTTAGTTCTTGAACTAAAACATAATGATATGCATAGCTGAAAGTGTTCTTCGTTCAATCTATAGATTGTCTAGTTGCAACTGTATGATGGGAAGAACTTCTTGAAAGCTTGATGCTTGAAGATGTCTTAAAATTGTTGCTCTCATGAAGTGATCTACATCCATTTTCATTCCTTGTACATTTTAAGCTCTGTATAGCACCTTCACCTTGACAATGCATTTCAAAATCTGAGAGATTGTATCTTGTGTTTTCTATGGCTGATATCAATTTGTTCCTTCTGATATCTAAAATTGTTGATGTATCTGCATGATAACCACTGCTACTTTGATGTGCATTGTTCTTCTTGGAAGTTGTGTCTACTATAATATATGATCTGCTTCTGCTACTTGGAATTAGTTAGCTTGATTTTGATAAAATCTATATATGAGAATGGCTTACTTGGAACTCTATATTCTTTTCCTAACCTCTAGAATGAGAACCTAAGGCTTGATCTTTATTTAATACTATATTTTTCTAAATCTATTCCATTTGTTATAATGCTAAACACGAAAACCTAATTTTTGTTTGGATAAGTACATTTATATCTTTGTATATTTAGGATTTGGTCTAAAACTTAAATAAATGTAATTTTCTGGTTCAAATTAAATCATGAAGTAATTCTTATATGCAAACACAATCTGTTAGTGTTTATTTCCTTCTTCTTACGTGTACTGCACATTTAGATAAACTAGTTAGAAAATATTAGGCTTTTGGCCTCTCTCATGTTCCATATTTTTCTTCTTTTCTATTTCTTCTATGAAATGATTCTGGGAATCATATACACTGATGTAGAATACTACTCTTGTCAATTTTGTATCTGTCTCTGATCTATCTTATGCATGTAACTCATACCTCATGATGTTAGGAGATCTATTTGCATGAAATTAGATAGTACGGGAATATGGATTAACCTTGAGCTCGTGCTTGATATTATATCGTTTTTCTATTTCTTAGGTTCAATGAAAATGTGGATAGGGAGGATGAAGATGAAGTAAAATTGGAGATTGAAGTGGAGAAAAAAAGGAGAAAGAAACTCAAGGCAATGATGGGTTTTTCATCCTCCTTTACTTCTCTTTTCATGCACATTTACCTTCTACTTCAGTATTTATGAATTACTTTTGAGTTACATCCCACGACTTGTGTGGTAAATATTTCAATCCTTTATGAATAAAATATCAAATTCTTGAAATGAGTTGTGTACATTTTTGTATATTTCAGTTTTATGTTTGGATTGTGTAACGAACTAAATAACTCAATAACATAATTTGATGTATTTAATCACGAAGGAATGAAATTTAAAATACGTGTAAATTTAATAATAAACTCTTAATTATTGTAATCTAAGACGTTGTCTTTTTTCTAGAAGTTAACAGTCCACCTATTCTATAATTCTGGTCTTCATCAAGCTAATACATCTATACTTAAGGATTTTGTGTTCTCTTACTTGAGATAATCATGGAATTGTAGACTATGTGGTTTGTTACGTTTTGTAACAACACACATTGCTTCAAATCACACATAGTCATTAATTTTCTAGTACTTGAAAACATGATAATACTTAATGTATCCCCATAGTTAGGTTCAATTCACTAATGCCATCGATTGTAATGAAGATTCAAGTTGCCCATTTTTGCACAAGTGCAAAAATTTCAACATTGCTATTGATCCTACGAGGAAATATGCTTACTAGCTTGTAGACTAGTGCCTTTGCTCTTGTCCATTAGGCATGATTTTAAAACATATAACAAAAACTATGTTTATGAAGGTCCAACCCTTCCAAAACATACTAAATCTTAGAAAGGATCAGTAAACCAGATTACATGAATGAATGCACTTATTAAATTAAAAAACATTGCAATGTGCATGAAGCACTTATTAAAAGGGAAATCCTACTCTAAACAAACACGTATTATTTTCAGTAACAATTTTTTAAGAAACATATATCATTCACAAGAATAGGAAGTTGTTCTCCATTAATCCTTGAAACCTGAAATGCATTGTGTTCTTTGCAAGATTAAATCATATAAGGACCACTCTAGATTGTATCAAACTTTGTGTGGTTTCCTGTCTTTCCAAGATAAGCATCCCACTTTAACATAATGTCTCCTTCATTGAAGACTCTAAACTTAGCCTTCTTATAAAAAAATTTCTTCATCTATTTTTGATTCTTTTCCATGTTCAAGATGAGCTTGATCTCTCATCTCTTGTAACTCCATTAACTCTACATAACGAACTGCAATGGTTCATTTCAAGTAATTCCATCTGATGTAGCAAATATAATGTAGGAAACTCAACTGAGATGGGAATTCTTACCTCTCTTCCATAAACAAGCTTATACGGTGAATTTCCAACTGATATTTTAGGAGTCACTCTGTCAAACCAAAGTGCTGAACTCAACATTAGATGTCAAGCTCTTTGGTTTTCTTTGAGTGTTCTTTTGATGATCCTTAGAAGATTTTTGTTAGTACTTTCAGCTAACCCATTACCTTGTGGGTAATAATTAGATGACGTAATTAAATTATTTTTCTGCTTAATAGCCCAATCAATTACTTTACACCAATAAATGCTAATGCATTATCTAAATTGATAGTTGTTGGAACACCAAATCTGAAAAATATACCTTCATAAAAGGATAGTAGTAAAGTCTCATTAGCGTCTTTCAAAGCTATTCCTTCTATCTAGCGTGTAAAGTAATCTGTAGCAGTAAAAATCCACTTGTGTCCTTGTGACGAAGGTGAATTTATCATACCAATAAAGTCAAGACCCCACTGCATGAATGGTTTATCCACTGAAATAGGATGTAGGGGAAGCGAAGCTAAGCTGTTCTTTCACAACAAAGAAAACACATTTCTTAAAAATCTTGATCTATTCGAAGCAGTCTTTAAGTATGTTGGCCAAATAGTAACTAGGTTTCATAGTTTTTAAAGATGTAGTACATGCTAGAAAGAGACCTCTTGTAGGTCCTTCATGGAATTCGGATAATAATTATTGAATTCTATCATAATTAACACATCATAGCAAGATTCTTTTTATATCTCTCTTAAATAACACGCCATCAATGAAAATATAAGGTAAATCTTATAACCTTAAATACCTTCATTTTTTCTTTTCAATACCTTCTAGATAAGTGCCATGATATGGATAGTTAACTAAATCAGTCATCCACCTTTATTCCTTTATTTCTTGGACTGAGTTTGGGTTGCTTATTTTCTTGTTGCACCATGTTATCTCGACTATTGATACGAGAACTTTAGCATGGTAATCTGGATCTTATGATTATGCTTCCTATAATTTTTCCATATTAGTAATTAGATTCTCACACAAACCTTTACCTCAAACTATTTTCACAACATGGATATCAACATCATATTCCATAACTTTTGTAATCTAGCCTACTCTCTTCTCATTCAACTCTTTGTTCAACAAGAATGCTTTCACACTTGGATGAGAAACTAAAACATGTATCTTGTTATTGGAAAGCATGTACTTGAAATTTTTAATCCTCTAACTACTAAAAGTACCTATTTTTCAAGAAAGGTGTACCTTGTCTCGTAGTCATGTAGAATCTATTTAGAGAAAGTAATGGGTTGCTCTATATTTTCTGCATTAATCTAAGTTAAAATAGCTGAAATAGTCTCAGCTCCCGCAAGTGCATCCATTGTAAAAAATTTATCAAAATTTGAATTTGCAATAGTAGGAGCTTGTGAAATGGATGTTTTAATTGCTTCAAAACATTCTTTCCCTTCGTTGTTCCAAGAGAAAGTCTTCTCTTTCTTTAACATGGTTGTCAAAGGTTTGACTAATGCTGCAAAATATGGAACAAATCTTCTAACGAAGTTGATTTTTCCGAGAAAACTTTGTAGTGATTTCTTATGATGAGGTAAGGATAACTATGAAATAAATTTAAATTCTGAAAGGATCAATAGCTAAAACTTGTTTAGAGACAATATGACCAAGCATTTTACCCTGATGGAATGAAAAAATGGACTATTTGGGGTTCAAGGATATTCAAAATTGTCTACAAACCTGAAAAGTCTACCTTGAATGCATTAGATGTTCATTGGAATATTTTAAAAACATGGTGACATCATCTAAATAAACTAATATGAATTTATTTAAAAATATTTGAAAATTCATATCCATTGAACATTGAAACGTTGCACCGGCATTTGAAATAATAAAAGGCATTATTTTATAAGCATAAGTACCCCATTTAGTGTTGAAGGTTATTTTGTATTTGTCTTCGTTACACACAATGATCTGATTGTTTTTGTTGTAGCCATCTAAATGAGATAATTTATCGAACAGAACCTATTCTCAAAATATGATCCATATTTGGCAGTGGATAATGATCTTTTAATCAATCTTTATTCAAGTCTCTGAAGTCACGTACATAGCCTACTTTCTCCATTATTTTTCTGAATAGGAACAAGATTAGCTACCTAACTTGAATTCTTAAACAAAAAAATAATACTTGGTTCAATTTAACTTGGATAATTCTTTTCTCATCAATGGCTCAATTTTTAGGTTTACAGGCCTTTTCTTTTGCATAACTGGCTTAGAATTTGGCTACAATTTTATTATATGCTAAGCTAAAATTGGATCAAACCCTCTTGGATCTTGTTAATTCCAGGAGAAAAAAAAATCTCTTAATTCTTTACATAATTTGATAAATGACTATTTTTTAGGTAAAGACCATACCTTTCCAATAAGTAGCTTCTTTTCATCCGCCACCAAGAATTCTTTGTATTTATCTACGTGAGCTGAAATATTTTCATTGTCTTTTCTTAACTTATCATTAGAACTGAAAATGTCTTCTAGAGTGACCAATCCTTGAGGTAAATTGTTTGTATTTAACAAAACAATCTGGTCACCATAGAAGTGTTATAGTTCTTCTTGATTTATTGTAGAAAATTCAGCTTCTTGCTGCAAAAATCTGTAAATCTATTTATCATCTTTGAAACCCTACAAATTCTCTTCGTTATTATGCTAAATCGATGTTATGATAATTAATTTAGTATGTAGTTATACCTTGTTATTTTAAATCTATTCTAGTACATCAAAATTAGCACTAATCAAGCATTGTTGCAAGTCTGTCTACATGATTATTTTTCAGCTCTTGGGATAGATTTAATGTTAATGGCATAAAAATCATCCATTAATTCTGAAACTCTATGTTTTCAAGACTTTAAAAGTGATTTCTTACACACATTAAAGTTTTTCACTTGATTAATAACTAATTCGGATCTCTGAAAAACTTTAAAGTGTTGATACCTCTCTTTCTATCCCATTACAAGCCATGAATTAATGCTTCATATTCAGCTACATTACAAGTACAAGAAAACTAAAAAATAAAGTTGAAAAGTACCTTTCATTTAAAGGGGAAGTAAGAATTAAACCTACTGATTTTCCTTTCTTATTTTAAGCTCCATCGAATTGAATATTCCATATCTCTTTTGTTTCTTCTTCTATTTTGGACAGCAAGGGAATTGGTGTATTTTCTTCATGCAAGTAATAAACACTGAAAAAATCTTCTTCTACTTCCTTAAAAGGGTCATAATCATGTTCTTCTTGAGTCTTCTCATCCATGAATAGATTAGAAACACCATCTAGTGTGGAAACATGAGTTGTAACATCAAAATTAGACTGATCTAAAATTGAGTAATTTGTTGTAGCATTTGAAGCATGAGGCTCAATATGAAACCTAGCTAGAGGCTCTTAATTTATGGTAACCTTAGTTCCATATCGTGTAGTAAAGAACAAAAATGACCAATCCGAAGAAATGTAACCTCTTATTTTTGCTGTAAAATCTCGTGATAAACATAAGGCAAAATAGGGAGGCAAATCTACAATAGTCACATCTTGTAGAATTGTAACATTGGGACAAGCATGTAAACTTACTTCCAGGTTTCTGATAATACCAATTATATTAGTTGTTGTCCTGTCTAGCTCCTTCTTTCCTCGAATACTTAGAGAATTCCACATTGAGATATTAACATTATGCTTTTTCATTACATAACCAATGTTAAAAAAACAACAATTTTGGAAATAGACTTTATTATTTCAGCATAGGCTTTGGCAAAAATTACTCTTCTTCTACTACTTTTGATATTTGATGTATGAAAAATCCTCTTCGATCACGTTGTGACTTTTTTTGTGGTTCTTTACTAGTTGGAACACCTACTATTTTTTGAATAATAACAAAACTATTTGCTTATTTTTGGCTACTAGTTGTTGTTTTATCGGATCTGTGGGAAGAACGGGCCTATTTTGATGTTTTTCTCTCTTCTGAGCCTTTTCTTAGACCCTAGTAGTAATGGTAATAATATCATCTTCAATAAAACTGACAAAGTGTTGTTCATGTGCTTTCTAAACATGAATTTCTTGCTACCCACCCTCCATTTAAGGCATGTAAAATACTTGTTGAGGTGTGAACGGGGTTTATATTCATAAATGCATTTGGTGGGTTAGCAATGAATGAGGTTGATTACAAGGTTGACACCATTCCTCAAAAACCATGTTAACTAGAACAAGAGTGCTAGATGAACTAGGATATTTTTGGTTGAATTGCCTTGGCTGATATTGTTGTCTATAATTCTGATTCTACTAATATGGCTGCCTATTCTGTTGATTTTGTTGATTTTGTTGATAAGGAGCTTGATATGGCCTATTAGGCTGGGCTAGTTTGTTTTCAATTGACGTTAATTTATTACCCATAGTTTGTAAAGCTTTAAATACATCATCTGAAGGAGCTAAAACAATAGGCTCTATAATGGTAATAGGCTACAAAATAGGTGAAAAATATTCTATAAGAGGCATTGAAGGCCTTGGTGCAATTTACCAACTTGAATAAGGTTGTTTTCAACTTAGATAACAATATCATAAGCTATTGGGAGAGTATCTTCTCTCATAGAATGAATCACAGTTAAAATATCGTTGTTTAGGGCTTTAAGATAATAAAGAAGAGCATGGTCAACTTGACGATTGAAACTTGTTGTAATTCTTTCCCAAGTTCTAGCAAAAAGGATATTAAAACTAGCCATAAATTCATGAGGAGCTCTCTTAATTGTAGACAATTATTCCATGAGGGATAAATCGTCTAAATGTTCTTGATTTTTTTTTAGAAATTTCTCACCTAACTCATCCCAAGTTCTTATGCTTCCAATTTCTAAGGTTCTATACCATTGCAATGCTTTCACTTTAAATGATGGAACTAAAAGTCTCAAGGCCACATCTTCATGTGTCAGAATATGGATTCCACATAGGGTTACAACATCTTTGATGTTCTCTGCAGGTGTAACCTGATTTTCACCAGTGAATGAAGGAAAACGTTTCATGGCAGTATTAGGAATATCATGATAAACTGAAATTACTAATGGGCTGCCATTAGTAAAGGTCACAAAATTCCTAGGTGGTTGAATAGCCATTGGAAAAAATGGGATCTGAACAAAGAAATTAATACATGGTGACGGAAGATTGGGAGGAGGGTTGTTAAAACCAGTCCTATTATAAGGTAGGGTGTTACCAACTCTTCTTCTTCTTGTAGAATTCAAAGGTAAAGAAATAAACTCAAAAGGAATTCCTCTTATCGATGATATTTTATTCACTTTAGGCATGGAACATGCTACAAAACTACTCTGAAATCATTCTTACAGAGTCACCAAATAAATATTTTAATTTTTATAAAAAATTGTTGCACCTTGTTGCTCCAAAATTAACTTTTATTTATTGTGAACCATTTGTATATCGTTGTAATTTTCTCACAGATATGATTTTTGTCCCACCAAGCATGCCAAAACTATTATCTCTCAAAATTACACCCTGTAAAGAGATGACTACATAGGTTCTAAGATTGATTTGTATCTCTCTCTTTCGTAGATAGAATAGAAATACCTTAGGTCTGTTGGCATATCTATTGTTAAGGTGATTCTCTAGTTCTCGAGGGCGGTTCCTTCTTGATGTATCCTAAATTAATGTTTTGGGGTTCTAAGTGTAAAAGATGACTGTAAATGAATAGAAAACGGCATGATACACCAAGCTGATTCGGGAATTTCACCGAGTTCATGCAAATATATTTGAGGATAAATTTTGGGTGTACAATCCAATAGTTTTTAGCAAAATACTAACGCAGAACACTTGAAGTACGGATGGAATGATTCACAAAAATATTTTTAGGATAAACATGCACACTAATACTATGTAGAAATAAATAATTTTTCACAAGGTAAGATGATTAATCGGGAATTTGAAATTCACAAGAATTAATAAGATATACACAATACGTAAATAATTGGAAAGGAAGAAATCAATTCTCATTCAAAGGGAAAAACTGGAAAAATCTTCTTCAACACTCTTGTTTCAAAAAAATTCCTCTCCTACGCCTTGCGGTTGCACACAATATATAGAAATTTTATTCATCCCACCCCTTTCTAAAAATAGACTAAAATTTGTACTCGCCCATGCATCTGTTTTTATCCTTTATAATGAATAATTAAAGAAATAAAAATAAACATGCTTATGCAATGAGGCATTAATAGCCTTGGTTTCAAAAATACAACTCAGTCAAACTGTAGTTGATTGTTCTATTTTTAACAACGTTGGATGAATAACTTATCTAGTAATAAGCTTTGCTTGATGAGTAAGTTTTCTCCAATGCATGTAATCTATGTCTTCTAGCTGATGATGTGACATCTGTAACTTGACCCACTTGCTATGATAAATTTAGCACTTTAATCTTTCCCCTTGGATGCATATGCAAGAATCAATCTCTGTGTGTGACTAAAATAATTTCTTTATTTGCAACACTTTGAAAAACTAATTCACCAATGCATTAATCTTGATGGGGACCACCGAGGCATAGTTTGATTGCTTTATATGAAAGTTCCATAACAGATAACATAAGGTTTACCTTTTTCTTGTTGGTATATAGACTATGGTTTTATAATTTTATTCATCCTTTTGATCATATGTAATGTAAGGTAAAGCTCACCCTTTTGTTAATCATTGTGGTTGGCTTGTATATTTTGGACCTTTGATAAGTCAAAGAATATGATAATGAAATGACAAGGTGACACCTTTTGAATGATGTTTTGACCCTTCCCATGAATGTTAGTGAAAATTGGACTCACTTGGGTTAAGTTACATTGTAAAAGTGGAATTAAATAGTGTTCATTGATTATAGTACTTACCTCATCTCTTATCATTGATCTCATGATCCATGATTGGGTTCAGACTTTGTAATAAATATGGTCAATGATCCCATAGCCATTGATATTATACATCCTAATCTACACCATTGATCATGACCTAGTTGGTTTAGGGTTTCGTGGAAAGTTGAGACAATTGTTCTTTTCTTACCATGGTCTAGTTTCATTAATTCACAGAGAGTTATAGTAGAAAAACGTTGAGAACCCCATCATTTGTGCATTATCACTTGAGCTCTCTGTGTGAGCTAAGCAGAGCCATGTCAATTTTTTTGTAAAGGCCATTTGAAGTTTTGATGCTTTGTATTTCTTTCTCATAGTAGTCAAGCTTATAGGGAATGAAGCTTTTCTGCCTAGTTCAAGCTCTCTGTGTAAGCTTCATGTTATATTTGTATTGAAGGTGGTTCTTAGGAAAGTCTTATGGAAACTTTATCTTTACATAGCTATCACCGATGGGTTTTATCTACCGGCCATCGTCATGGAGGAAATTTTATCTCTCCTGTCAATGATGTCAAAATGAACCTGTGAGATTTTTGAGCCCTCTGTGGCTTCCTCCAAGGATCTGTTGTTTGTGAAAATTGGTGAGTAACTACAAAAGTCTGAGCTCCATTATTTCTCTGTTTACGCTGAAACTTTTACAAAGCTTGGTTTTTGATTCAAGCCTCTTGTTTATTTGTGCTTCTGAGATTTTGTTTTACTATTTCTATTATCTTCGTACCATCTTTGTCATTATTTGAAGATTTTGGCATTTGGATAATAATATTTATAATATTTTATTACATCCGATCTCTTCCCCATTTGCAAAAGCGAGTGCAATGAGTTGGAGATCTCTTAGAAAATTTGAGGTAGCCCTGACTATTATTTTAGCTATGGTGGATGAAAATATGAGTTTTCCTTATTCTATCTAAGTTGCTTCATGCCATTCAACAACCATTACCTAAACTCTTGGCTATCATTTCATTTTGGACTTCGATCCCAGTACATTTAATTTTCCTATTTCATTATTCTAGACCTTGTAAACCATTTGTATTTGGCCATGAAAACTATGAATGCCATTTCATTATGGTTTTACCACGCGTCACTCTTTTTGAGATTCAGCTTGCACAATTTAGAGCTCGATATGTGTGAATCTCCATCTGGGTAACCCTCCTGATGGGGTTTCAATGTTTCTATTACTTTGAGTTATCATTTACCTACTATATTGTCATGAATGATGTAAGAAAACTTAGTATGACTGCTTATATATTAATGGAGCTTTGATTGGTATAACTCCTTTACTAAATTTATTTCGATTGAACTCTTTTTATGGCTTATCATTTCACAACATAGGTTTTTGCTAATATCATACTCTTGTTCGAATAGATATCTACATGCATGATTTTTTTGAAATTACCCCCTTCTAAAACTCTATACCAAAAACCCTTGGGGTGCTTTGATTTATTACTTTGTATTTTGAGAAACTTGTACTTTTTCCAATTCATGCCATTTCTTATGGGTATTTGCCATTGCGATCAAATTGGGAGCTTGAAGCTTTAATGGGCTTGTTGTTTGAAAATGTTTAGTTTTTCTAGTTTGATTTTTCTATCACTCATTTGTCTTTCATTCTGATGGCTAGCCTTTTATCTTTGAGCTAGAAGTTAGACAATCTTGAACTCGAAACTAGATATTTCCATTACATTCTTATGTAGCTTATGAATGCAGTGGTTTTGAATTTAACTTTGGTCCATTAATGTTTTCCCTTTTGGCTAAAATAACTTAAAACAGATGCATTTATTCACTATCTTCATCTGTGTTTTAGCATATTTATGCATTCCTTAGTAGATTTTTGTTCATTTCTATTTCATCTCTCTTTGTATTCGGTTGATATATGATTGTGATAACTTTCCTACTTGCATCAATATATTGGTACTTGATTCATTTATAAGAAATATAATTGAATTCCATTAAGAATGGTATGACTGTACTGTAATCTTCCTCTAAAACATGTTGATTTCCATTTGATAATGAATGTTGATGTTGGAAGTTACATCTTTATGTAATGAGTTCATAAATGAATTTCCTTGTTGCATAACCTATATTCAATTGATGGCTACAATATGAAACCTTGTGACTTTGCTTCTTATATGAGATCTTCTATTTTTTATGGATGATCATTCCTTCTCTTTTCCTGCAACAAATGGCTATGATGGCACTTCATCACGGGCTATTGGTAACTCTTTATTTTCTTAAAATTATTCTATTTATAACACAAATGGGAATTTGTTAGTAGAAGAGAATTTACATTGTAACTAAATTGAAAACTCCAATTCTGGTGTGTGGATGTTCTATGTGTTTTTGGATCATTGAATATCCTTGAATGTGTACCCATTTATGTCTTGGTGACTATCTATAACTATTTACTTAGAACTTTGTGATTCATTGTAGCTTGCGTTGATGGGCTATTTCTATAGTATCATAAATCACTTCTAACTCGAGCTAGAATCTTGTTGTATCTTGTTGAGGAAATTTCTTTTGTCCTCTTGAAATCCTATATACCTTTTCCTCAATTCTAGAAATTATTTCCACTATATGTTACATCATTACTTCTATCTTTAATATGCACCTCAAATATTACGTACTATAATTTAAGGTGTTTAGTCCTATCACTTGTATCTTCATCCTATAGTGAAAACTTACAAATAAAAAATAAGATATTGATATTTATTTTATCTTTCTTGGCACTGCTCAAGCTTAAGTCTCTTATACACGTACTTTATAAATTTGAATGTTTCTTCAATGTATAGTTGTAATCATTCTTTCTTTTGATTGTCTCCTGAAGCTTCAAAAGCATTTACTTCTCAAGTTGTAACTTCTATTTTCATATTGTAATTTAAAATTAATCATAGTTGATACTACACTGTGCTTGTGATTCATTAATTTTTATTTTTAAATATGCACCTTGGATGAATGATTCCTAGATCAATTACATCTCTTTCTAGATAATTGTATGTTACAAAACCATACTGATGGGAAGTGCTTCCTTTGATAGCTGGTCATTGTAAATTTACTTCTCAATCCTGAAGACGAAATTTTCTTATAGTTCCTGGAAGGATGTCCCTTTTTGAGTTGGAACTATTTTAGCTATTCGACTAAAACATAATGATATGCAGAGCTGAAAGTGTTCTTCATTTAGTATATAGCCTTTGTCTAGTTCTGAATGTATGATGGGAAGTACTTCTTGAAAGATTGATGCGTGAAGATGTATTAAAAAAATTCTCTCATGAAGTTATCTAAAACATTTTTCATTCCTTGTACGTTTTGAGCTCTGTATAGCAGCTTCACCTTGCCAATGCATTTAAAAATTTGAGAGATTATATCTTGTGTTTTCTATGGTTCATATCAATTTGTTCCTTCGATATTTGAAGCGTAGATGTATCTAGATGATAACCACTACCGATTTGATGTGCATTGTTCTTCTTGCAACTAATGTATACTATAATATCGATCATCTTCTTCTACTTGGAATTAGTTATCTCGATTTTGATAAAATTTGTATCTAAAAATGGTTTAGGCTTTTGGCCTCTCTCATGTTCCATAGTTGTCTTATTTTCTCTTTCTTCTATGAAATGATTTGGGAATCATATAGAATAATGTAGAATACTACTCTTGTCAATTATTTATCATTCTATGATGTATCTTATTCTGAAACTCATACCTCCGATGTTAAGAGATTGATTTGCATGAAATTAGATAGTTCAGGAATATGGATTAACCTTGAGCTCATGATGGACAATCATTCCTTTTTTTATTTCTCATGTACAATGCCAATGTGGATAGAGAGGGTGAAGACGAAGTAAATCTAGAGATGGGAGTAGAGCAACGAAGGTGAAAGAAACTTAAGGAAATGATGGGTTTTTCATGCTCCTTTATTTCTCTTTTTATGCACATGTACCTTCTCTTTCAGTAGTTATGAATTACTTTTGAGTTACATCCCACGACTTGTGTGGGAAAATTTTCAATCCTTTATGAATAAAATATCAAATTCTGGAACTTAATTGTGTACTTCTTTCTGCATTTATTTTTATGTATGGATTATATAGTGAACTAAACAACTCAATAACATAATTGGATGTATTTAATCATGAAGGAATGAATTTTAAAATACCCACAACTTTAATAATGAACTCCCAATTACGGTAATTTTCAACTCTATCTACATTTCAAAAGTTAACACTCCACCTATTCTCTAATTCCAGTCTTCATTAAGATAATACATTTGTCCTTAAGGATTATGTGTTATCTTTCTGAAGATAAACATGGAATTGCAGACTATGTGGTTTGTTACATTTTTAAGATAACACATACCTACAAATCACACGTAGTCATTAATTTTCTAGTACTGAAAACATGATAATGCTTAATGTATCCCCCTAGTTAGGTTCACTTCATCAATGCCATCCATCATAAGGAAGTTTTGAGTTGCGTGTTTTTGCACAAGTGCAAAAATTGTCAACATGAACCTAAATAATAGATCTCTGTAGAGATTTCAAAATGTAATAGCCTAATCTAACTCTAGTACCCATTCTAAAACTATATAAAAGGACTAGATGGTGAAGAAGTAGAGTATAAAATATCCCTTCAAGCATAACATACCTTACCACCATTCTCTCCGAACATCATCATAGGGGTTGAGGTAAATGATTCCTACTTTGGTAATTTGTAAGGCTCCATATCCCTCAAGAAATTTATTTTCCAATGAATGTTTTTCAAACGTATTCCTATAGAAGTTAATACCATCAGTTCCCAATATTGTATAAAAAGTTATCAAATTCTCTGTAATTTTGAAGTCTTTACCTTTGAAAAAGAGGACTGCATTTTTCCAAATCTTAGCAATCATTATGGAAATGTTCTTATTAAAACCCATAATCCTGTACATAAATGTGGGAAAACCATCCACATCTAGTGCTTTCAAAGCTCCACATTATCTTCTCAAGCTAGGTCGAAGGCGGCTCATTCTACAAGGTGGTCCACCCATGGTTTTGAGATGAGAGTCATAAGAGAATAGGGGTTAGGCATGGTGAAAATGGTAGCTAGTGAAGGAAAAAACAAAGCAGAGAACAATGTAAAAATAGAATTAAGAAAAAAATGATTATTACGCAAGGTAATATCACTTTTTAAGCATGTGCAATATTCATGTTGGCAAGAGGAAATTTTCCCATTCCATAAGCTTCAACTAACCATTGGGACAACTACCCAAATTTTCCTTGTTAATGATCTCCTTTGAAGTTTTTGGGATTTCATAATTATTGACCTAATAATTATAGTGATTGCTAAATACACAAAAGTTGGAAAAGGCATCTGCATCCTTATTTCCCTCTCTATAGGTATGGAAGAATTTAAACGGTTGTATGATCACCACATATTCTTTTGGCCTCATGTATGAAGTCATTTATAGTCTAATGAGGGGGATGATATCATTAAATTGGTTAATGATATTTATAGATTCAACAATTATGATTTTAGTGATCTCGAGTGATTTATGATTTTTAGCTTCTCTTAGACCCCATAAGGCAGCAAGAACCTCCGCATAGTGATTAGGCGAGTTCCCATAGGACCAAAATATACAACTATAATATTTCCAAATTTATTTATGATAATTTACCATCCTTCCACAGCTCCATGGTTTCCCTTAGAGGCTCCATCGAAATTAAATTTGAACCTATTCTCAGGTGGAGGAATCCATTGAACAAGAGAGTCATCTATACTTATATGCCCATCTTGAAGGTTCTCCATATTGATGTTCTAGTTGAGCGAAACATCTCCTCTTTTTAGCGAATCTTAGGTTCTTGAAAATTTTAATGTTTTCCTTGATGAAAATGGTGATCTCTTTTAAGAGTCCTTTTCTATTATTTTTAGTATTCCTAAAAAACAAGGGAATTTCTTTCCATATTCTCTAAATGACATGAGGGAAAGTAAGCCTCCATATATTTCTAAGCATGCTATGTTTGAAGGGGGTATACCAATGTTCCGGACATGAAAAATTTCATTTGGTAAAATTCAATCAACCTCCAATCTTGAAATAATGAGAAGCAAAAGGCTTGAGGCAAAAGGGCAATGAAGAAAGTGATGGTGAATAGTTTTATCTTCTTTCCTATATAGATGGCATATGTTTGGCATGGTAGAGCCTCTCTTTACCAAGTTATCAATAGTGATAATGATTTTATTGAGAACCATCCATAAGAAATGGTTGATTTTGGGGTTTATATATCTTTACGTAAAATTCTTTTCAAGTCAAAAACACAACTAGAGTCACTGAAATAACACGATAACCCATTTTGATTATATAGGAGACGTCATAAGACTCAACCAAAAAAATTCATTTCAAGATTGGATTTAGCTAATCTAGATGTTTAAAGTAATTTTTGAATGTCATTTATGAGGCTTCCGAATTTGGGCCTATCCATGTGTAGATTCTTCCATTGAAATCTACCATTGACACAAGTGATGTAGTCACCGAACTTGTGTCCATAATCTGTTGTGAGGTTTTCTTGAAAAAAATCGTAGGAATTATTACTCTTAAGGATTTGAAAATCCACCCAGTTGTCTTTCCATAAATGAATATCCTCTCCGTTTTGAAGCTTCCACTTGCATCCCTTCTCCATGTCCCTTCTTATTATTGTTAGATTGTTTAAGAAAAGGAATCTGTAAGAATATTTTATTCTTTCGAAAGCTCATAGTAGAATCTTTTGAAAGATATCTAGATCTTATAATATCGGACCAAGGATGTGCTTCCTTTATAAGCCTCCAACTCATCTTAAAAATGAGTGTTGTATTCATAGTTTTAATATTTTTGATACCAAGACCTCCAATCTTCTTATGAGTGTAATATTTGTACCAAGCTACAAGATAAAAAAATTTCTTTTCCTTCATGATTTCCCAAAGAAAATGATTTTGAATTCTTTCAATTCTATCAATCACAACAATGGGGATGAAAAACATAGACATGATATAAATCGGAAGGTTTTATAGTGTGCTTTTGATGAGTATGCATTTCCCATAGCACTAGAGAGGACATTCCCCTTCCATCCAACAAGATTTTTGTGAAACCTGTCAATCAAAGAGTTCCAAACATTCATAAAGATATTATTAGTACCCAAAGGAAGTCAAAGATAGGTTGTAGGGAGGGAGTTATTCTCACAACCTAGAATTTGAGCAATATTTTGTTGATGGTTAAGAGGAGTGTTAAAGAAGAAAAGAGAAATCTTATCAAAATTAATTTACTTCCACAAAAATCTTCATACAATTTAAGAATAAAATTCATTTCCTTAGCTTCAAATATAGAGGCAAGTAACAAAATGATGGTATCATTAGAAAATTATTAAAGAGAAATAGTGATCTTAAGGGATGTAGGTTTGAATGCTTTAAGATAACCCAAAGTGGTAACTCTAATATGACGATGTTGATTAGGGCATCAAGCATGACAATGAATAAGAGAGGATAAATAGGGTCATCCTACCGAATACCTCTATTTATAGAAAATAATCCTACAAGAGACCCATTAATAATGATAGAGAATATAGGGGTGGATATATAAGAGCTGATGATCTTTTCTAAGTTGAAAAAAAACTGAATTTTTCTATAACCTTGTCAAGAAAATTCCAAGAGACTCTATTAAATGCTTTTTCTTATCTTATTTAACAACCATACCAGATATCTTACTTTTCACAATAAAATGGATATTTTTACGAACCATCACCACACCATATTGAATGATTCTCCCTTTGAAAAATCCTCCATGTTGGTTGGAAATAAAGTTGGGAAGAACCACGGTAGTCATTGTCTTGGTGAAGATTTTGTAGAGAATGATAGTGATGCTGAGAGAATTTTAAAATGATTAAAATCCTTGTCACTTGGTTTCTTAGGCGAAAAAATAATAAAAGTATTACTAATCCCTTTAAGAAGCTTACTAGTTCTAAAAACTCATTGACATCCTTAAGAAGTTCTTCTTAAGTAGATGTCCAGAATTTATGATAGAAATTTGTTGAGAAGCCATCAAGTCATTGGGACTTATCTCCTTTAAGGGAGAAGACAAGTTTTTGAAATTATTTGATATTAATTTCCTTAGTGAGGTTGAGGAATTCCTCCTTAGGAGAGAGACTAATAAGGTTAGCTTCCAACAAGGTATCAGTAGATTTTAAAGAGAGATTACTATTATCATTTAGAATTTTTTGTAGAAAGCAAGAGATTCATCTTTGATGAAATCCATATTGGAAGTGACTGAACCATCAACCAAAGAAACTTTAGAAAACTTATTATCAGCTCTATGTTTTAAAGCAGTCATGTGGAAAATTTTTGTGTTTCTATCTCCTTCTTTTAACCAGAGAGTTCTATAATTTTGTCTCCAGAAAGAATCTTCCCTAGCACATATGTTATGAAGCTTAGATAAGATTCTTTTCTCAAGGAAATAATCATCCTGAGACATTCCCTTACTAGTAATCCTTTCCTTCAAAGTAGTTAGCTCATCCTTAACCCATTTTTTTTGGATGAACACATTCCCAAAAACTGTCTTGTTCTAGATTTTGACATTTTTTCACATAATTTTTCTTCTAACTCGATTTAAACTTTCTTGATCTTTCCACATTAATAATCCACTAATATTTAACTTTATCCTGAATCTCAGGATGGTCTAGCTACTTTTAACAAAATTTAAAAATGGAACAAGTTTTATTATCAAGATGAAGAATGGAAAGGACAATAATATTATGTTCTGAACCGATTCTAGGTAGTGAAGAAATTTGAAAGCTTTGATTTAAGATCCAATTCATAGAAATGAGTTCCCTATCAATCCTGACTTGAATTTGAATTTCACCTAGTATTTTACTAAACCAAGTAAAGGGATTACCATGAATATCAAAGTCTAAAAGATCGAGAAGAATAAATTAACTCGGAAAGATCATCTATACCAACATTAAAATTAGATGAGAATCCTCTTTTCTTAGTTGGTGAAAGTGGGGTGTTAAAATCCCCCATAATCATCCGAAGAAAGGTGCTCACAACATAAGCCAAAACTTATCAAGTCCTTCCAAATATGTCTTCACCCATGGAGAGTATTATGAGCATAAATAATGGAGAGAATCCAAGTCAAAGATCCATCATTGGTATGATAGGCCACAACAAGATGGTTAGAAGTAGAACATATCACTTTACCGAAACTTTGGAAGGATTCCAAAGAAAAAAATACCTCTAGAGGAACCTCTATATTCCACACTAGAAATGTATTATTTTTCTAGATAAATATTTAAAAATTTTAATGGCTTTGAGCTCATCTTTGTTCGGATGGCCAAAATGATGGGTATGTTGTATTTTCTTAACTCTCTAATAGTTATCTATTTTCCAAGCCCATTGAGACCCATTATGTTCCAAGAGACAACCTTCATCTAAGGAGATTAGGGGAGATGATTTTTGATGGTCCAATGTGGATTGGGTCCCATCTGCAATGCTTTATCAATTTCTCTCTTCCTTTAATCATTGTTTAAAGGCCTCCCTTTCGAGGTATTAGCTTTATTATTTTCATTCTTTCTAGCAGATCTAGTAACTCTAGAGCTAGAAGCATTCCAATTTTTGGTATATTTCTTCTTACGAAAATAAAAGGCACGTAGGACTCCCTTAAAAACTTATTTTTTTCATTTTTTTGTTTTGGTTGAATATAACGTGTTAAGGTGTTAGTGTTATCAGCCACTGATGTGGATTTTAGCTCGATTAATCTCATCTTCTTTATTATCAAAATAGTTAAGTGTATCCTACATACACTTGTTGGTTTTTCCCATATCTTATAGAAGTATGTTGATTGTGTCAAAATTTACCATATGTGAAATATCAGCTATAGAAATTTTATCATCCACCAAGTCAGCCTTTATCTCCACCGAAGTGTTTAGTTGGTCTAGGATTGCTTTGGTGAGGTTTGACTATAAAATCTTCATTTTTTTGTTGTAGACTTTTCATTGAAGGGTTTCTTATGCCATTGGACCAAATTCTAAATCTAGAGAGGTGGGTTCAGTATTAATAGATGAAGAGAGAGGTTCTTTAGTAATAGATTCTATAGATAAACCTCGATCTATGTCGATAATCTTTAAAGGTGTGGAGAAAGATAAATCCTTCAAAATGTTCCCCTTTTCTGGTTATTATCCTCTTTAACACAACCATATTATTCCAATTTTGGGTTAAAATAACTGTAACCACCTCATTGGCTTCATACAATTAGAGAAAAAAATCCACAAGTTTTACATTGTCAGACACTTCTTCCTTATTTTGAATCTTTGGTTTAGGAGTTGTGGGCCCAAAGAGTTCAATAAACAAGGGTTTTTGTAAGGGGTTTTAACATTACCTCGATATTTGTTTTTACGAATCGTTGAGAGTTAGGGACTTGAATTTTACCTTCTCTAGAATTTTTGACATTTTCTTATGCCCATTCAATTTAGATTTATTTCCTTTATGAATAGCATATTCATTCTCTTTCTTTTTATTTTCCAGTTAGGTTTTTATATTGCATAATTTCCTAGTGAAATGGCCCATCTTATGGAATTTTCTCGCATCACATTTGGAATGAATCTAAATCAAACATATGTTTCTAGATGGTATACTTAGTTTGTAGCATCACATGATCGGGTAGTTGTTGATCCATTTTAGAAGAAACAAAAAATGTAGCATAGGCTACTCTAAATTTTTTTCTTGTAGATTCATAAGGCCTAATGGGATATCCGATAGATATAACAATAGTACCAAGAATCTGGTCATCCCAAAACTAAAGAGGTACATTAGGAATTATGCACCAAATCAGGATAGTGTGGATATTCTTGGTAGAAGAGTTAAAACTTGGGTACTATTTTTCATAAATAGACCCATATTCTCCATGCATTATGCCCCCTAGTAAAATTTCATTCAAATCATCTTGAAGGTTAAATTTGAATAGAAATAACCCATTAACCATTGAATAAATTCACATATCCCCAAGGGTTTCCATTTAATATCAACCCACTTCCTAAAATTATGAATATTAGGTCTAGGACCAAGGAACATACCTACCGGTGGTGTCGATTCTTTTGGATCACTGTTGTAATCTAGCTTCATGATTTAAATGAGTGAAATTTATGACCATTCTTGGAGCTATAAAAACATAAAATGTGTCGGGTAGTCTTGGGATTTTTAGATCCACATGTTTTCATGGGATTTCTTGAGCATCGCTCACCACGTGCCCGTTTTGGTTAGCCCTTTCATTTTTTCTAGCGCCGGGCTCAAAGATTTGTGTTCATCGGCTTGAGGAATGTACGGATTCTTGACAATATCAGCACCATTGTAGTTCATAAGTGTACTCACCACAAATTGTTTACAGTATAAATTCAATTGTTTTTCCGTTACAACATCACTTGAAAGGCTCTCCATCATTCCAAACATCTAGGAACTTAATATATAAAAATGAATAATACTATATTAATAACATTTTTAAGTTACAACTTTTTGTATTTCAATTTAGAGATAATCCAATGGCAAAGTATATTTATTATTAAAATTATTATAATTGCACCTCCTAGGGTTTAAATTTATATTAATTTTTGCATGAATATTTTTGAACAACTAACCAAATTGCATTCCATGTTTTTGTATTATACTTTTCATGATCATAATATCTACAAAAAAGGCACTTGTTTTAATGAGTTGTGTGTAATGGAATGAAGTGTTTAGTTGAATGTAATGGATAATAGAGATCATTTAGAGGTGAGTGATGAAGAGGTAGAGAGAAAGGGTTGCATTCAATACCTATTTATAAATGATTATATAGATTCAATATATTTCTCATAGCTTTGTATTCCTTACAATTTTTACATTCATTAAATCCTTGGTTATTGTATTGCTAAAAAAAGTTGTGAAACACAAAAGTAAACCAATTTAGTAAGGTATCAAAACCACGATTATATCAATAAATTTACAATAAGGTAGAAAAACCATACATGTTATGATAGAATAATGAAAAATATCTCTACTAGGGAGTCATATTTTTAATGGAGAAGGTAAACACCTCAACCACATAATCTGCTAAAGATTTTTTCATTTCTATAGTTACTCTTCATCACAGGGACAATAATTTTCTGGATTATCTTTCTGTATCTATTATATATACTCTTCTTTCAACAAGTAAGTTCTTGCATTATATTAATTTTATGTGAATGACAAGAGCAGGCATGATAGATTTATATTTTTCATTAGTTTTGTAAAAATTCAATGTATAGTTGGACTTGGTTATCCCTTTATTATGTGGCATGAACAAAGTGAAATGTGTTCAATTACCTTCTATAATATCCTCAACAAAAAAACCTTCAAACAATTATTCATGTAGCACATAAAATGTAATAGAAGCTCACGCATAACCTGTGAGCATGTAAAAAAGGCATAAAATTTTTAAAAGTTTATTTTTTTCATCTTGGATTTCTATTGAAATATCCTTTACATTTTTCACAATATAAACTAATTTTAATATATTTTGATTATCCATATTTATTACAAACTAGCATTAATAACCTTGTGTGGCCCTCATTATTTACTCTAAATTTTTTTCCAAAATTACATTTTTTCTATCATATTTAACCTTCTTTGCTACCCACTATATTTAGCACATGTTTATGTTTTGGTCCTTGTAGAACTTGGTGGCTTCATGAACAATAGTTAAATTTATTTATATCTTATTATGTTCTACATTGAAGATGATTTATAAGTTATATTTTCTGATCCAAAACATGAAAGATATGTTTGTATAGGCATTACAAATGGACTTTAAAATAATGAGATACTAGTGACCATTAACCATCAAATATGGATGTGTGGAACCGGAATCAAGCACGAGGCTTATAAATGCTTGAAATCCCCATTATCTTATTCTCCATTCAAGATTTTAAATATTTGTGTGATTTTATTCTACATTTATTTTATTTTGGTTATTATAACTAAATTAAAACAAAATGGGTTTGTAATTTATTCATTTATTTTTGTTTTAAAACATTCTTGTTTCTTACATTATTATAATTGAAAATACATTGATTGCTTTTAGATTAGGTAACTATTTGGTTTTTGAAGGGACCAAAAACCCACTAGTATAATAAGACAAAAGACATAAAAATTAAGGCACCAAGAAACAAACTATACAAGAAGTGGAAAAAGACAACGAGAGAACAAATACAAATGTCTACAAGAAAAGAAAGGTTGACAAAGAAAAGAGATAAACTAAGGAAAATGATTTAATAATGATAGACACCGATCATAGTCAAACGTCATGACCCGGGAATAACTTCATCTCAAACATTGAGAATGCACAAGTTTTGTGGGGTGAACCATAGTTCACCCCTCCCCCACCACTAACGAGATCCACATAACCCTATACTATTCCTCCATCCATCTCAAGAGTGACAACAATCTTACCCTTAATGTCATCCACCCCTTGTCTATCGATCATCAGTTTGAAACCACTTGCAAAGATCAATGGACATCCACCAATGGTCCAGATGGTACAGAGTCAACAAGCGCATTTAATCATGATTCAAATTTTGGACCAACCCGCTCACTACTTAAGTAGACAAAGGAAAGGTTATTGAAAATTTCACTCACGTCCATCATGCAACTTGCATCAATCAAGCCACTCCCTATCATATTCGGGCAGGATTTCATAGAATCGGACATAGTTTCAACATAATCATTAAATGTACATTTTGAATTCAAATCTATCATTGGCCCTCATCCACATAAACCATCGGCCTATCCACATTGGACCGGGCCATCACATCTTCATGCTATAATTTCACAAACATGGATGAAATACTATATAGTTTTATTAATGTGAAATCAATCAATCAATTACAATGGAGTGCTGCAATTCTTATAGGAATTGTACAACTAAATACATACATGGAAATATGTTGCACAGGTGTAACAACAAACTAATTCACATAAGCTTCCAAAAAGGTAATCTAGGAAGCATAACTGAATTAAATACAAACATACAGTTGCAACAATAATGCAACAAATAAACAATACAAAAGGTTATAAATAAATATAACTATAAAAATTTAATAATTAAATAATCTAACTATGCAATGCATAATTAACTAAGGTAATAATATATTTACCCTAATATTCACCCCCTTAATTTTGCATCGTCTCAAGGGATGAGGAGAGGAAATATCTCGAACATATCGAACTTATCACATGAAAGAGACTTTGTGAAGATATTTGTTCGTTGTTTAGTTGTAGGAAAAAATTGAAGTTGTATATTGTGCTTCAAGACATGATCTCGTATGAAATGTACTTGCACCTCAATGTGTTTTGTTCTTTCATGAAAACTTGGATTACAAACAAGTTTAATAACACCTTCATTGTCAACATAAATGGTGATTGGTTTGTAGTATGGTATTCCAAGTCCTTCTAGTATGCGATGAAGCCAAATCGATTCATAGAAAAATTCTCCTACAAAAGGATACTCGACTTCTATGGAAGAGTGAGAAACAAAGTGTTGTTTCTTTATTCCCCATGATATTGGTCTAGATCCCATAAAGAACACAAAACCTGAAGTGGATTTTATGTCATCAATATTTCCTGTATGATTTGAGTATGAATATCCTGACAAGATGAAGTTGTCATTCTTCTTGTATTCTAGACCAAAATCTACTGATCCAGTGAGATATCTTAAGATGCACCTTATTGGCTTCCAATGAAAAACTTTGGGATCCTACATGAACTTTGGATAGGTAGCTCTTTGAAAAAAATGATATTTGGTCTAGTGTAGGTCAGGTAAATGAGACTCCCAATCAACTTCCGATAGAGAGTGGCATTTACCTCGGGAGATGGATCTTCTTGAGATAATTGTAATCTATTTTCCATAGGTGTGTCAATCGGTGTGAAATCCATCATCCTAAATTTATCAACTGTTTTCTTGGTATATTTCCTCCGAGAAACCAATATGTGATTCTCTTTATGCCATACTTCCAATCCTTGACAATAGTGCATTAGCACGAGATCTGTCATGTCAAACGATCGATTAAAATATTTCTTTAAATATCAATTATCCTCACCGAACTAATAGTGATGACCAGATTGTCGACATAGACAACGAATATCACAATCTCTCCCCTTTATTTTTGAGGTAAAGATTGGGATAATATGGATTTCAATAAATCCATGTTATAAGAGATGCTCATCAATTTTGATGTACCATGCCCGAGGTGCTGTTTAAGGCCATATAAATATTTCCTAAGTCTACATAACTTTTCTTTTTGATAAGGTACAATATATCACTCACATTAAGTCATGTAGAATTCTTCTTGTAAATCTCCATCCGGGAAGGAAATTTTTAAATCTATCGATGGACTTTCAACCAAAGCTGTGTAGCTAGAGAAAATATCATCACGATCATTTTGATCTTAGATATGGGAGAAAATGTCTCCTCATATTCAATTCATTATTTTTGTGCATACCCCTTTGCTACTAATCTAGATATGTACTTGTCCACTATCCAATCTGCTTTGTACTTCATTTTGAATATCCATCTCGCATCTAATGGGTTTCTTCCCTGGTGGAACATCAACAAGCTTGGATATGTTGTTTTTCATTCTTGACTAATATTTAGAATCCATGGCATCTTTCCAATCTTTTGATCACGCAGAGATTCTTGGACTATAGAGGGCTCATAAAATTCAAAAATATACTCATCAAAGAAAATTTAACTTCTTCTCTTTCTTTACTATGAGTCCGTGGTCCATGGATTGATGTATTTGGTGGAGCATCCATTCTTGTATCTTGTAACGTGATAGTATACCACTTGGGCATACACTAAAGTCTTCCCATGGGCTATGGTTCTATCAAATCATCACCATCATCCCCGTCATCACTTTCATCATTTGTGGGAATATCATATTGAATTATTACAATTTGGTGAAGTATCTACATCAGGTGATTCTAGAATAAGAGAATCTTCCTTCTTCATCTATAAGAACTCAACATCTATGCTAGTGTAGACTCTCATGGTCTTCGGATCCATCAATCAACCCAAGAGTCTCTTCACCTGAAGCTAATGAAGATGAGTTTTTGTGATTTCATGTCTAATTTATTTATATTTTTCTTGGGTATGTGCATACTTTCATTAAACCCGAATACTCCAAGGTGTGTAATAGATGGTTTGTGCTTTGACCATGCTTAATGTGTTGTTAATCTATCAAGAACAATTGTGGGCACTCTGTTCAACAAACACACGCTTGTCTTTTACTCTACCTCGCCAAGAATGTCTTTTCTAGTCGAGTCATCGATCATAAATCACACCATTTCCATTATAATATGATTTCTTCTCTCAAAAACACCATTATGATGTGGTGTGTGTGGAGGAGGCATTTTTGATGTATACCATGAAATTGTAGGTATTCTTTGAAATCATCACTAGTGAATTCCCCCTTGATGCGAGAGGATAGCTCGATGTGATGACCGGTTTTGTTCTCAATAGTTACTTTGAACTTCTTGAAATTTTTAAAAGCTTCACTTTTCTTATGAAGAAAAAAATCCACATTTTTCTTGAATAGTCATTAACACAAAGCATGAAATATTTAAATCTAGAATGACTCAGTTGTATTAGACCGTAAAGATCTGTATGAGCAAGGTCAAGCTTGCCATGAGAACAAAAATTACTCTTTTGAAATTGATCTCTATGTTGTTTTCCTACTAGGCAGTGATGACACTTGTTTGTATCCTTTTAAAGAGATGGTAACCCATGTACCATATTGCACCGGTGAAGTGTCTCTAGATACTTGAAACTAAAATGTACAAGTCTCGATACCACAACTGTGTAGAGGTAGAGGTTTTAGCCACAAGTGCTTGATCATCTTTGTGGAAAAAATCAAGCTAGAACATGCATCCCACATTGGAGGCTTTAGAAACTATTTTCGAGCCTCATGATTCGTCTCAAACCAAACATGTTTTCTTGCTAGAATGACTATCAAAGTCAATTTTTAAGTTACGATCTAGGAGTTGACTGATTGACAACATATTTATATTTAACCAAGGGACATATAAGACATCGATAGTCTCTAGTTACATGAACCAAGGGGTAGATAAATGTTTCTAGTCCCTTGAAGCGTATAAGAAGAATCATCACCCTAAGAAACATGTTTTTCAAATGTGTTTCCCTCATTGATGTAAACTAGTTTCTATGGTTGGTCATATGTCGAGTGGTTACAAAATTAACATACCATACATCACTAGATGACGACAAGGGTTCACTTGATCTAGAAAAGTACTAGTAGTCTTCAATATCGACTATTCTTGTTTCTCAACAATATTTCCTTACTAATAGGGTTTTCTTTTCTAGTTACCCATTTTTTCCCTTAATTGTAGATAGAATGTCCCTTGTGAGATTGTTGTTTTAGAGGTCCAAAGTTTCTTGATGAACCTTTCTTGTAAGTATTATACCAACAATCTTTTAATTCATGTCCTTTTTTACAAATAGGACATTTCTTCTTCTATTGAGTGTCCCTTTGATGTTGATACCTATTTTGGGAATTTTGATAGGAATTAGGTTTTCCTTTTCCTTTTCCTTTCAGTTTTCTATGAGAAGAAAGTGCCTTCTCCTCTTCATCATCCTTATTATGCATGGATTCCTCTTGTTGCAGTAGGTTTACCAACTTGTCAAAACTAACATTCGTATGAGACAAGCTTAGTGTTGTTACAAAAATGTGGTAAGAAGAATGGAGAAATCTCAAAATAATGGGAGTGAGAGCTTCATCTGTCATCCTTTGCTTCTCCCGAGGCAGAAGTGAAGCCTTCAATTTTGTAACTCTTCTTAAGAAAGCTTCAATTTTTTCATTTTTCTTGAACTTCAATGTGTGTAACTGACTCTACAAATTCAATATGACATTCATGTTTTTGGCCTTGTATACCATGCTCAACTTATCCCACACTTCTTTGTCTATTTTTGAAAATCTCAAATGTGGGGTTGCACATCATCGAGAAAATAAAACAAAGATGACGAGTTTTGCCTTCTCATCTGCTTTATCAAAGCTGTCATTATTGTGTTGTATCAGTAGTTAATCTATTCAAAGTACCATTCACAACAGGCCAAATCTCTTCAAACTCAAGTTGTGTCTTGATTTTTGTCTTATATGCAGCATAGTTGTTTCCTCTAAGTAGTTGTGAATCTAGAAGAAAAAATTTGGGGACATTGGTGCCCATTTTGAAGAAATCACCTTGATGATCTTAGGATCTTATTAATCTAGGTATAAGTTCTCCCAATATATATATATATATATATATATATACCGTCAGAGACTCATATACCAATCCTTTCAATATATTCTCCTTTTTATATACCCAATTATACGTGAAAGAGGCGTTAACTTATGTGAAAGAATTCAATATGTGGTACCAATACAATACTTAAAGGGGTCTATATAATTATTGACACAAGCTCAAATAAATTTCCTCATACACACATGTAACTTTTCTATATACTTGGATAATTTCTCATTTTGGTTTTATGTCATGTAATCATTCATAGATAGATGGGATGGCTCATAGTGTGTGCAATGTGACCTTATTACTCCCCATTAATTTAAAGGGTCGATGCCAAGATGACATTGTTGTAGCTATATTAGGTGTTAAGTGCAGTAGTAGTCGTGACGAATTTACTTGTAAGTGCTTCCTAGAGGCTTTGTATATACCGAACACTGTGAATGAGATCTAGGATCTTATGAGTGTTTTTGAACCAAATTTTATTATGTTTTAGTACAATATTCTTCCAATTTCTGAACAATTACTAAGATTCCGGTTGACTATGGAAACTTGAAAATTAGTACAATATATTGAAGTATCCAAATTAGATTCAAAATTTTGAAGAAATTGAATGATAGGTAAATTAATTGTTTTTTTGGGCCTTGTTGGCCTCGGAAGCCCAAAATGACCGTATATGCCAAAAATTGCAAAAAAATAGCTGAAAATGCAATTTTTGGGTATACCTCTTTAGCAAAAGTTTCTTAGAATGAAAAAATAAGAGGTCTAGGAGAAATTTTTTTCCCTAAAATAGGGTTTTTCTCACTAAAAGTTTAGGGGTGGTTTTAGTGATAACTAAGTTGTTTAGCTGAGATTTTTCTACCAAATGTTGAGCCAACATTGGCAATTTCAATAGTTTTTCCACCAAGTTTGAATTGATTTAAAAAATTAGTTGGGGGTGGGATTCAGACCCCAAACCTCCCTTCCCCAAGTTGTTTCCTCTAACGAACTTGGCACATAGTGCACTTGTGCAATAAAATGAAGAAAAGTGTATTTAATGAAGATGAAAATTGACTCACCTTTCTAAAATTGTGATGTGGATAGAGTGGAGCTCCACGTAAACTATGATTCGAGTAGATTTAGGTTTTGTGAAAAAAAAATAGATCTACATTCCTTTATTTGATATGCCTTTTTCTTCTATCCTCATTTGCATTTTTGTTTGATTTTGGTATGTTGTTTGTTTGTTGCATGCTTGGATGCTATAGGTTCGGTACATTTTGGATTTTCAGGTGCTTTTTGGTGGGCTTGGTTGCGGGTGCACAGCTCAACCATGTTTGGATCACGAGAGGAGTGGTCGTCCAATGCCCTCAACCAAGTTGATGCTTAGCTCAATCCTCAAAATAACTCCCCAACTATGGATAGATTGTGTTTCTCGGTGTAGATTGATGAATGCACAAGGGATTGATGTATTAATCGACATAGCTCAATATTCTCGAATAGCATGGGGTCGTTCTACCAATAAAAAATAAAATCTTGGTAATATAATGTGCGGGGCCCCAATGCAAGGTTCTTATAAACAACTTGACATAGTGTGAATAGACTCCAACTTGTGAGAAGGGTGGTTCCAAAATGCAAATTCACTCAAACAATTCCAAGAACTCAACTCGATCGGTGGAAGAATAGCCTAATAGCTCGATCTAAGTGGAAGAGTCGAATCAATGAGGATATCGGTTTTTGCAATGGAACCAACTTGAAAGATAGCTCAGTCTATAAAAGTGGTCAGCCAACTCAATGAATGGCTCATCCAGGAGCTCGGAATTCACTGTAACCACCTCTAAATCTTATAATATTGATAATTTTATCTATAACTAAGTAGTCCTCCAGATTAGAAATGAAACCCCTATTAGAGAATACAAATGATTTTTTTTAATATTTAATCGATTTCTATAAACCAGGGAAAAAATTTCAGCAAATAAATTTTGTTTGGTGCAGGGGCACGAAGGCAAAAAAATTGGCTTTACGTTTACCTATAGATCACAAAGGAGGTTGTGAGACTACAGGGAGATGTGGGAATATGCTAGAGGAAACACTAGCTCTCTGATGATGCATATTTCTTCTCCATGATCATTCTTCCTCTGCAACCTCTCTTCAACCTTACCGGTATCTTCAACCCACTGCAGTACAAAATATAATTTCACAAACAGGAAGAAAGCTGTATTGTTTTATTAAGGTGAAATCAATGAATCAAATATAATTGAGTTAGAAATTCTTATAGGAATCGTACACCTTAATACATACATGGAAATGTGTTGCACAGGTGCAACAACAAACTAATTCACATAATCTTCCAAAAAGGTAATCCGAGAAGCATAACCGAATTAAATACAAACATACAGTTGCAACAATAATGCAACAAATAAACAATACAAACAAAAGGTTATAAATAAATATAACCATATAACATTTAATAATTAAATAATCTAACTATGCAATGCATAATTAACTAAGGTAATAATATATTTACCCTAACATGTGCACTCCTTATTCCACACCAAAGATCGCACCCCACCATGGCTAAACAGCCTCAATGCTACAAGGCTAGCTTGTTTATTATTATTTTTGTCTCCCCATGTGTATACTCCACTATCTCTCTGTCCTTCTTGTTGGCATCTTCACCCTCACTCGACTCATCCCGTTACAATACATCATCAAAATAAGCTACAAATATATAAATATCCTCACAATTATCTTACACCATATGAGTTGAGTTAGCACCTCAATAACACAATGTGGCATCATACCCGACTTTCCTACATTATTCATAGATAATCTATTATTTCTCAATGATAGTCTCCTTTTTACATTTGTAGTTTGAGGTGTTTATGAATATTCTATTTGGAACTTTATCCCTCATAGAAACATTAATTCACATATGGGAAAATACTAGTATTGATCATGCCTTCATAGTTGCGTCCACAAAAATAGGCACAACCATAGATCTTTCCATGTCAAAGAAGACTTGAGTTTCTTTAAAATACATTGAGTATACATGGTACAAGATGAAAGAATAAAATTGTCTTTCACTATTTAAAGAACACATGGGATATTCATTAATTAAATTATAACATTTCATAATATCAATTGCAATATGTCTCAATTCACTAAGGGTTTGAAAATTTTTTTACTAACATGTTCTTATTTTCATATTAAATCAGAGGTTTCATGTTGTTTTTGAGTTCTTGATGATGTAAACGGCAAACAAACATTGAAATTTCTACAAGATCGAAGAATCCATTTTCATTTTTTTAATAGAGGTAGTCATACCTTTCCTTTAAGAAATCGATCTACTATGTGAAATCACAAGTCATCAGATCCACAAAAATATTCCTCATAGATGTAAGTTTTATAACTAAAATTCTTTCAATTTTTATTAGAGATCAATTTAATGATGTCATATTATACTAGTTAATAATGCAATGATTTAAAGATGGTGATTTTTTTTTATCTATAGTGATGTAAACACATGATTCTATGAGTATTGAATTGAAATTACTCTCAAATAACGTTGTTTAATACCCCTGTAAAACTACTCAGAAATAATTCACTAAAGAAGCCATGAAAACATGTTTGGATGATGCATCACACTATCTTCTAAAATTAGTTAGAAATAACTAGCTAAATAATTTATAGCAACATGTCTCGAAAGAGGTTCCACGAGTGTAATTTTAACTCAATAAATAGGTGTACCATTTTATGTGAATGGTTAACGGCATTTAGGAACCCTTTTTATTTTCTCCTTTTGATATAATGAAATGATTTTAGACCCATTTTTGTACATAACATTAAACTAAAATTATTTTTTTATCTATAATATTTATCATCAATCGAGTCTAGTTCCATTTATGATATGTATCCATTGATTGAACTAGAAGAAAAGTAGTTATTATTTATTCTTGAAATTGGTTATTTTTAATTCTTCAAATTATTATTACCTCTAGAGGGACAAAAAAGTGTTATGTATAATCTTGGGAGAGATAAAAGTGATTTCACCATTAGAGCTTGATAAAATTGATTTTATGTCTTGAGAGACAAAATAAATATTATTCTCTATCATGTCCACGAGAAAAAATTATTTGAGACAATAATTATAGAGACCTACTTAGATATAATATTTGGGACAATATACATATTTCCAACTATCTCAATATGAGACAAACATCTTGAGTATTGTATCTAATAATATATCAAAAAACCCCTTATAGTAGTGATTTTTTTTTTTTTTTAAAGTTTTGCGTTTTATTTTTATTATAGAATCATGGTATCATATGTTTAGGATATTACTCATTCAAAATCAAATCAATTCTAATATTATTCATCTTTTTCAAATTTTAAGCACTTTGAATCAAATCAAATTTTGAATTCTTCATCATATTAACAACTAGATCACCCTTGTTATTTTCATCTTGATTTTGTAGTAGAAAAAATATTTACTTTTCATCCAATCATATTACTTATGAAGCCATTTCCCTATAGTTTTTAAACTATAAATATGTCTCTATTTTTTATTAAAATTATTTTCAATTTTCTATTGAATACAAAGGTAAAAGAGACTATATATTCTCTAAAGGGACATGAACTTAAGGATGTCGAGTTTCTTATTGAAAATTTCCGTAATTCCTTCATAGGAGAGCTTTCTTTATCTTTCATTCATAATGTATCTTCCCCTTACGATTTTTTTATATATGATGTTTATGAACAAAGATAGCGAGGACAAAGAATTCATCTGGTGTATTTTATTTTAAATCTGATTTTAAATATTGAAATATTAATTTCTTTAATGTTGAGTAGAATGAAACTTTAATTGAAACAAAACATGAAAAATTTAGGTTTATTTTTTAGATATTCAAATTGCATATATTAAATCTTGATTATGTTTTAAATGAGAAAGCAAAACATAAAAAAAAAATTAATTTTTTTTTTAATTAAAATAATCCAATGGAATGAGATATTTTATTTAATATAAGTCACACCAATGACCCTTCTCCTCATGACCATGTTCACGAGTAATTTTGTTTCGTTTTGAGAGTATAACACTAGCATGTCATTTTCTTTTCAATTTTTTTTTATGTTTTTCCTATTTAAAATTATTTTGTGCTAATGCGTGTAAAATGCATCATCATTGAATATTATGAGCACACTAAATATGATACAATATTGGTTGATATGGATACTACGTAGATTTTGCAAAAAGATTGAATTCAAAGTTGAGGATAGATTTTGGACACAAAATCTAGACTACGAAGGGTTTTCTTTTAGGTGTATAACCTATGTTTATCTTGCTCATTTAGCTTTTTATTTCCATGTGGGTATAAAACATGTTAAAGGTAGAATCTCTTAGTGGAAGAATTCAAATCCTAGCCACCTAGTTGTAAATGACCCATCAGATAGTGATTCAGATTCTAAGTCTAAGAAAAATGTTGATTTATACTCTACGAATGAGGAAGTTCTTTCTCCTATTCAGAAAAATCCATTGCAACAAGATCTTGAGAGTTTTGTAGATTTAGTGGATTCGAAAAAGGGAAAATTTTCCTTTCATCTTGTTCCATTAGGGATCTAAAATTCTAAGGAGCATTTTGAAATTATGATTCAACTCCACAATTATGAAATTAAAAATCCAAATACTTAAAAAGGATTAGATGGTTTTGAATAGGAAAAAGAAAGGGAACAATTCTCTCCTCAATATGAACTCAATATCCCATGGGAAGAGGTGCTCGGGATGAGCTCTTTGTGTATGGTTTTGTTGTTGTTTTCTTTTTACTACTTTTGGATGTGCTATTTTTTTCTCCTTTGTCTTTCTTTGGTAGAGGAAGCTTCATATGTTTCTCATTGCTACATTTTTGTTTCCACCTATTGTATGTGGTAGGGCCCCCTCATCCCTCTTTTACCTATAATAAGAAAATACATCATCACTAAAAATGATAATCTATCTCATAACAAAATGCATTCAATGCAAGTTGAAATTTCCTTCTATATATTTGTTGTTTCAACCATTTATCGTTATGTATTCCATACCACATTGGAGAATATTAGAGAATGGATAAAATTAAAAGTAAAATGTTGTTTTCATTTTTTGGTGGACTCTACATCATATCGGGTTTTATCAAAAGTTTAGTATCCTCATCTAAACTACATTTTCATTTGGTAGATGATGATAGATATATTTTTCATTAGTTTGTGGGGATTTTGCATAGTAAAATATAGAATCTCCTCAAAGTTTATAAAATGGTGTTTAAATCAATGGCGAAAGATGTTTGCCGTTAAAGATCCCACTAGGTTCAATTTTCACTTTGAAAGCAAAGCCAAGAGATACCATAATAAAGGATGAGGTCGAGATTGTGCCCTAGCTGAATTTGGCGAAATGGAAACCCTTGAGTCTTTGGCCACTTATCCGAATAAGTTTTCCCACCTTAACTATGGGATATGGTGGTCTTTGACTGCTGGGAGTTTCAAACAAAAAAATCTTGTGAAAGATTTAATTAATGGATAAGTTTTAAGTGTATATATAAATGGTTAAACTCTATATTTTTAATCGCATGTACAAATAAATTTATGGTGTTACGTGAAATTATAAGGAAAAAATAAAATAAAATATATCTATATTGACGTCAATTTAGGATGGTTAAAAATTAAGAGAGAATTTAATTTTTAATGAGTTTGAATATGTTTTTATAAAACAAGTATTTTAATTTCAGATACATTATATTGAGCACTAACTTACATAGAATATCGACGTGTTGATTAATGTTTTTAATGAAACATATAGCACATGTAAATCGATGATCACTTTTATCTAAATAGTTATGGCCAAGGGGCATCTATATGATAAGAGTCACCCATGGTAAAATTATATCCTCTCCATTTCGGGATGTCAAGCCCTTTGCAATTAGCAAGAATTAATCTATCATAAGTCCAATAAGAACAAAATAAATTCACCAATAGACCACATGGGCTATGACTATTCCTATAATTTCAATTTTTTTGACGTGAAAAATCTCTTGAACATAAAAACTATGCATTGCTTGGTTTAAAAACTTAAAATTATTACCTTTTTTTTTTAGTGTTGATGTTAGAAAATTTATTATTCAAATTGAATATTATTCTTAATTATTTGAATATAGTTTAAATCACGACCGCACTCATCTAAGAAATGTCTATAAAATGTATTTTAATTTATTCATTTTAGATAAAATAGCTTTGATATTGACAATAGAGTTTCTTTTGAAATCATTAAAATTGTATTTCCCCAATGTTTTAAAATAAATTGCACTTAATCACACCGAAGGAATTACATAGTGAAGTGCTACCTGTTGATTCTGACAAAAGTCAGAAATTGGATGGACCACATTCCTCCTTGCAAATTGAAATCCAATGACGGGTACATTGTCACAATTTTTAACCGGTCATCATTGCATTGCATTGGCCACATTGGGAAGCACAGGCCAAACAGATCATTCCTATTGGGAATGCGTTCAATAAATACTGCATTATTCCTGACCTCTATACCAGTGGGAACAATGACAGTTTTAAGTCTTTAGGGAATTTATCATGACACAAGATGTGGCTTTGGAGTTTGGAATCTAGGGCTTGGCTTGGTAACCAGCCGACTGATGAAGAAGAACTCGATGCAGATTTTTTGTGGAAAAATGGAGTAATTTTCTGCAACATTATGGTTTTCTTATGCGTTTTCTCCTTTATGGGTAATGATTGAGGAGGGGTGTTTCATTTTTGACTTTTAAATTGTGTCAAATTTTTAGGATGGAGACTCCAAAACCCCATATTTTGATGGAGGAGTATGAAGTCGGGAAGCATTTGGGGCAAGGTACCTTCGCCAAGGTTTACCATGCCAAAAATCTCAAGACAGGCGACAGTGTCGCGATTAAGGTAATTGACAAATAAAAAATCATGCAAATCGACATGGTTGAGAAATGTAACGGGAAATTTATGTCATGAAACTGGTGCAACATCATTATATCGTTGAGCTCTACGAATTCATGGCATTCAAAAATAAGATTTTTTTTGTCATGGAGTATGTCAAAGGGAGAGAGCTCTTCAGTAAATTTTGGAAGGAAGACTTAAGGAGCCCTTGGCGAGAAAATAATTCCTACAGTTGATCAGCTTGATGGATTTCTGTCATAGCTGTGGTGTTTAACAAAGAGATCTGAAGCTGTAAAATATGTTACTTGACGAAAATAGAGACCTCAAGGTATTTGATTTTGGTCTCCGAACCTTTACGAAACAGTGCCGCAAAGACGGGATGCTCCATACGACCTGTGGGATGCCTTTCTACGTGGCAGCCGAGGTGATTTTCAAAAAGGGGTATTTTCCCTTCCGTCGTGTGAATATGATGGTCATGTATAGGAAAATAAACATGGGGAGTTCAATTGTCCAACCTGGTTTTACCCGACAACGGTCAAATTAATTTTGAATCTACTCAACCCTAACCCAAAGGCTTAGATAAGCATAATGTGGCTGATGGAAGTTGTAATGCCCCGTTGGACATCGGATTCCATTCTGCTACCTGCCCTCCACTGCCACCTTGGTCTCCTCCCAACCACCCAACCTGCCCACTATTGACCACCGCATTTGTTTTGTCCTTGCATGAGGGAGATGGGAGTCGGTGGAGGTGTTTTTCTTCACCTGGATCTCCTTTTGATCTTTTCATTCAATGCGAATGGGTGCAGTCTGGGTTGATGTGATAGCTTAGATATCTGCTCAGAGATAGCAGTACACACTAGCCAGGCGGCAGGCATGTTGCAGTTTGACAGAAGCTTTTTGAGCGCTTCCAGCAAGCAAGTTGTCCAACTCTGTTGTTGTCTGTTCTGTAATGAATGCATCCCTTCGCGACTTTGTACGCATCAGGGTAGGCGCATCTCTAGTTTTTATTGGGGAGCCACTGCAAGGCTCGGGAAGGGAGTGGGGAGGAAGAGTATGGATCCTGTAAGTAGCACCATCATCGGAGTTGCATTCAACGAGCTCTTCGTAGTGACCAGAACCGTCATGAGCATCATCATCCTCAAGAAATCCAAGCTGCAAAGAACTCAAAGAAAAACACTCCCACCGTAGACCACCATCGATGAAATCTCCAAGGTAAGCTCAACACATCTCTCCACGTAAATCGATACTACGAGACTTTCAAACCCAACTGCAAAATGGCCTTCACCTCGTCAAGAAATTGGAGAAACTCGCCAGTTTTAATCTCTACAGAAAATATCGATATGGAAAGAAAATCCTCAAGCTAGAAAAGAATGTCAACGACTTCATGCTCACACAAGGCATGAGCAGCCTTATGCTTGATGTCCGGAAGCTTGATGTGGATTTCAAGGGCTACAGCAAGCGCTTTCAGTGCCTTGAGGAAATGGGTCACCATATAATTGATAGTGTCAATGTTAAAATGACTGATGATGTTGTTTCTAATATACGTATGCTTCAACAAATGAACACGAGATCAACACATTTTAGCAAGGATGATGCTACAAGTGGCGGTGCCCAAGATCTCATCGTTTGGAGTGCCCATGCCCCGATTTGCCAAACTTTGTTGTGGGATTGAGTAATGTCATCAACGTTGTCAAACAAATTATGTTCCAGAATGACGTTGATATAGTTGGGATTAAAGGAATGGGCGCGGAAAGCAAGAGCACCCTTGCATTAGCTCTCTGCAATGATTCCCAAGTTAAAGGCACAGGAGATCTATGCAATGTTGGAGAAAATGTCTTGGGAGATGAAGGTAGCAGGATATTTTTTCAGATCCAGAACATGTACTGAGTTTGTATCTTCAAAATCGATTATGTGACAGTGAGGGTGTTACCAGCAGACCTGATGAAATTTATTTACAAAGATTCTCTATTGAGATCTTACTTGTTGTACGATGTAACTCATGGAAGAGAACCTCATAGAGGCCGATCTGTTTCATATCAGAATATTCATGAAACACAATTTGCTTTGCTATTATATGAGCTTCTTCAACGAGTCACCAAGTTGGCAGGCATAAAGTTTTCTGTTGGAATTATCACACCTTACAAGCTACAGCTGAAATGTTTGCACCGAGAGTTTGATGTTGTCCTCAAATCTGATGAAGGAAAAGGTTTATTTATCATTACGGTAGATGCCTTTCAGAGCCAGGAGCGTGATGTAATCATTATGTCTTGTGTCGAGCTTCAAATCATGGGACTTGCCTTGTATTGGATGCCTGCGTTAAGTATGGTGTGAGGAGACTTATATATTCAAGCACATATAATGTTGTGTATGCGGGAAAGGAGATTGTTAATGGCAATGAAGCATTGCGATATTTTCTCTGGAGGATCATGTTGACCCCTATGGGCATAGTAAAGCTTTGGCTGAACAGTTAGTCCTCAAAAGTAATGGTAGATCGTTGAAGTATGTTTACCAAAGAAGCATCAATGCAATTTTTTGGTAATTCAATTGTCTTTCTTTGTGGTTGTTGACAATAATATGAAAATAATTATTAGTAAAGTCAATATCGAAATATTTTGAGACATATATATGCAGCCCAAGTGACATTATGTACAACATATCTCCTCTATTACAAGCTGAAGTATGTTCATCTATTCTACCAACCTAAGTTTGGATGTCGGGGGTGCCAGATTATATTCCATCTTGTGAGTGCGTGCATGGCCAACAAGTTGTCACCATTGAGCTCCCTCATGGCTCTTCTTTATATGGCACTGGAGAAGGTAGTGGTTCCCTCAAGCGAATAGGAAAGCGTGTCTTTAGGTGGAACACTGATGCTTGGGGTTATGGTGATAGTACGACATCTCTATATTAGTCCCACCCATGGGTGTTGGCTGTTTTTCCAAATGGGGAAGCTTAAGGGATTCTAGCTGACACTACGAGGTGGTGTGAGGTGGATTCGTGAAAGGACTCAACTGTTAAATTTTCTACCCCATTAGTCTATCCAGTTATCACATTTGGCCCATTGACATCGCCAGCAGCAGTACTCACATCCTTGTCTCATGCTATTGTTTTTATGCTAGCCCGTGTGGAGTCTGTACGACCTGTTGAAGTTGGAGAAACAGGCAAGATATTTCTACACCTTTCTACTGCTATTATATTTACAATTATTGCGAAATTGAACCGCTTTTTCCTTGCATTGATATGTCAGTTGGATGTCATGATGGGAGATTTCCCTTTTTGCTTGTTTCTTCTTGTTTTAGCTTTTATCGTTGACAGTATGTGGGTCGAAAGGATGTGTGTGCCCTCTCCTCTGAATGTTATGTTTCTCTTACTCGAATGATAGACCTTCGTCTGTTTGTTTATGTATTAATTCTTCTCTGTGATTGAGTTGCAAGTTATTATGTTGATCAACTAGTATTTTCGATATTATGGAAGTAAGTTACGATAACTATGAAGCTCCTCCCTAGCACCCAAGTTGTCTTTTGATGTTTTTTGTTAGCCCCTTCACAAGTCCCTTTGATAACCTTTTTGAATCGAGAAAGAAAAGTTGTAGGATTGTGTGAGCAATGCGTGGGCTAGCCAGCTTAGAGTTTTGGTATTAAAACTGGTAGAATGAAAAGGTTTTTGTGTAATTTTTTTTTTGCCGTCTCGCATGTTTAGAATCTTATACTATCCTTCATCTTGTTTCTAGGCTTTTAAGGCCATCCTCAAGAAGTACCTTGACCATCCCTATCAACTTGAACCATAACTAGCTTTTCGGATCAACTAAGCTGGAGGTTTCATTGTGCGAATCCAGTACCTCGTTGACACTAGAATAGTTTGGTCTAATCCCCCTCTCAGAATTATTGCTGATGGTGCTCTTCTATTATTCCTAACTTGCATTATTTTCTCCCTTGTAATGTTAATGCTATTAATTAATATTGGTCGGTTTTTATGCACGTAATTACTGTAATAGTTTGTGATGGAAATTTCCTTAAATGTGATTAATCTTCAAGAAAAAAACTCAGCTTTCATTTGATAATCTTATGGATTCATAGCGGAAGGTTTTGTTTTGATAATGTCACTTAGAAATTATGTTTGTATCTATTTGTGCGACGGTTGACTGTGTTACCAAGGGTTGCCGTAAAATATGGTTGTTTTGGGATATGGGTAATTTATTTTAAATTAACCAAACATTAGTATTGTAGTGGAGGTTTGCAAATCTTTAGTGTTATAAAAATTTGTTGATGACATTATTGTATACTCTTGTTGGACGGAACCCCCTTCTTCTCTCGCGTGTTTGCTACTAGCCTGTAAGACTTTGACCCTTCTTGGATGATTGGAAAATCTTTGTAGTTAATGGTCAAAACTAGTATACTTTGCTTTCGCCTCGAAACTTATGTTGTGTGTATACTTTATTTGATTTCCGGTTTGAAACTCGATTATACATGGCTTTTTGTGTTAACTTTTGAAACCCGTGGTTCCCCTTTCTTGGGCCGATCAACTCTTGTTCTTTTAGAAATATATTAATTTAGTCTATGCGTTTGGTACCTTTGATAAATTTCTAGATGGTTGGTGTATATATCAAATCTTAATCTTGTAATTATGGTTTAATTACTTACTTGATGGGAATTCTATTGTTTGCTAGATTATTTGTTTTCTCCTTATAGGGCCAAGGGCCATTCTCTTACAATTGCTATACTTTCATTGCTTTTACTCCCGATCTGAAGTACAAGGTCTTCTCCTTCTTTGATTGGCATGATGAAGACTTTATTATAACTTGATGTGTTGATAGTGTTTAGAGGTTTGAACCAATTCTTGTAATAAATTACTTCCTTTTTGTGGTATTGTTAGATAATAGTTATGGTGGTTTTGTGTAGCCTTATCTTGCTCAGTTCTCGTGAACTGACTCTTGTATAAAATTTGCTGCAGATGGATTTTGCATGTAGATGAGGGATAGATTTGTAGACTTTTGTCATCAACCTCAGTTGAGAAGATCCTTTTCTCGAAACCTTTTTATGTTGTTCAACTATTGTTAATGTCCAGTGGAAAGTTTAAAAGAGGATTAATGTCTTAGTAGAAAGTATTGTGGACTTTGTCATCTGAACTTTGGAAACCTTGTATTGTTTGACCATCATTGAAATTATAAGAAAATTCGGTTATTGTTGTTGAGTGACTTTGTTGGAGTATCGTATTTTAAGAATTGATGTAATCTTGCTTTGTTCTTGTAAATGAGTGTTGCTTACAACTTTGCCTTGAGAATAAATGTTGAGTTAAACCTTGCTAAGACTTAGTAATAATGTGTCATAAGTAAACTAACATGGGATTGTTTAATACTTCTGGAAGTTAAACTAAAAGTTGTATTCAAATAAAGTAACGTAGGGGTCACCAACTTGAGAGCAAGAAATTCTTTAAGTAATCAAGGGCAATACTATCATTGCAAGTAAAACTTTATAACATGATAACCCTAGCTCCTCTAGTGAACATTATTCCTTTTACGGTGAAATTTGTAAAATGACTCTAAGGTGAAATGAACTGTTAGTTGTTTGAAGATGATAAGATTTAATAAGCCAGAGAAAACAAATTGGAGACCTCGCCATCTTTCTCACCGCCATTTGGAAAGTAAATTTTTACTCCTTGTTAATACTTATAGCGAAGCCTAAGTAAAGTTGTTGATAATTACGGTTAAAAGCCCTAGCTTTAATTAAATACCTTGCAATAACTAATGATGTCCTAAAGATGTTTCATCTCGACCTTCTCCCTCTAAACCTTTTCCAAGGCACCTTGTATCTCTTCTCTTAAGTGTGTTGAACTTAAAACCATGTTGTCTTGTGGGCAAGAACAAATCTTAGTAGCGTTAGTGGTGAGCAGGTGGCCTTGTGGAATTTAAATACACCTTGTTCTTGATAAATGAATTAAGAAAATAATTGTCATAATAGAGAAGATTTAAAGATAATTACTCAGTGTCAAAGGAATAAACTTAGCATTGGTAAGATGAATTGTACGAATCATATCTTGAGCCTCCTTGAAAAATGTAAGCTAAGAATTGCAATATGTCCTTTAAAAATAAATAACCCTCAAGAATATCGATTGTGGATGGCCTTAAGCGTAAGTGTGTTCTGGATTGGACTTCCATGTTGTCATGTCGAAAAGAAAAAAGTGTATTATCCTTTTGGGTGTGAATGTTTCCGTCTTTGCCCTTATGGCCATCCTTGTTTCAAGTTGTTCACAAGTGTTAGTTGTATCCTTGGTGATGACATGTTGCGTCATGTTATGTGTCAAGAAAGTCAAAAAAAAATCTCCTGTCTTTTACTTTGTTGTTCTTGTGTGGATTTTTTTGGGTTGTTACTGAAGTTCCCTGGTTTAAAAAGGACTACAAGAAATAACTCCTAGTTGTGCAAGAACATGAAATTTATCTCATTGACGTGGCCTCTGTATTCAATTTATCGTGGGACGAACCACATTCCACATCAGTAGCATCTTAATTTGTTACATGATTTTATTTTAAGTTAGCTAGACAAAATATAAGAATATCCACTCAATTTAAGAGATTGTTGTGGTGGGGGAGGATTTTTTTCCACCTAGCAAAACTTTATTGCCATCTATTTTTTGTGATTTTTAGGGATGAATTTATTCTACAATTTGCACCGCATTAGGAAGTGAAGACAAAACTCAGCTGCGTTCTATTAGTACATTTTCCAAAACATGGAAAAATAATAATCTTATACACATGGATGTTTTGAACGAAGTAGAAGAACGATGTGAATGCTATGAATGTAGATTAGAGGACTCATGATGAAGAAGTGATTAACCAACGGCACAAATCGTGAGACGAGATATGGACTAGAGTAAGAGTCCGAACAAGGTTAAAAAAAAGACACTTGGTAACATACTAATCCTGTTATAAAGACACTTGGAAAATGTAGACACATGAAGTACACTTACACTTAGCATTTCCTCCAATTCAACCTGCTTGACAACACTTCATTAATCAAATCCTCTTCGCTCCATTCTCGGATGCCCATTCACAACACTCTTTCGATCGTATTCCTCCTATAATCAGCTTATTTGGATAATATCTCTTTATTAGCTAAACATTCCTCCTTTCGACCATTCAAAACCTCCCCTGGTTCCCTCTAGGCCACTTCTATTGACTTTGTAGGCTATCTATTAGTCACAATTGGTTATCCAGACCCCTCCCAACTCTCAATGAGTCTCTAATCACTTGTTAATCAAGTTTAACTAGCCTAAACCCTAGTTAACTAGCCTAAACCAAGCTTAACTAAGCCTAAAACATGTTTATCCTAATCTAATCTAAAAGATTTAGTCCCACATGCACCCAAATTCCAAACTCTCCCAAGTGAGAAACTATAAATAGAAGGGTCACCTCTCCTCTAAACCTTCCACCTTGTTTACATAACAAAATCTCTCTCATTTTAGAGATCTTGGCATTAGAAATCATTTGTGATAGCTTTAAGCTATAGAACATTTGGATCTTGGCCATACTCCATTGTTGAGAGCTCCCCCATCTTGCATCCATCCACTCCATAATCCAAGTTTTGAGTAATATGGAGAGAACCATTGGCCTTGAAGCCATTAATGGTGAGACTCCATTCTTGAAAGCTTGAGTTTCATATCAAACATCACACCTTTGATTGCTAAGTTGATCTTTTTAGGTTCAATTTCTTAATTAAGTAATCTAAAGAGTAGAGAGTAGTATATATGCTAGTTTTTTTTATGTTTTTGTCAAAGTTATGATGCATGTATAGGATTAACTCTTGTTTAGCTCTTATCTCATGGTGCATGGATGAGTTATCAAAGCTTTGAGGTTCTTTATCCTCATTCCATAGCTTTTACAACTTTACATTACATATAGAAACACTTTTAAATTTTGATTAAATAACACCGGTTGAAGTTCTGTTAATGTCACATTACTCACATTGTTTAAATTCGATTACATGTGGGATAGAAAAATATACATTTCCTAAATATTTTTATTTCTATTTAATGATAGGACAATAAACCTTTCACTAGTTTAAATTAAATAACATAAAATAATACTTACTTGTTATCCCAAATTTACCCCTCAAGGTAATTTAGATAACTTTCATGAATTCTTCAAGCCAGAACAAGTAAAGCATTGATTCAAGACCCAAAATCAAGTTTTGGGGGTCCTTTTGGCTTCTCTCTAACTTCCCCATCCAAGGAAAAAATCCATGAGTTAGGAAAATACAAAAAATGCAAAAAATTTGGCCTGTACTAGTGTATTGCAGAAAATTTATGTTTTAGGGGCACAAGTAAATGCAGGTATGCACAAGATATTTGGGACCCACATGGTTGAAATGGCCAATTTTAAAAGAAATCGACAAAATTAGGTGTTTAGAGCATATCCCGCATAGTACGCATGAGACATCCGAGACCAAAACCCAAAATTATAGTAGGTAGTTCAAATTGGCAAATTCAGGTATATTTGGTCTGCGCGGCCCATGAGACATTAGGACACGTGGGACCCGCAAAGCCAAAATGGCCACATTCCTTTGTTGTGTGGAAAATTTAGGTTTAAACAACCCGGGCCGCACAAGTACACATAGGATATTTGGAACCCGAAAACTGACTTATCGATTTTGAACGTTGGGTCGAATAGATGCAAGAGAAGTTGTGGTCATTGACCCGATGGCTCGGTCAATTGTGGGACACACGGAAATGAGTTCGCCGAGGACCCGATTTTGCCAATTTTTCCATAAAAGGAGACTTGTGGGTCGAGCATGATTTTTTTCCGAGACAAAGCAGGGACACAAGGACCCGAAATAGCCGATATGCCCACATACAAAGGAAAACAATGCAAATCAGACCCTGAACTTCAAATGGCCATAACTTTTGACCCCGAGCTCTGATTTACACAAAATTTGACTTTTCAAAACTTGACTTTCTTATTTTAGATGAGGGTAGCTATATGAAAATAAAAGAAACATCTTCACTCTAGTAAATTAAATACTTAGTCCCGTTAAATGACATAAATGCCTAGTAGACCCAAAATAGCTTCCCACACTCAGAAGGCCATAACTTTTGCATTTCTCAATGAAAAACACACAAAATTGGTACCGTTGGAATCATGGTTTTGACACCAATGCACACAAATAAAGAAATTTATAATTTTATGATAAATAGATGGTAAGTTTTTAGAAAATGTTCCTGTGTTCATAACAACATTTTATTTGGTAGTTGGGATGCATTCAATGGAGCATGGGATGACATTTCTCTTTGTTGAAAGTCATGGGATAGTACAGGGAGCATTTTGCAAGCAAAAATATAATTTCACTTCATTTAATACATCTTGCAAGTGGTTGAAGGACAGATTTTGGGATTTCTATTTTCCCTCTCTCTCTCTTCTCAAAGTTCTATAAATTAGAGTGTTGGTATCATTATAAAGAGAAAATGGTTTTAAGTAGGAAAAGTCTATTAAATTTTCTTTATGAAGCCAATTTTCTGCAGGCCCTTGAAGTGTATTCCTTGCATGGTGATCCAGGTCCTCATTCTGTAATAGATTGGATTATGCATACTTATGAAGCAATAGATGCAAGTTTGTGGATTTCTCTCCCCTACTGTGTTTGTTTTCATTTCTCTTGCCCCTTCAATATCATTGCATATATATATATTGTGCCTATCTTATGTTTTTGTAGGGATTCATTATCATTGTGTGTGCATGAAATATTGTTGTGAATGCAGTTGCTAGATTGTGGAGATCTGTTATCACCCCTCCTAGTATGCATTTTACTTCTACTTTTCACACATTGGAAGACTATTATCATAGTCTCCTTTTCTAGTGTATCACCACTTTACTATAGGCTTTTTTTTCATGCACTCTCTCTCCTTGGTCCCTTGGAAATTTAGATTAGGATTAGATATTTTTGCATGCATTAGAGTAGATTATGGCAGGTAGTTTAGGAGTAAGAACTAACTTTCTCTGGAGGTCTATCTCAAGTATCAAGTCCCACAACTTGGAGATAGTATCAATTTTATCCAATCACACTATAAGCTCAAGCACACATACTTGTGAAAACCATAGGGTGTTGTGATTTGGTGATAAACCTTACTTTTTCATTATTTAACGATGTATTTATGCTTGGTCTCTAAATATTTTTGAACATGAAATTCAAGTATAGTTTATTACTAACTTAGGTGACATAATAGAACATTTGAGTTTCAAACCTGGGACCAATTGTATTTTCCCCATTTTTTTATTTTGGCCCTTTTAAGTGCAAATTACATTCAAATGAATAGTGTGAGCTAGATCAAGACAATAAAGTGGAGCACATATAACAAATATTTTTGGGAAGAAACAAATTGGTTTGTGGAATAGGTGTAGGAAAATCAAGTATTTAGTTTGCACCTTTTTATTTCCATCTTTCCATTCATGTATGTCTTATCTACTAAATTAAACATCATTCAATCAATAACCTTAATGTCATAAAAAAGACAACAAAAATATTTTAGTAGATATAATCTATTTTTCACTGATATGACCAACAATTTGAGGGGCTCAATCATTGATATTGTTTATGCATCCCATGTTTCCCTACAACTGGTTGAGCTTAAAATTGAGAAGGGGTACTACAAAGTGCTATAAGAAGCAAGCAATGTGGTTGGGTTTTGAACCTTGAACCTATTGGATTTTTAATTTTGACACCTTCAAGCTCATATTGCACTCTTGCAAATAATACAAATAAAATTGAGATGATAAAGTGGACCACATGTAGCAAATATTTTCTGGGTAGGGACACTCTAAGATGTGGTATAGGTGTATGACATGCATGTATTTTACTCCCACCTTTTTATTTCCAACATTACAATCATGTGTTCATCTTATCTAACAAATTAAACTCCAAATCAATAAACTTGATGCCAAAAAATTAAAATAAAATAAAAGCAAGACCCTTTTTATAATGGTGGTTGTGATGTCACCATTGGATAACCCTTGGCACATGTTGAGATGTTTTTCCTCATTGCCAATCAAAGTATAGAAAATATTTTATGGGTAGGGACACTGAGATGTGGTTTAGGTGTACGACATGCATGTATTTTATTCCCACCTTTTTATTTCCAACATTCCAATCATGTGTTCGTCTTATCTAAAAAATTAAACTCCAAATTGATAAACTTGATGCCAAAAAAATAAAATAAAATAAAGCTAAGACCCTTTTTTATGTCACGTTGGTTGTGATGTCACCATTAGATAACCCTTGGCACATGCTGAGAACATTTGTCCTCATTTCCAATCAAATTATAGATAGAACATATGCATGAAGGACATGAGATCCATTTCTTCACAAGCCATGAACAAGGAACATCGTATGTTGTATTCATGAGGTTGGGTTTCATACCCATAACCTATTGGATTTTCCCCATTTTTTATTTTGACCCCTTTAGAAAAAAAGGACTCTCATGAAAAATACAAGTGAGATGGAGATGATAATGTGGATCATGGTAAAAATAGAAAATACCATTTTATCTCAATGGTTATTGATGGAAAACTCTATCAAGACTATTGACGAGGGAAACCTTTCCCATTACCCTCATAGCTAGAGAGATTCCTTAATCAAAAATGTGCATGGAATTTCTACCCTTAGATGTCAACTCTATTACACATATCCATATCTCTAAAGTGTCCGTGATATGCGCAAGTAAATTCCCTTTACACTTATGTGTGTTCTAACTACCCTAAAAACACAAGGACTGAAATTACAAGCAACTATTGACATTAGTAGTATTGATCAACCACTCCTTACCTTCTAAGATATCTCCAAAATACGTTGCCTTGATATCTTGAACACTGCAACCATTTTCTCCTTCTAACAATTGAAAAATAATGACATGTAGTTCTAGGAATAAAATGTTTGACATCGGTCCCCACAACACTTTCCATGTCCTTAGACTTATCATCCCTCTACCCCTTCTTTATCGACCCTCTTCCTCTTCCATTATTCCAGCCCCTCCATTTTTACTTATTTGACACATGCCCTTTAGGAGTTTCCATTGTACATTTCACGTATGATTTCTAGTTTATATAATTTCATTTTATGTGAGTTATGGTATAATTGTAACAAACTTTAAGCAACATGGAAGAAATATAAAATTATCTATAATATATTAAAATATTAAAATTGCATAATTATATTAGGGAAATCTATAGTTTATTTATATTTTGAAACTCCTTCCTTTACTCAAGTTTTGTGGGAGCATTTTTGAATTTTGTTTTGTTGTAGGAAAATGAAAAGGAATTTTGTGGATGACTAGGAATGGTTAAAATATGACATGAGATATCCATAATTATTATTCATTTAATTGATTTCTTCGATTAGTATTTTAAGATTAATTATCTATGGTTTCTTGATGTTTTCAATTATATGTTTGGATTATCATTTTTTATAGTTGTGTATTGTTTAACATATTTAGATAATCATTTTAATTGTAAACTATTGATTTAGTTATGTGACTTCAATAAGAAAAAATATTCTCTCTCCTATGTCATTATAATACATATTTTTCCATAATAATTTCCTAATTATCGTATCTATATGTAGTTTAACTTGTAAAATAACTAGCAATAACATGCAAGAAATAAAATTTGAACACCAAAAGCGAGGTGGAGGTGGAATGTTGAGGGGGAACGAAAAATATGGGAATGGAAAGATGGAGTTTTGTAGAGGGGAAGGAGGGTGAAGGATAATTTTTGTTTAAAATTGTAAATTTGGAAATCGGGATGGACCCATGAGTTAGAAGGAAAGGAAGAAGAAGGGAATGGAAGGGATGGTACTAAGGTTTTGTTATGGAAAATCAGAACACCCCGATTTATCGCAATGAATGGTTGAGGTAGTAAGTGTGATTTGTCAAACATGGAGTCATCCCAAAGTGTGTGACTTTCCATTTGGGATAACCCTCTTGATGAGGGCCGCTTCCTATTCCTCTATTCTAATGCACACATCCAAATTGTAGAGGATCTACTCCAAACTTTACTCTAACTTCCCATGGAGACATGGTAATTAAGATTACAATAAATTAAACCTAAAATAATAGAGGTGATGCACCAAAAGGAATGTTAAGAACCTACTTTACATGGAGATGGAAACAACAATCAGATTCGAAGGATGAAAATACACCAAAAATCAATGCACTGATGAGAATCCACTAACCATTAAACACAAGTCATTAAACATGTGATATAATAATCTGTTGAAAATTTTTGCACTTGTGCAAAAATGGGCAGCTCAAAACTTCGTCGTTACGATGAAAGTCATGGGTGAAGTATACCTAAGCTAAAGAAGTTATGATGTTTTTAGTTACTACTAAATTAATTAATGATTAAGTGAAATATGCAGCTATGTGTGCTGTTACAAAATGTAACATATCACATAGTTTGTAATTTCATGATACCTTCAGTAAAAGAAAACAAGGGCCTAAAGGACATCTGTGTTGTCTTGATGAAGACACCGAATTACAGAGTAGGTTAAGTGCTAAGTTTTGAAGCAAGAAATGAAGTGTAGATTACAGAAATGAGAGTTCATTACTGAATGTTATAGGTTCTCATTGATGTTCTTTCCTTCATGATTAAGACATTCAATTAAATGGATGCGTTTTTTACTTTGTCATACAATCCATACAAAAGGTTGAAATGTAGGAAGAAATATACAACTCATTTACAAAATTCAATGTTTTATTCATAAGGAATTTTCAAATGTTTCCCACACAAGCCATGGGATGTAACTAGAAAGTAAAGTACAACTACTGAAATAAAAGGTACACATGCATGAAAGAGAAAGTAAAGGAGTATGAGTGAACCCATCATTGCCTTGGGGTTCCTTTCTTCAATTGAAGCATCTCCATCTCCATCTTTTGTTCCTTCTTCATCTCCATTGTAGAAGCCATTGTACCTGAAAAGAAGAAAAGAATAACTATCAGCTATGAGCTCAGGGATCAAATCATATTCCTAGACTGTCCTAATTCATGCATATGAATCTCTAATAATAGGAGATGTAATTTACTTGAATATAAAACTACATACATGCTTTATTTACTCAGAAAGAGTGAAGAAAGAGAAAAGAAAAGAAGAAAACATGGACATAAGAGAGGCCAAAAAGCCTAAGTATTTTCTAACTATTTTCCTAAGTGTGTAGGTATAGGTTGCAGCCAATGAAAAAATAGACAAGTCATAAGTGCATGCATAAAAGGGAAGAATGTAACTCAAAGTTTCAGTAAGTTTTCTGAAATGGAAAGGGCTTAAGAATAGAAAGATACTAGCAATAGAAGCACATGTTTCAGATTGCAACTGAAGAAGAATAATCAGATTTCAGGAAGCTGGAGTTGATTAAAAGAAAAGGGGTACAAGCTGAAACAGAATGAAAAAGAAGATTTTGGGAAAATTTTGACAGGGATTTGCCATGAAAAAGCAACATTTCAGATTTTACAATATGCCAAAAGTATTACCATAAAGGAAATAAAGCATCTATGTAAAAGAATCAATATTATAGAAATCTTAACAAACATATGAATCAAGGCTTATGCCTAATGTAGTATTAAAGAACAAGTGAACTACTTGTAATTTCCAAAAAGAATGATACAAGGTATAAAGATCTCATGAAATCAAGAACAGATCAAAGTACACATCATGCTACATTATACTTCAGAGCTAAATTCAAATGCAAGATTCATGGTTAAATAGAACCAAAAACACATGAAGGATCAAAGGTATCTCCTTGACTATGGCTCAATACAACAAATCTAAAACTAATATTTCCAATGATTACAAACACCCAAATCTGGGTTGCAATGTTTCAAAGCCATAGATTGAAAAATATGCAGGTACAGATGTGGGAAAATGAGTTTCAGAACTCATAAATATCAATGTACAGGAAATCTAAAAGGGGCAAAAGTATAAACTGGTCTAGATCCAAAGGGGATTCCTTATGAAGACAAGTACCAAGTAAACATATCTTGGAATATTACTCGGAACACAAACTCGGTGGGTATTAATGGTCAAATCAAATTAGATAAGTGCGGAACTTAAGATAATGTGAAGTGAATCACAACTTTTCTAGAAAACATTATACCCCTCAAGAACATATAGCATAATCAAAAGGAATGAAGGATTTCGAGTAATCATATCAATAAACATTCTATCTGGCAAGTTTTGAGCAAATAAGAATACCCATTTAGTAATCAGAATACAAGATCAGACAGAAAATTTGAGTTAAAATGCATACACATCTGAGTTGAGGAAATATTTGAGTATTTCAGAAGTTAACACTCCCATTTAAACCAATCAGTCTCGAATTCCAGTATAGAGGGAAAAGGTACAGATCCTGGTTCTAATCCAAAAACCCATTAATGGGTACTAAAATCAGAGTGGGAAACAAGTACTTACCGGTTAAATCGAAGTTGAGAAAACCCTCAAATGATCACAAAACAAGTTTCAAATCAAAGACCGATGTTTCCCTAAAGATCAAAAAATATGTAAAGAAGGATAAAAACATCAGTATCTTGAAGGACTAAAGGACAATGAAGAAGTTATTACAACACTGAGAGATCAAAAAAATATCGACCTCATCAAACAGTGATGCCAGTTGCACAGCCGAGCTCACAAAGAAGAAAATTTGTGGCCAAGACAACACGTAGAGATCTCTTTTAAAGAATTTTTTTAAAGCTCGGGATGAGCAATATACATGTCAGGGAAATCACATGAGCTCAAACCCATGACAATGGTAGAAAACACCCACAACTACCTTGCTGAGAGAACTCTTACAGAGTAGAAAAAAACAAGATACATGCATAGGGCTTTGCAAAGCTGAACCATCAGAGTCTGAAAAACAATAATGGTGGTTACCTTCACATTCCCACACAAAGAGCTCAAAAATAAGAAGAATGGCTATGAATATACTAGATACAAAGTCACAAAGGCCCCATAGGCTAGGGAAATGCTTAAAGCCGAGCTCGAATGCTCAGAATAATGGCGTTGAAGAAATTTTTGCTAGGGCTTCACTCAGAGTGAAAGTCCAAATGAAATGATGTTTAGTGTTGAATTTATTTTACAATGCAAACTAGAGAGAAGAATTAGCAGAATTCAACCACAGTTAAAAGATCAATGATCGAAAATGATAAGTACACAGATCAAAGGCTAAAGATCAAGCTCCATGATCAATGCAAACCACGGTTAAAATGCATTTATGACATGGAAGAAACCCTAAAATTATCCCTTAGAGATACATAGGTGAAAATCATTAAGTCATCAGGTTGGAATGGAAGTCGAACTTTGTCAATTTACAAAAGTTTTAAATTATAAAACTTTTATCCACATGCTCCAGAAATACACGTGTCATCACCATAGTGGAAGCGGAGAAATGGAGGTCGGGGTTCACTTAAGTTTTCAAACTTTAAAAAATGCAAAAGTTAAAAGTTCCAGAATGTCCTATGAGCCCGAGCCTCCACGATGAGAAATTCAAAGCCACAGGAGAAAAGTCAAAAATCGATTCCACATAGTATCGGCGGAGCGGCAGGCTTTCTCAAAGTTTTGAGACTTAATACAAACAGGCCTAAAAACTTCAAAAAGGTTTGAAAGTCCACCAAAGGAGTCAAAGATCAACGGTGCAGGTCCATCAAGGATAGAGATTGACGGTGTCGATAAAATACCAAACCCGACCAGAGTTTAAAAACACATATACGTGGTGAGTGGATAGGAAACCCTAGTTTGGGTTGAGTTAAAATGCCACCAAAAAATAGCCAAGGGTTGACTCATCATGCAGAAGGGGCCAGCCCACGTGTCCATCAAATAATCATTGCAATATTGACTAAAGTCTGAACTATAGTATCTTCTCAAAAATAACACAAGTTTCGACTAAATCATGCCAACAATGATCACTGCAGAGATGAGTCTTTCAAACCATACATTATCCAATGTGTAAAGGTGAAAAAGTGTATTACATGGTCATGTTTAATTAAAATGTGGAAAATACTATGATATATCATGTGTGGTCAAATGTAATATGGTGACACTTTTCCAAAGTGCCCTTGTATTATTTTAAAACTGTAGTATTATGCTAAGTCCTCAAGAATGGCCAAAACTCAGTTGAAGACAATTGTACGAATAAAAAGTGGTCCCCATAGTGGCTGGATTATTTTATGAATTTTAAAAGTGTTGTAATTATTTTTTCGACATACGAGGAGTATTTTTTAGTACTTCACAACAGGACATAATAGAGAAGAAGACAGAGTTGCATGTTCATGGAGAGAAACTTGCCTAGCAAGCAATCTTATTTTTAGCAAGTTATTCATCCTTCTCTTCTTAAAAATAGAACAATCAACTTCAGTTTGATTGTATTGTAATTAAGGCTAATAATGCCTATTTGTAATTACATGCTCTATTTTTATTCCTTTATCTATTATTAAATAAAGGATAAAAATAGAATGCATGGGCGAGTACAAGCCTTAGGCTATTTTTAGGAAGAGGGTGAATTTTATTTTTCTATATATTGTGTGCCTTTGCAAAGCACAAGGAGAACTATTGGAGGAATTTTTGGATATAGGAGTACTGAAGCAATTTTTGCTAGTTTTGCCTTCTGAGTGTGAAGAATTTCTGCCTTACCAATTATTTGTAGTCTTGTGTATGTTTCTATTAGTCTTGTGAATGCAAATTCCCTGATCAATCATCTTACCCTACTGCAAATTCAATATTTTCTCGTATAATTTTAATGTGCATGTTAACTTATCGTGTTGTTGTGATATTCTTCCCTTATTACAACCAAGTGTTTTCCCTTAAATTCGTAGAGAAAGCTGTTTGCTCATGCATCAAGAACCTTTAACATAGAAATTGTGCATATATTCAGTAAAATCCATCATACAAATTTTGTGTATCACCTTAGTTTTAATTATTTTATAGTCATATTTTACTCTCAAAATACAAGAAATCAATTTAAGATACACCAATAAGGAACTAGTCTTTTAATCCCAGAGACTCACCTCAAAATAGGTATACCCACATACTTGAGGTGTTTCCATTGTATCTACAAAAGAGAGATATCAATTGTGCAAATTTAGAAAACCTGCAATAATCTCTCTACAGGGTGCAATTTCGAGAGATAATAGTTTTTGACACACTCGGTGGGATGAAGAATCGATCTGCATGCAAGTTACAAATTCTAAAGTAGATCTACAACAGATTTAAAAGAGTTACAAAGTCACTTTTGGGAGTGAGTTACAGTAATTTATTTTAAATATTTTAAGATCTTTTGGTGACTCCGTTGAGCTGATATAAGACCAAGTATTGTAGAATGTTCCATGCCAAAAGTGATTACAAGATCATTGGTAAGAGGAATTCCTCTGAGTTTGTTTCTTTACCCTTGAATTCTACTAGAAGGAGAAGAGTTGGTAATACTTTCCCTTTTAATAGACCTGGTTTTGATAACCCTCCTCCTCATACTCCTTCACCACATATCAATTTCTCTATTAACATCCGAGTTTTTTAAATGGCTATTCAACCACCAAGGAATTTTGTGACATTTATTAATTGTAGTCCATTAGTAATCCCAGTCTACCATGACATTTAGTATGTTGCCATGAAAATTTTCTATCATTCACAGGTGAAAATTAGGTTACACCTACTAAACATATCAAAGATGGTGCATCCCTATGTGCGATCTATAATATCCCTCATGAAGACGTAGCTTTAAGACTTTTAGCTACATCTTTTAAAGGGTAGGCCTGCAATGGTATATAAACCTAGAAATTGGAAGCATAAGAAATTGGGATAACTTAGGTGAAAAAGTGCTGAAATAGTTCCAGGATAATTTAAATCATTTGTCTCGTTGAGCAGTCGTCTCTTTGTTAAAAGATCTCCCAATAAGTTTATGTCTAGTTTCAATATCTATTTTTCCAATACTTGTGAAAGAATTCCAGCAAGTGTCAAGCCTCAAGCTGATCATGCTTTCCTTTATTATCTTAGGGCATTAAAAAATGATATCTCAACTATGATTCAATCAGTGGGGGGAGAGACACTCCCCAACAGCCTACGATATCATTATCCAAGCTGAAAATAGTCTTATTCCAGCTGAAAAATTGTCACCAAGTCCTTTAATGCCCTTTTTGATAGATTTAGCACGTATTCCTCACCTATTATAATCATAGAACCCATGTTGTAGCTCCATCGAGATGATGTATTTAAAGTTTGCAAACTATTGGAAATAAATTGACTTTGATTGATACGAATTACATTATCTAGCGAGACCCTATCGGGCTCCTTATCGAGTAAAATCAACACAATCAACAAAATGGGTAGCCTTATCAAGAGAATCAAAATTAGAGACAACCTTACCAACAAAGGTAATTTGACCCAAAGGCTCCTAGTTCATCTAACGCTTTAGTCCTAGTTAATATGGCTACAGAAGAGTGGTGTCAACCTTGCAATCAACCTCATTCATCTATAACTTGCCCAAATGATTTTTGAATCGAATCTTGTTTCACAAAATCAATCAAACATTTTCCATGACTCATATGGATGGTGGGAAGTAAGAAACTCATGTTCAGAAAGCACCTAAACAAAATTTAGTCAGTTTTAATGAGGAGGATTTCATTGCAGTCACTACTAGGGCTCAAGGGAAAGTTGTTGAAAGTCAAAAACAACAAAATAGGCCTATCCTACCTACTGTAATTGAAAAGACAACATCTAAAGATCTAAATTTGACCAGCAACCCCTGTTGTTCCTCACAAAGAATAAAATTTACAACTAAGACAACACGCAGAGATCTCTTTTAAAGAAAATATTTCAAAGCTCAGGATGAGCAATATACAAATCAGGAAATCACATGAGCTCGAACCCACGACAATGGCTAGAAAACACCCACAACTACCTTGTTGAGAGAACTCTTACAGAGTAGAAAAACAACAAGATACATGCATAGGGATTTATAAAGCTGAACCATCAGAGTCTGAAAAATAATAATGGCATTTGCCTTCACATTCCCGCATAGAGAGCTCAAAAAGAAGAAGAATGGCTATGAATATACCAGATACAAAGTCACAAAGGCCCCATAGGCTAGGGAAATGCTTAAAGTCAAGCTTGAATGCTCAGAATAATGGCGTCGAAGAAAAAAATTCTAGGGCTTCACCCACAGAGTGAAATTCCAAATGAAATGATGTTTAGGGTTTAATTGATCTTACAATGAAAACTCAAAAGATGAATTAGATGAATTCAACCACAATTAAAAGATCAACAATCGAAAATGACAAGTGCATGGATCAAAGGCCAAATATCAAGCTCCACGCTCAACCTAAACCATGGTTAAAATGCATTTAAGACATGGAAAAATCCCTAAAATTATCCCTTGGAGATCAATGGTTGAGAATCATTAAGTACAAAGATCGCGATCACAAACAATTCATCAAAATCGAGGTAAAATTCGTCAAAGTTGGAATGGCCATCTAACTTAGTAAATTTACAAAAACTTCAAATTGTAAAATTATCATCTGCAGTCTGAGAAAGACATGTGTCATCACCATAGTGGAAGTGAAGAAATGGAGGTCGGGATTCACTTAAGTTTTCAAACTTTAAAAAATAGAAAAGTTAAAAGTTCTAAAATTTCCCACAAGCCCGAGCCTCCACGATGAGAAAAGTAAAAATTGATTCCACATAGTATTGGCGGAGTGGTGGGCTTTCTCAAAGTTTTGAGACATAATATAGATAGGCCTAAAAAATTCTAAAAGGTCCGAAAGTCCGCCAAAGGAGTCAAAGATCAACAATGCAGTCCATCAAGGATAGAGATCGATGGTGTCGATAAAAGACCAAACCCGACCAGAGTTTAAAAATGCATATACATGGTGAGTGGACAGGAAACCCTAGTTTGGGTTGAGTTAAAATGCCACCGAAAAATAACCAAGGGTTGACTCATTGTGTAGAAGGGTCCAGCCCACGTGTCCATCAAATAATGATTGCAATATTGACTAAAGTCTGAACTATAGTATATGCTCCAAATAATACGAGTGTCGACCAAATCATGCCAACAATGATCACCGAAAAGGTGAGTCTTTCAAACCATACATTATCCAATGTGCAAAGGTTGACAAGTGTATACATGCATATATTTATCACAAAGGTGGCCAAACTCAAATGAAGACAAATCCATATATCACATAGTAGTATTTTGCATGCCTTCACAATAGGAAAAAATAGAGAAGAAGACAGAGTTGCATGTTCATGGAGAGAAACTTGCCTAGCAAGCAATCTTATTTTCAGCAAGTTATTCATCCTTCTCTTCATAAAAATAGAACAGTCAACTTCAGTTTGACCGTATTGTAATTAAGGCTAATAATGCCTATTTGTAATTACATGATCTATTTTTATTCCTTTATCTATTACTAAATAAGGGATAAAAATGGAATGCATCAGAGTACAAGCCTTAGGCTATTTTTAGGAAGAGGGTGAATTTAATTTTTGCTATATATTGTGTGCCTTTGCAAAGCATAGAAGAAGTACTAGAAGAATTTTTGGATATAGGAGATCTTGAAGAAATTTTTCCCAATTTTGCCATCCGAGTGTGAAAAATTTCTACCTTTGCAATTATTTGATCTTGTGTATGTCTCTATTAGTCATGTGAATGCAAATTCCCGATCAATCATCTTACCCTGCTACAAATTCATGATTTTCGTATAATTTTAATGTGCATGTTAACTAATCAATGTTGTTGTGATATTCTTCCCTCAGTACAACCAAGTGTTTGCCCTTAAATTATGTAGAAAAATATTGGCTTGTGCATCAAGAATATTTCACATATCAATTGTGCATATACTCAGTCAAATCCCTCTTACAAATTTGGTGTATCACCTTAGTCATAAGTATTTTACAGTCATATTTTACTCTCAAACTCCAAGAAATCAGTTTAGGATACACCAATAAGGAACCGACCTTTTAATCCTCGAAGACTCACCTAAAAATAGGTATACCCACAGACCTGAGGTGTTTCCATTGTATCTATGAAAGAGAGAGATCAATGTTGCAAGATTAGAAAACCTGCAATAATCTCTCTAGGTGCACTTTCGAGAGATAACAATAACCCTGAAAATATAAACAATATTCCAATGAGAGATCAAAAGAAACCAATCAACATAAAAGACGGTTGAAATTCATCCAAATACGTATATTATTGCTCCCGAAATTTTATACAAAGTGCATTACAATGGCAAAGAGGCACAAACTTGCATTATAACTTGAATGGGAGATTTGGACTCCACAAATTCACTTACGGGAAAAAGAAGAAGGGAGGGAGCAAAAGAATTATTCAACATTAGAACAATGCATCTCTCAGACAATATATGGGAAGTGTAGTGCCCACTTCTCTTGAAACCTATTACTGTTGATCTCGATAATATTAACTATGCTTATAGACATTTGTTTGACCAAGATGTGAAGCTTCATGGGCTTGAAAAAAATATTACAGGAGATTTTTTAAGGAATTTTCTCGTATTACGCACCCCATCACTTCCCTTCAATGGAAAGGGAAGAAGTTTGTATGGTCAGATAGATGTGAGTAGGCCTTCAAGACACTGAAGGAATGCCTCACAACAAGTGCTGTTCTAGCAGTGCCAGATCCTTAGGGTAGGACTTAGAGGTGTATTAATGCAAGAGGGAAGAGTGGTTTCTTTTGAGTCTCTCAAACTCAAGGATTATGATCTCAATTATCTGACTCATGATCTTGAGCTTGTAGTTGTTGTGCATTCCTTAGTGTGGTGGATAAATTTCCTTCTTAGACAAAGATTTACTCTTAGGAATGATCACTTAAGCCTTTGTAACCTCTTCACTCAACCCAATCTCAATGCTCGTTAGCGACGTTGGATGGAGTTTCTTTATGAGTACGATATGGACATAGAACATGTGAAAGTGAAGGAGAACGTGGTTGTAGATTCCCTAAGTAGATAGAGGCATATGGCTATGGCTACTTGGTGGGTACAAATTTGTGGAGCGGGGTTTTGCAATGACTTCCTCATGAGCAGTTTTTACCTCGCATCCAGAGCATTGATTGAATCTCGAGACCCCTTGAAGGGATATTTGATGTATTTTCATTAGAGGTAGATGGCCTTCTCGGACATAAGGGGTGGATATATGTTCCTAGAGATGGACGTTTGAGACAGGACATTTTGGAAGAAGCTCATCATGCACTTTATTCAGCCCATCTCGGGGTGAAGAAGATCCATGCCACCTTGAGAAAAATATACCATTAGAGAGGAATTCGAGAGAGACATGGTTCAGTTCTATCACATTGTTTAGGCTGTCGAGAGGGTGAAATCCGAGCATCATCATCCAGATGGAATTCTCTTTCCTCATGCCATACTAGAGTGGAAATGGGACACCATTTCCATGGACTTCATTGTTGTGTTACCAACATCAAGATACCACCACAATGCCATCATGGTAACAATGGATAAATTGACGAAATTGGCTCATTTTTCACAAGTGAGGACAACCTAAACAGCTATTACTGGTGGCACGGGTGTATTTCAATGAGATTGTTAGATTCCATGGGATTCCATGGAATATCATTTATGACTGCAATCCTTTGTACACTTCCCACTTTTGGACCACCATGCAGCATGCTCTTGGGATGAAGATCAATTTTAGTATAACATATCACCCAGAGATAGATGGAAAGACTGAGTGGGTGAATCAGATCTTAGAGGACATGCTTAGGATGTATATTATGGATCACTAGTCAAGATGGGAGGAGTATTTGTACTTGGTGGAGTTTTCCTACAATAATAGTTTCTAGAGTTTGATAGGCATGGCTCCTTTTTAGGCATTATATGGCAGAGAGTGCAAGACACCTCTTAGTTAGGACAGGTTAGAGGACATGGTTTTTCTTGGGCCAGCCTTATTGTAGGACATGGAGTAGAAGGTTGTTTTGATCAGAAAAGATTGTAGGAGGCAAAGGACAAGTAGAAGAAGTATGTGGATCAGCATATGCCAAATCATAGTTTTGAGGTGGGCACGTAGTTGTTCCTTTGTGTCACACCACATAAGATCCATATCTATTATAGAAAAGGTTCTAAGCTTGATCCTAGGTTTGTGGGTCCCTTTGAGATATTGGAACACATCGGTCTGTTAGTGCTCAATTTGATTTTACCCCGTTTGTCCTTGAAATATTCAATTTACGAGTTCTATCATATTTTCTATCTCCTCGTATTAATGAATGATGACTCTATCCTCCATTTAGTTTCCATGATCAGTCCCTTCCTTTGGTTGAGGATCACTTTAAATCCGAGTTTGTTTTCCGTTCCTATGTCGATGTGATAGAATTTGTAACTTGGGCATAAAATTAGATTTTTCCCTTCCTTCCATTTTTCCACAGTCACATTTTGTTTTCCCTGTCAATTTTTGTCCCAATATCTATGGAAATGTGATTGGATGTGGCTTGGAAGATCATATTTGGGCCTTATATCATTTCTAAATTCTCTTTCTTGAAAGAAAGATTCATTTCTTGGTGCAAATGGTGATTTCCCTACTTTTTTCGGTTTGACATGTGTGTTTTCCCCATCAAATTTATATCTCAAAGCATCTGTGGAAATGTGGCCATTTTTGGTTTGATGCGGCTCAACGGGGAACTTTAAAACTCTAAGGCCCACTTCAAATCAAAAAAATTTCCACGTGGAGGGCCGTCACTCATCTAAAAATTCACCTTTTAGTTTGACCTTGGAGTTGTACCGAGGAGACATGTGGAGGTTTCCGTTGCCTTCTCTAGACTTAGACAATTTTTTTCATGCGGTCGGTGTAGCTCTAGCGGACCATGGACACGTGGAGGCTTCTACGGCTCCACTCTATACTTAAACTTTTCAAAGAAATTTTCTAAGACATGGGACACGTGGAGGGACGGCGTTGATTTTGGGATAGGCCCCTAGATTTTATGTTGAAGAAGCGTCGGAGGACACTTGGAGGCTTCCACTCACTCTGCCCTTGCTTGGACTTTTCAATGGCCAAGGAAAAATGTCTCGGACCCTAGACACATGGCACCTTCCATTGATCCTTCAAATTTCTAAATAACTCTACTAGACCGAGACATGTGGTGAGCTCGCGCATGTTTGGGGTCTCCACTTTTGAGGACCATACCGAAGGTCCACCAAGGCGACACGTGGAGTCTTCTGTTGGAACCATTTTTATTGAGACTTTTCAAAGGCCAAAAGGCATTTTTATTGGGCCCAGGGCACATGGCTGGCCTGTGCTTGTTTGGAAAATTATCACTCTACCTCACCTTTCCATTTGCATAAAGAAAACCAATGGACGACTCTAATTTAGAGTTGAGAAGGGACAAAATCCACGCTTTGCATTTCACCTATTTTTCTCGCCATTTTTGAACCAACACTCCTGGAGATGCGAATACGCACTATTTTTAATCATTTTTGATGAAATTCCTTGTCATTTTTGTCCAAAGTGCTAATTCAATGGATATAGAACTCAATTTGTGATTCCAAGGATTCATAAGGTTGATAGTTTGAAATTGGAATTGCTCAGAACATGCAAAAACGTTAATTACCAAAGAAGATGGATGCAGGGAAGAGTTGCGAGAGGAAAGAGAGGGAAAGGATGGAATTATGGAAGGTTGGAGGCGGGTGTAAAAGATGAAAAAGGTGTTGCCTTGAGAGTGAAAAAATTACCTGTCAGATCCAGCTCTGCAGAGCCTTCGGAGAATGATTAAAATGGGGATTTCTCGCATGACATAATCAAAATGATTAAAAGGATTATCAAAAAAGTTGTGGCATGGCATCCTAGTCATTAGTCGAGGGTTTGAGAAATGTGATCAGTTCATAATTGGTCCACTTGGCAGCTTTCGGATGTGAATTTGTTAAACGTCACTTTCTGAGGCAAATTGGTAACATGCAAAGGATCCTTGAATATTCTTCCTTTTTTTGGGGAAAATTTGGGATGAGTGAGCGAGTGAAATGTATAAATGCAATGAGAATACTCTTGTAAAGGGTCGGGGGTTGAATTCTTAAGATAAAATGTTTGAGAGCCCATCTTTCTAAGAGACCAATATGAGAAACCTGTTAATTTCATGTGTATTATATCTCAATCACATTAAGTTGGTTGTGAGTGTACAGCTATTGACAAGCTTTGAGACTATTTGAAGAAACTTTCCCTTGCTGATGAGTCTAATCAATTTTGAGTTAATTTGTGTCACTCTTGGAGAAATTTCCATCTCTTTGTTTAAGAATGTTTGCAAGTAGTTTTTATTATTCCTATTGCAATCTTGTGTTAAAGTCCCTCCGAATTGCACAGGGTCTCATCCCTATGAAAATTTAGTGGCATTTGTAATTTCAATTCAAGAAGAGCCTTCATCGTGTGATGAGATAATAAATTTTAAAATCACTTCACCGTAATTTATTGATCAATATTGTTTGTTAGCCTTCAAGTGTACCTTAGGCATGAGGAAACAGGGTCTTTGATGTTTAATTGAGTCTTTAGCTCAAGCCTTCATGTTAGATTCTCGAAGATTGTGTGAAAATGTGAAAATATGGGCCTCCATTGATGCACACCTTCTGGTTAAAGGAATGTCTTAACTATTCTGAAGCTTTTTTTTGTTGAGTTATCCATTGTTGTGAAGTTTCTCAAAGATCGGCAAAGTCCAATTTATCTTGCTTAATCTCCCACCAAAAATCATTCAAATGACTAATCCTACTTTGTACTACCCCTATTTTTTCCTGTATATCCATAAAGGAACAAAATCTATTTACTAAAATATGTGGAACAATAAGAATTTCATAATGTCTTCAATAACCTTATCCTTGTTTTCAAAGTATCTCCATCTTTTAGAAGTGACAACACTTGAGAGTTAAATTATAAAGTATTGATCATACTTTCCCAAGGTTTTCTTCATAAAATTTGTGCAAAAGAAGGATATATCCATCTCCTTCATCAAAAAAATGTTACACTAAGGGTCCTCTCACCCCGCTCGAAGAGGCACAACCTAAAGTAGTGAGAATAGGTAAAATCCTCTTGAAGGTGCTATCCATATCTCCACAACTGAGTGACAAAGTGTCTGTAAGATCTCATCCCCATCTACAAAATAACATATATTATGATCTATCTGTCTCTAAGCTCCATGTCAAATCTGTGATGCTTCTCAGCTTGAAAATGAGAACAAATTTGGATACCAACACTTGTGGCACCATTGTCAGATACTCTTTGAAGTATTTTACAAATGCAGTACATACCGACCCTAGTAATGTTTATTATATGATCTAAGTGCAAATACATTGTTGAAACATCATTATCTATTCAGATCTATAAGAATTGTTCAAATTTTTAAGTTCTGAGTGTAATATTTCTAGCTTATACAGTTATTGCACTAAATTTTGTATCATCATTAAAAAATTTAGGTAGAAGAAGAGAAAATATTGAAAGCTTTGCATGAATCTAGTATTGACAGGACATCGATAGGTCTTTCATAGTACATCCGCACAAACTAAGGTGAAAATACTTTGTGGAGACTCTATCTTTGTTTAAATTCTTAATAAATAATAGTGTCTAAACATATATCAAGTAATATTTGTCGTTAATCTCTATAAAGCTAGAAGGAAGAGGATCTTTATTCTCCAAAGAACCCAAAGAGAAGGTTGTTTCCAAATTTGGGAAAGTCTTATTCAGAAGGAAGAAGAATTTGGGAGGTTTTTAGAGATCAAGCATCAAGAAAAGAGATCTCCATTAGTGAAACTAATCAGCACGTGATTGAAGATTGCAATACTTCCTCAACCGAATATGAATCAGGTAGTTTCTTTGTTGAATTTAATTCTCCATCTGGAGAGGGGCCTTCATTTGTATTTGAAAAATTTACTTCTCAATATTCCCTGTATTTTCCAAATCTGATAGAGTTTTCCAAGAAACAAAGCTTTTAGATTGAATTCATTCTAAGAATTGTATCCCTGTACCACACATACTTCTCACTCCTCATTAGTTTACATCTCCTCCAAGGTCACCTCCTCAAAATAATATGGCTCAGCCTCCACCCAAACCTCCATTTGTTGTTAATACTTTTGGTCCCATCAATTTTAGAGGTATGGTTGGCTATCCAAATGTTGTGCCACAAGATGTAACAAAATGATTGCCTATGTTTCAAGGAAATAATACAATCACTGGTGATTAGCACTTGAAGTTCTTTCTCAATATGATGGACTTTGAAATAGAATTTGAGGATATGTACATTAAATTATTTATCCATACACTAGAAGGAGATGCAAGGGTGGTATAAATCTTTGCTGTAATTACATTGATTCTTGGACAGAAATGAATAATTCTTTTAGACTACAATATGGTGATAAAATAGACCCTAGGTTTCTTTTATCATAGTTTGAAAACATTAAAAAGAATCCTAACAAATTAGTGCATAATTTCAGTACAATATTTAACAAATCATTGAGAAGACTACTGTTAATTTGAGTCCATGTGATGAATCATGTCCGATAAAGTATTGAAATGCATTTGATAAGAAATATTATTACTATTTGAGGTATAAGAACCCTTAAAATTTGAGGTAGGCCTTTACCATGTCTCTAAAAATTGAGAACAACATTAAAGTAGTTAGAAAATCTGCTAAGAGGGATAGTGTTAAACTCATCAACCCAGAGAAGCCTCGGTCAAGTAAGGTTGTGGATCTTGAGGAAGTTGTAAAGACTTTGGCCAGATTTGTAAAAGAAATCTCTTACAAGCTAGCTGGGGAAGAGAAATGAATTAGACAAGGTTATCAAGGTAAGCATAGGTAATAAGAACAAGATAGAATTACAAATCATCTGAGAAATGATCAGAGATCTTATGATAGAGGTAAAGGACCCATGGGAGCTAGACAACCCTAGGCTAGGGAAAATAGACTAGTGCTTGATCCTCTAAATGCCAAAGTTGATGTTGTTAATGAGAAAAATGAAATTGATTGGTGTGACAAATGTTTGTTACCCCACCCACCATTTGAAGTAGATCAGAAAGTTGAAGAAGTCAACGATGATGATAACATTGATGATGATGCATGCATGGTGGATTGCTCTACAAGCTCACAGCAAGGAGAAACTTCAACTGAAGTAATAAGTGTAATAACTACTGCAAGTTTTGGGATTGCATTCACCAGGTACCTCTTCTTCCTCCCTCTCATACTTTATAAATAGATATGGTACAAGATTTTGAACTTCCTAATAATGATTTTGAGTATCTAAGAGCTCTAATGATTAAGAAGTATGATGGAGGAATCCCATCAGAAGAGGATAGAAAGATGTTAATGAATGTTGTTATTGCAAAGAAAAAGAGTATAACACAAGAAGTAAAGCTATCAAAGGGGTAGGGCCTCAAGCCAAACAAAAAACCCCAGTTCTCACCAATATCCCAAAAGAAACTCCAAAGAAAGATGCATCTAGAAAAGGCCTTGTTGTCTCAAGTAGAACTGGTGTTCCCACCCATGCTCAAAATATGAAAAATCTTGTGCCATCCAATGAGTTTTTCAATCTTTCTCCAAATGCTACTTTGCCTAAATACATTCCTTATGACATTGCCTAAGTCTTGAGTCAGATCAAGATTTCTGTTCCAATTTTTGAACTTCTTAGGATTCCTGAGCACAAGAAGAGGGCCTTTGAGTATTTGGTATTGGAAGAAGATAGGAGTTCCCAAGGAAAAATATAAATAATGTAAACACTCCTCCTCCAACCATTGCAAACCTAGAAAACCACCAGCATTAGAGGAGATAGGTGAACCACCTGAAGTTTACTTGGGAACATCTTTGGTTAAGTCTCAATTAAATGTTGATCCATTTTTTACAACGCTGATTATTAAGGAAAAGTATTGCACAATTATATGTTTTATTCCAGAGCATCATGTAATGTTATGCCTCTAGAGGTCATGAATGAATTGAACATTAAAGTGACAACAACTTATGGAAAGTGTACTACAATGGATTCTAGAGAGGTGCCAGTTGTAGGATGTGTAAAAGGTTTGGTGGTATAACTTGCAGCTTATCCGAGTAAGAACTTAAAACTTGATGTTGTTATTATTGATTTCCCTACCAAATGGGGCATGTTGTTATCAAGAAAGTGGGCTGCAAGTGTTGGTGGAAGTGTTCAGATGGATATGTCTTTTTCCACCATTCCAATTGAAGGCAGCCTTGTAAAGCTATATGGAGAGAAGAAGATGTTGCACCTCATTGAAGATCCCAATAATGCTTCTTATGAAGTGTTGTATGCTGATGTAGATGCTGATAAATTTTTTGGATTTGCTAATGGAAAAGAGCACAAGATTGATCAATGTAAATGTCTTGAACAAGTAGGTTTTCCTTGGACCTTGTTATTCAATGGAGCTTGTTCCAAGTTTGGAAATGGTGCTTGGTATTGTTCTGATTTCTCTAGGCTAGGAAGAGTTTGTTTTTTATTTCAAACTCAACTTTGAATGCACTAAAAACATTGTTGAATATGAAGCACTATTATTGGGTTTGAGAATTACATGGAAATATGGTGTAAAGGATATCATTTTCAAAGGAGATTCAAAACTGATTGTCAAGCAGATTAGAAAACTGTATGCTACTAAAAATTAGAGAATGAAACAATACAAGCATGTAGTCTGGGATTTGATTGAAATGTTTGACTCATTTAATATTGTGCACCATGATAGAAAGTTTAATGTTGTTGCAGACAAGTTAGCAGTGTTAGGATCTAGATTTGGAAATTGTACAGTATCTCCATTTTTTGAGTATGATGTTGAAATACCGATAAGTCCATCTTTCCTTGACAATGTTAAAAATTTTCAAGTGTTCGATGATGATACCCATGTGAAATGGTTTCTACGAGAACCATGGTGTGTGTCTGCTAAACGAAAGGAAACCTTATTTGGCAAAGACATCATCCAGCTGAAGACAAAAATGATTCCCGAGAGGTTTGATGGCTCTTGAACAAACTATGATAATGCTGATTGCATTATTAATAGAAGTATGTCAGTTTCTAGAGATGTGGAAGAGAATGACTAGGGAAGAAAAAAACCACATAAAATTTGGTTAGGAATCAATCTAAGCAAGGAAGAGAAGCAATCCTATATTCAATTTTTGAAGAAATATCAAGACTGCCTAGCTTGGTCTTACTCTGAGTTGAAGGCATATAGGGAAGATTTGTTCCAATATGAAATTCCTCTTACATCTAATGCCAAGCCTTTCAAATAAAAATAGATGTAGATCAATCTTCTCCTTTCTTTGAAGATGCAAGAAGAATTAAAGAAGTTGAGGAATAGAGGGCTCATTCAGCCCACAAGGTACTCATCTTGGGTTAGAAATTTAGTACATATTAGAAAAAAATTGCTGATATAAGGATGTGCGTGAACTTTAGGAACTTGAATAAAGCATAATCGAAAGATAATTACCCTTTTTCAAACATGGATAATATGCTACAATTGGAAATTGGTTCTGAATTATTAGCCACTTTGGATTGTTTCTCTGGATATAATCAAGTTGTTGTAAGGATTCGGAAAGAATAAAGACTTCGTTTACCACTCCTTGAGGAACTTATGTCTATGTCGGGATACCTTTTGGCTTAATGAATGTTGGAGTGACTTTCTAAACAATAACGGATGTAGCATTTTTTGGTTATATTAATGATTTAATTGTTTTTTATCAAGATGATGTAACTATGTTTTCTAGAAAAGAGATGATCACTTGCAACACTTGGAGAGAATGTTGTTAAAGTGTATATAGTATGGCATATCATTAAATCCCAAGATGTGCCATTTTGGAGTGCAAAAGGAAAAGCTTCTTGGTCACATTGTATCAAAGGAAGGGGTCATGATTGATCCTGAGAGAGTGGAAGCCATCAGCAAGGTTCCAATTCTGAGAACTAAGAAGGGAGTTCAATCCTTCTTTGGAAAAATAAACTTTATTAGAAGATTTGTGTCTAACTTTTCTGAACTGACCATCCCCATTACTAGCATGTTGAAGAAGGACCGAGTTATCAAATGGGAAGAAGCTTCCATTCAAGATTTCAATGGGATCAAAGAAGCATTAAAGCATGCCCTTGTTTTTGCAGCTCGAAATTACAATAAGCTTTTTCAAATGTTTTCTTTTTCTTCAAAAAACACCATTACATTTGGCTTGTTGCAAAAGGATGTTGAAGGGGCTGAGAGACCAATTTCCTTTTTTAGTAAGGCATTGAAAGGACCTGAGGTGAAGTACACCATCATGGAGAAGCAAGCATTTTCCTTGGTGAAAGCAACAAAGGTTTTCAAACCTTACATCTTGAGCTCTAAATTTGTTTCTTATGTTCCCCACACCATGGTGAAAGACATCTTATCAGAGATGGAGGTCTCAAGAAAAAGATGTAGATGGGTAAAAAAGTTGTAGGAATATGACATGGATATCCAAACCACGAAATTGATAAGAGGTTTGGGCCTAGATAAGCTTATGGCTAAGAGAAACTTGTAAACTATTGAGGTGAATGAAGTAGAAGGAGAAAGGGTGGATGTCCTTGAAAATTTGGTAAGCTCTGAATGGTACAAAGATATAATCTTTTATCTCAGACATCTATGTTGCCCTAAACATTTGACTAAAAATTAGAAAAGAGCTCTTAAGTTAGCCTCCCAAAAATATGTCATTACTGATTTTGGGTTAGCTTGGAAGAACCTTGAGGGAGTGCTCTTGAGATGCATCACTAAAGATGAGGCCCCAAACTAATTATTGATCTCCATAGAGGATTTTGTGGAGGAATTTTTGTTGGAAGAGTTACAACACATAAAATCTTGAGGGATGATTATTGGTGGCCAACTATTTTCAAGGATACAACTCTATTGGTTAGGAAATGTGAAAGTTTCCAGCATTTTTCTGGAAGACTGAAAGCTTCAAGTTCCCTTCCTTTGCAGCCTGTGTCAATTGAAGCCCCATTTAAGCAATGGGGAATGAATTTCATTGGAGAGATTTTAGATCCTTCTAGTTCTGGTCATAAATGGATTCTTTTAGCCATTAATTATTTCACTAAGTGGGTGGAAGCAATCCCCACCAAGAAAGCAACACACCAAGTTATCATGGAATTCATGTTGAATCAAATCATATGTAGATTTGGAGTGCTAGCTAAGATTGTTGTTGATAATGCCATGAGTTTTAGAGCCAAACCTTTGGTGGCAATGTGCAAAGGGTATGGAATCAATTTGACATATGCTTTTAACTACAATACCCAAGTAAATAGACACGTTGAGTCCAATAATTAAATCTTGTTGAAGATCATTAGAAGAACCTTGGAGCTGAACAAAAAGAAGTGGGGTGAGAAATTGAAGATTTTTGTTTAGGATGACAGAATCACTGTCAAAAGAGCTACTGGTAAAATGTCATTTGAGTTGGTATATGGAACTCAAGCTTTTCTACCCCTTCATTTGCAGCTTGTCTTCATTTTATTTTGTTCAACAAATTGGAGATCAAGAAGTTAGTTCATATGATGCTTTAATCAATCAGATTATTGAGTTAGATGAATAAAGAAGGGCATCCCATCAACGGCATGTAAATTTCAGAGAAAATTTGAAGAATTTATTTGACAAGAAGGTGACTCCAAGAGATTTCAACATTGTGGATATTGTGCTACTATGGGGTAGCATACATGAAGATAATGGAAAGCATGGTAAATTTGATGCATTGTGGATGGGACCTTATTCAATTGACATTTGAATTGGTGAAAATACCTTCTTCCTAAAAGACTTAGATGGGGATCTCGCTTGAATTTCTGTTAATGATAGGTATTTGAAACATTTCGTTGATTGATTTCTCAAAATCAAGGTATACTCCATTATGGAGTGTATATTCCTTTGTTTTCTTTCTACTTTTGTGTTTTTCTATTTTTGTTTGTCCTGGTCCTTTGGTAGCCATTTTGTTAGTTTCTTGGTTCATTTCTTTGGGGAGTTGGTTATTATAGTTCTACTCTGCAAACTTATTCTTTGACTCCTTTTCCCAATGGTTTGCTTTTGGCACTTGGTCTGCTATTTGTTCTTGTGGCACTAATAGGGAGTTCCACTCCCGAGTCGAGAGCTGATTTTGGTGCTCAATTTGATTTCACCCCTTTTGTCCTTTAAATTCTTCAATTTCCGAGCTCTGGCACCTTTTCTATCTCCCCATATTGATGCATGAAAACTATTTCCTCAATTTGGTTGCCATGGTCAATCCCTTCCTTTGGTTAAGGATCACTTTAAATACAAAGTATGTTTTCCGTTCCTTTGTCCATGTGAAAGAATTTGTAACTTGGGCATAAAATCATATTTTTTCCCTTCCTTCCATTTTTCCACAGTCACGTTTTGATTTTCCTGTCAATTTTTTTCCCAATATCTCGTGGAAAACATGATTGAATGTGTCTCGAAAGATCACATTTGGGCCTTAAATCATTTCCAAATACTCTTTCTTGAAAGAAAGATTCATTTTCAGGCACAAATGGTGATTTCCCTACATTTTAGGGTTTGACATGTGTGTTTTCCCCATCTAATTTTTTTTTGAGCATCTGTGGAAATGTGGTCCTTTTTGGTTAGATGCGGCTCTGCAGGCATGTTGAAACTCTAATGTCTTCTTCAACTCAAAACTTGTCCATGTGGAGGACCGACGCTCATCTAAAAATTCACCTTTTGCTTTGACCTTGGAGATGCACCGAGGAGACACTTGGAGTTTATCGCTACCTTTCCTGCACCTAGAAATTTTTTTCATGTGGTTGGTGCAGCTTTGGTGGACCATGGACATGTAGAGGCTTCCACCAGCTCCGCTCTATACATAAAATTTTCTAAGACCTGGGACACATGGAGGACCGTGCCTGTTTGGGGACCCACCCCTAAATTTTTAGTTGAAGAAGCACCAGAGGACACTTGGAGGCTTCCACTCACTCTGCCCTTGCTTAAACTTTTCAACTACTAAGGAAAAATGTCTCAGATTCTAGAAACATGGTGCTTTCCAATGATCCTTCAAAATTTTAAGCAACTCTATCGATTTCGAGACACATGGTGAACTCATGCTTGTTTAGGGTGTTCACATTTGAGGACCATACCGAAGGTGTGATAAGGTGACATGTGGAGGCTTCCGCTAGCTCACTTTTTATCGATACTTTTCAAATACCAAAAGGCATTTTTCTTTGGTGCAAGGCATGTGGAAGGCCCACGCTTGTTTGGAAACTTCATGATCGTACCTCACCTTTGTAATTCTGCTAAGACAACATGTCGAAAAATCTAATCTAGAGTTGAGAAGGGCTAGAATCAAAGGTTATTGTGCATTTCACTGTTTTTCCACTGGTTTTTCTCCAAGACTCCCGGAGATGTGAATATGCAATGTTTTTCATTATTTTTGATGAAATTCCTTGTTGTTTTTGTTTGTAAAGTACTAATTGAATGGATTTTGAACTTAATTTGTGAGTTAAAGGATTGTTAAGGTCAATATTTTGAAATTGGAATTGCTCGGTTACTTGCAAAAATTATAATTACCAGAGAAGATGGATGTGGGGTCGAGTTACAGAGGAAAGAGAGGAAAAAGTCTGCAATTATAGAGTTTACAGTGCAAGAGATGAATAACGTGTTGACTTAAAAGCGAAAACGATTACTGTTAGACCTAGTTGTATAGAGCCTTTAGAGAATGATTAAAATGGAGATTTATAGCATGAAAAAATCAGAATGATTAAAAAGTCTGTCAAAAGGCTTTGGCATGGCATCCTAGTCATTACTTGAGGGTCCGAGAAATATGATCGTTTTTAGTTGGTCCACTTGGCAGCTTTTGTTTGTGAGTTTGTTAAACATCACTTTCTAAGGTGAATTGTAACAAAAAAGGTCCTCGAATATTGTTATTTTTGTGGGGAAATTTGGGATGAGTGAGCGAGTGAAATGTATAAATGCAATGATAATACTCTTCTTGCAAAGGTTCAGGGGTTGAATTCTTAAGAGAAAATTTGACAAAGCCCGTCTTCTTGAGATACCAATCGAGAAACTGTTAATTTCTTTGTATTATATCTCAATCACGTCAAGTTGGTTGTGAGTGTACAGCCAATTACAAGCTCGAGACTATTCGAAGAAATCGTCCCATGCCGATGAATCTAATGAATTTGAGTTAATTTATGTAAATATTGGAAAAATTGTGTGTTCTTTGTTTCAGAATGTCTGCAAGTAGTTTTCTTGATTCCTATTGCAATCTTGTCTTAAAGTACCCTTGTATCACACATGATCTCTTCCCTATGATAGTTTAGTGGAATTTACAATTTTATTTCGGGAAGAGCCTTCATCCTGTGATGAGATAAACAAATTTAAAATCACGTCACCTTTGTCATTTGTAGATAAATATTGTTTGTAAGCCTTGAGTGTATCTTAGGCATCAAGAACTAGGGTATTTGATGTTTAATTAAGTCTTTACCTCGAGCCTTCATGTTATATTCTCAAAGATTGTGTGAAAACGTACAAATTTGGGCCTCCATTGATGCACACATTCTTGATGAAGGAATGTATTAACTATTCATAAGCTTTCTATTGTTGAGTTCTCCATTGTTGTGAAGTTTCACAAAGATCTAGAAAATTCAAATTTATATTTCTTAATATCCCACCAAAAAATCATTCAAATGACTAATCCTACTCTGTACTACCCCTTTTTTTCCCTATATATCCACAAAGGAACAAAATCTATTTACTAAAATATGTAGAACAATCAGGATTTCATAATGTCTTCAGTAACCTTAGCCTTGTTTTGAAAGTATCTCCATCTTTTAGAAGTGATAACTCTTGAGCGTTAAATTATGGAATATTTATCATACTTTCCTAAGGTTTTCTTCATAAAATTTGTGCAAAAGAAGGATATCTCCATCTCCTTCATCAAACAGAGGTTACACTAAGGGTCCTCTCACCCTGGTTGAAGAGGCACAACCTAAATTAGTGAGGATAGGTCAAATCCTCTTGAAGGTGCTATCCATCTCTCCACAATATGAGTGACAAAGGGCCAATTAGATCTCATCCCTGGCTACAAAATGACATACATTATGATCTATCTATCTCTAAGCTCCATGTCAAATATGTGATGTTGCTCAGCTTGAAAAGGAGAAAAAATTTGGATACCAACATGTCCTTTGGCCTATCATCTAGCGTTGCCACCTAGCTTGTCTCGCGTCCATGATGTGTTTCATGTTTTTGTGCTTAGGAGATATATTTTTGATCCTTCTCACATATTATATTGGACCGCATTATAGGTGCAGAATCAGGGATAGGTGATGGTGGAGCCCATCCGCATTATAGAGCGTAGGACCTTGGGCCTTTGTGGAAGAGAGATTGACTATTTTCGGGTCGAGTGGGGACAGGTATGATGAGACTTCTGCTACATTAAAGGATGCTATACTACTACGAGTTTAGTTTCCACACTTGTTCCAGTGACTTCCAGGAGGAAGATGATTCTAAGGGGAGGGGGATGTAGTGCCCACTTCCCTTTGACACCTATTACTATTAATTTCGATAGTATTGACTATTCTTATGGAAATTTTATATTATTTTGACTTAGTATGATGTGTGTGAAATTTTAGAGACAATTTTTATATGGATGATGGTTATATATATTTCTGACATGTGATATTTTTGTCACACTGAGTAGGCCTTGATAATTGAACTAATGTTGTGATCATTTTGACATGGATGAAATGTAGAATAGAGATGTTGTTAGAAATTGTAAATGATATCATAATTTCCTAGATGATGATTTGATTCATATGTAGATGATTGTGGATTTAAATTTCATATTTTATCTTGGATGTTTTGATGTGGCCATGAGGCCGAAGGAGGTATTATGTGTTTTGCAGGTAAATATATTCACAACAAACAACGAGGGGATTGGAGACCAACCACATTGGAATGCTAAGTGAATTCAACAAGGGTCACCATGGCAACATGTATTTTTGTGTATGTGTGTTTGAATTATTGTTAGGGGGTTCCCATGGGGGATTACCTCTAATTGTGACCAAGGGGTTATGTGTTTTATTTTATTTTAGTTTCCTTTATTTAATTTTAGTATGTGAATTTTAGTGATGTAGTTGTTCCTTGTATTACTTAATCACATTTTTGTGTATATTCCCTTATATCTTTAATGAGTTTAGGTGTCTTATTTAAGTTAATTAATCTTGTGAACTAAACTAAATTATGAATGGGTCAAAGGAATTCATTTATTATATTAGATGGCTCTTGGATTGTGTTGTAATTTGAGTGCTTGTGATCTTGAGTGTTATACACTTTACCCCTTCTTGGAAATTCAAATTTGGCCTTAAGGGAAAATTTTGGAAGCTTGTGGGACAAATTAAACTTGTCCCACACCTCTTAAATTTCTATAACAACCCTACCTATGGGTTGGGGGGTCAAAAATAGAACCTAATATGTGTTTTGGGAAGACAAAAAGGTAAAATTTTATTGCACTTTCTAGCATGTAATTAATTTTGTCCTTAGGGGGTGTGAGCTTGGAATGACTGTGTAAGTAACTTGTCATTCCTCTCACCCAAAAACTTTATGGTGCATTAGGGTTGAGTTTTGACTTGTGAGGTGGAGTTGATAATGAGTGATGTGGCATCTACATGGAACCCCCTCACCCTCCTCTCTCCCTTTTCTATTTATGGAAGTTTATTTTCTTGTTTGGGGTTACTTGATTCTTTTGTGCTCTTGCATTTTGGGAGTTAGATGATTTTGGAGTTCTTGTAGTATTTTTGGAGCATGTTGGTGATTGCTTGGGTTGGAGGAATATTATAGATTGACTCTTGGAACAAGTTCTACCATGGAAAGGTAGGAGTCATATTCTTGCTTAATGTTCTTATTTTATTTTGTGTGTATGTGCTTGTTTTCAATGTTTTGATATGCTTTTTGGGTGCTTGGGTAGATTTCCTAAGTGTGGTGTAGAAGGGGATTGTAGGGAGAATTCATGTAGGGATTCATAAGAGTTTATATCATGTTTTGGAGGAATTTGGGTTGGGTGCCCCACCTTGGACAAGGAATTCTTGCAATTATTACTTGTTTCTTTAATGAGGGAGGCATAAGAGAATGAGGGAGGCATAAGAGTATGTGGGAGGAATAAGACTATGTAGGGGTTTTGAGATTTGTATTCAATGTTTTAAGGTTGGAACCCATTTCCCATTGGGAGGCATAAGTGACCTCCCCATAGGTTCTTGCTCCTTTGGCTTTTCATTTTGAAGCCTTGTATATTTTGTTGTTTTTCTCATTGTGTTTGTAGTTGAGTTGGTTGTATTTTGGAATGGTTGTGAAATACTTCGTTTGTGTTGAAAAAAGTTGTTTGTTTCCATGTGTATTGGATGTTTTAAGGTGGGTACCCATTTCCCATTGGAAGGAATAAGTGACCTCCCATAGGTTCTTCCTCATTTGGATTTCATTTTGAATCCTTGTATATTTTGTTGTTTGTCTCATTCTATTTGTAGTTGATTTGGTTATATTTTGGAATGGTTGTGAAATACTTGGTTTGTGTTATGGAAACTTGTTTGTTGCCATGTGTTGGATCCACCTTTCATTGCAATGTGGTTGGGGTTCGGGGACCAATGAGGAGGATGGCTTCTCCTCCTCATTGGATATTTTTGTTGGGTGGAGACTATTACTTGTTATCTCTCGAAAGTGTGCCCTGTAGAGAGATGGCTGCAGTTTTCTAATCTTTCAAAATTTGATCTCCCTCTTTTGTAGATATAATGCAAAAACCTCAGGTCTATGAGTCTACCTATTTTGAGGTGAGTCTCGGTATCTAGATTGGTTCCTTATTGATGTATCCTAAATCGATTTTGGGGTTTTAAAGGTAAAAGATGATAGTAAAGTAATTAAAACTAAGGTGATACACCAAATTTGTATGAGGGATTTGACTAAGTATATGCATAATTTATATGTGAAAATATTTTGGGTAAACGAACCAACAGTTCTTTTTGTAGAAAATTAAGGGAAAAACACTTAGAGGTATCGAGGAGATTATCAAAACAATAATGCTAAGATAAACATGCACATTAATTTCATGTAAAAATTATGAATTTTGCAATAGGGTAAGATGATTAATCATGGAATTAGCATTCACAAGACTAATAGAAACATACACAAGAGAATACGAATAATTGGAAAGGTCGAAACTCTTCACACTCGGAAGGAAAAATTGGAAAAAATTGCTTGGTACTCTATATCCAAAATGTCCTCCAAAAGTTCTCCTGTGCTAATCAAAGGAACACAATATATAGAAAAAATAAATTTCACCCTCTTCCTAAAATAGCCTAAGGCTTGTACTCACCCATGCATTCTATTTTTATCCTTTATTTAATAATATATAAAGGAATAAAAATAGAACATGCAATTACAAATAGGCATTAATAGCCTTGATTACAATTGGTCAACTAAAGTTGACTGATCTATTTTTAAGAAAAAGAAGGATGAATAATTTGCTAAAAATAAGATTGCTTGCTAGGAAAGTCTCTCTCCATGAACATACAACTCTTTCTTCTTCTCTATTCTATCTTATTGTGAAGGCATGCAAAAAAAATACTCTTGTGTATGTGATTTTCATGTGGGGACCATTTGAATATATGGATTTGTCTTCATTTGAGTTTGGCCACCTTTATGATAAATATATGCATATATACTATAGTTGTCGGAGCTTTACACATTGGATAATGTATGGTTTGAAAGACTCAACTTTTCAAATGATCATTGTTGGTATGATTTGCTATGACACTTTCGTATTATTTGGATCATATATTATAGTTCGGACTTTAAGTCAATATTGCAATGATTATTTGATGGACACGTGGGCTGGCCGATTTTGCAAGTTACGTCAACCCTTGGCTATTTGTCGGTGGCATTTTAACTCAACCCAAACTAGGGTTTCCTATTCAATCACCACGTATATGTGTTTTTAAACTCAGTTGGGTTTGGTATTTTATCGACACCATTGATCTCTATACTTGATGGACTACTAAGTTGATCTTTGACACCTTTTGTAGACTATCAAACATTTTGAAGTTTTTGGGCCTGTTTGTATTAAGTCTCAAAAATTTGATAATTTAAAATCCATTGGGGCAACTTTGACTTTTCATCATCTCGAGGCTCGGGATTGTGGGAAATGTTTGGAACTTTTAACTTTTACACTTTTAAAGTTTTAAAACTAAAGAGACTCCCACTCTCCATTGTTCCGCCATTGCATTGACTTTTGCCTTGCGGGGTTGTGGGGCTATTTTGAGATTTTAACCTTTTGCAATTTAAAGTTTGAAAATGTAAATAACTCCTGACCTCTGCTCTTTCGCTTCTGCTATAATGGTGACACGTGTACTCTGTGGACTTTCGGGCCTATAGAAGAAATTTTGACACTTCACAAATTTGAAAATTGAAAAAGTTGGTCAATCGACTACCATTTCACTTGGACTATTTCAAATTCATTCGATGATCCATTTTGAGCGTTGATCTTTGTACTTGTCGATTTTTGACTTTTATTAAATGTGGCATTGTCATTGTACCCATAGTGGTTCGCATTGATTTTGGAGATTGATCCTTTACCTTTGATCTCTGTCCTTTTGATCTAGAGCCATTGATTTTTGACCGTGGTTGAGTTAGGTTGAAACTCACCTCTTGAGTTTGCATGATAAGGAATAGCTTGACCCTTATGCACATTTCATTTGGTTTTCATTATAGGTGAAGCCCTAGCAAAATTTTCCTTCGACGCCATTATTCTGAGCATTTGAGCTTGGAGTCTTTCTATGAAAATGGCTTTCTATTTTTTTTTTCTTCCTCTCTTCACTACCATTTTGGAGTCTGTGAGCTCGGTTTATTTTTCCTAAGTAAGATTTGAGTTTGGATTTATAGTCTCTATATTTTTAAGAAGCTATATGAGGTTTCTTTGTAACATTGTCTCCTTTCTCTCGAGCTCTGTAGATTTGGTTTTCAAAACCTTGGTTGGAATTCAAGGCAGAGTTGCATGTTTCATGTCTTCATTCTGTTAGAGCTTTCTAAGAAATATGGTTGTGAGTGTTTTACCATAAGTGGTTATAGGTGAGCTAATTTTCTCTTATACATGTACACTTCTATTTTATTTTCTTCTTTAAATATATCACTGAAACTCTTGGAAATATTTGTGGGTTCTGTGATTTATTGCTCCCACTTGACTCCTGAGTTTGAAAACTTCTCATGGGCATATGGATTTCTTGCTTCATCATTCTGTTGCTCAAAAGTTTTATTGCTTGATTATAAAACGGTGAGTTCTTGTCTGTTACTCTGATTTTGACATTTTCGAATGAAAATATGTGCCTAAACTTTTGTATTTAGGTTTGTATTTTGTTTGTAATATTCTTCAGAAAATATGAATCATCTTTCATTTTATTGTTCTGAAAAATACTTCCTCTCCTGGATAGATATAGACCTATGCAAGAATGACACTTATGATGCCCCTGTAGATTTGTCTTTGTATAATAACCTTCATATATCATTTCATACATGATGCTTTTAGGTTTTAGTAGACTTCCATGTATTCGTAGTAGGGTTTGGCCTAGACTATATTTTGTGGATATCTTAAAATGTTTCTTAAGTGATTCAATTGTTTTTCAACCACGTAGACCCTGTGTTTTCTAAACGTACAATTTTCCTTTATTTTGTTGAGCTTATTTCAACATTGAAATTGGGCATGATTGTTGTTGTTTGTCATTTTCTTAATCCTAAATAGAACTAGATATACATGCCACTGAAGATCTTTCCCTCCATTTTTTACTATTATATCCACTATAGGATATAATTTAATCTTGAATAACACCATCCCTTCCATTTGAAAACTATAATGATTTCATTCCTTGACTATATTCTTGAGACTTCAAAATCTATTCTTTGTTGAGTCACTTGAATGACTGACTATGAGAATATGTCATAATGATTGTAGTTTTCTTAAACATGTAGCACTCTATCAATACTCTGTGTAATTCTGACTGAAATTGAATGAGAGTATGTGCTTGGTCTTTGTGTAAAATTAGTCAGCTAAAAAGAACCATTATTGTGCATAGATTTCTCTCTAGGATTCAAATTGGTAATGAAGTACTTGCATTCAGGTAACTATAAAAGTATCCATTGATTTGCAGTTTTAGCTTGATCTTGCAATCTTATGTCAAAACAACGAGGCTCCATAGTTGTCATTGGTGGAATTTTGATCTGCTTCTGGTTCTTTTCCATCCTCATGAGAAATCTATACTTTCAAAAACTGTTGCAACTCTTATTGTTCTTGATCTTGTACTATGAGATATTCTTTTTTGTATCTTGTATGTGCTTTTTATGGAAATTACAAGTAGTTCATCTATTTTAATACTATTTTAGGCATAAGCTTTGATTCAGATGCTTGTTAAGATCTCTGTTACTTTGTTTCTTTCACATAGATGTTTTATTTCCTTTAAGTAACATTTTTGGCATGTTGGAAAATCTGAAATGTTGATTTTTCATGGTGAAAAGCCCTGGAAATTTTTTTCCAGAATTCTCTCTTCCATCCATTTCAAGCTATAGTAGTTGTATTTTCTGATTCGAATATAGAACATAACACTTCATGTTTGAAGCTAGATAAAAATGAGACATCATACCTATTTATCTTGATCATGGCATGCTTTACTACTTTTCTGTATCACTTACTTGATTTAAATAATTCCTTTAAGCATGTAGTAGTTAAAAGCAACATGATGGAAAGTTGTAAATGTCCATTTTACATGGCAAAGCCCTGTCAAAATTTTTCCAGAATCTTGTCTTCATTCCTTTTCAACTGTAACCTTTCTTTTTAGCCAAACATCAACTTTCAAATTCTGCTTCTTCTTCCTTTTGTAGCAAACTAAAACATGTATTTCTATCTCCCAGTCTCTCTTCTGTACTGTAACTTCTTCCACTTCAAAATGGTTACTGAAACCTTGAGTTACATTCTTCCTTTTTATGCATGCACTTATGACTTGTTTATTTTTCATTGGCTATAACCTATACCTGCACACTTAGGAAAACAATTAGAAAATACTTAGGATTTTTGGCCTCTCTTATGTCCATGTTTTCTTCTTTTCTTTTCTCTTCCTTCATTCTATTTGAGTGAATAAAGCATGTATGTAGTTTGATATTCAAGTAAATTACATCTCTTGTTATTAGAGATTCATATGCATGAATTAGGACAGTCTAGGAATATGAATTGATCCTTGAGCTCATAGCTGATAGTTATCCTTTTCTTCTTTTCAGGTACAATGGCTTCTACAATGGAGATGAAGAAGAAGATGGAAATGGAGATGTTTTCAATCAAAGAAAGAAACCCCAAGGAAATTATGGGTTCACTCATACTCCTTTGCTTTCTCTTTCATGCATGTGTACCTTTTATTTCAGTAGTTGTACTTTACTTTTTAGTTACATCCCACAGCTTGTGTGGGAAACATTTGACCTTCCTTGTGAATAAAACATTGAATTCTAAAAATGAGTTGTGTATTCCCTTCTACATTCTAGCTTCTCTGTATGGATTGTATAATGAACTAAACAACTCAGTAACATAATTGAATGTCTTAATCATGAAGGAAAGAAACATTGATGAGAACTTGTAACATTCAAGTAATGAACCTGATTTTCTGATATCTATATTTTTTTTGCTACTTCAAAACTCAACACTTCACCTACTCTATAATTTTTCATCTTCATCAAGACAACATAGTTGTCCTTTGGGGATTTGTGTTCTTTTGCTGAAGATGGCATGAAATTGCTAGACTATGTGATTTGTTATGTTTTGTGACAAAGCACACATAACTGCAGATTTCATTTAATCTTATAACTAATTCAGCAAAGTAACAAATGATATCCAACTCCCTTAGTTTAGGTATAATTCACCCATGAATTTCATCATAATGACAAAGTTTTGAGTTGCCCATTTTTGCACAAGTGCAAAAATTGTCAACATTTCTTTCGATCCTACGGGGAAAGCTTCCTGCTAGCTTATAGACTAGTTGCCTTGCTCTTGTCCATTGGGCATGGAGTTCAAACATGTAACCAAAATTTTCCTTTTTGAAAGGTCCAACCCTTCCAAAACGAAACTAAAACTGGGAAAGGATTTCGTAAACTAGATCACATGCACAAATGCACTTATTTAATTGAAAAGTGATGCAATGTGTAGAAACTGCACTTATTGAAGGAAAATCCTACTCTAACAATCACAATAGGATAAATAATAGTGTTTGGGAAACATACCATTCACAAGAATGGAAAGTTCCTCTCCATTCAACTTTTAAAGCTGAAAAGGATTATGTTCCTTGCTAGCTAAAATCATGGAAATACCACTCCATAGTGTATCAAACTTTGAGTGTCTTCATAGCTTTGCATGACCAGCATCACACTTTAACACAATATCTACTTCATTGAAGACTATGAATTTGAATTTCTTGTCCACTTATTCAAGGGAAATCCTACTCTAACAAACATTGTAAGATATTCAATAACAATGTTTAAGAAAAATACCATTCACAGGAATGGGAATTTCCTCAATATTGAACTTCAAAAGCTGAAAAGCATTGTGTTCTTTGCAAGCTGAAATCATGTAAGGACCACTCCAGATTGTATCAAACTTCGTATGTCTTCCTGGCTTTGCATAATCAACATCCCACTTTAACACAATATCTCCTTCATTGAAGACTCTGAATTTGGATTTCTTATCAAAAGTTCTTCTTCATTTGTTTTGATTCTTTTCCATATTCAAATGAGCTTTATCTCTTAGCTCTTGTAATTCCATTAACTCTACATAATGAACCTATAATGGTTCATTCTCAAGTAACTCCATTTGATGTAGCAAATCCAATGCAGGTAACTCAACTAAAATAGGCATTCTTGCTTCTTTCCGTACACAAGTTTGTATGGTGAATTGCTAACTGATATTTTAGGAGTCACTTTGTCATCCCAAAGTGCTAAATTCAACATTAGATGCCAAGCTCTTTGATTATCCTTAAGTGTTCTTCTGATGATCCTTAACAAATTCTTGTTAGTACTCTCAGCTAAGCCATTACCTTGTGGGTAATAATTAGATGAAGAACTTAGATAGATTCCATGGTTGACAACCCAATCTGTTATCTTTGCCAAGAATGCTAAAGCATTATCTGATATGATAGTTCTTTGGAACACCAAATTTGTAAACTATTCCTTCATAAAAGGATAGTATCGAAGCTTCATTAGCATCCTTCAAGGATATTGCTTCAGTCCATCATGTAAAATAATTTGTAGCAGTTAAGATCCACTTATGTCCTTGTGAAGAAGGTGGATTTATCATGCCAATAAAGTCAAGACCCCACTGCATAAAAGGTTGATCAACTGAAATAGGCTGTAAAGGCAGTGAAGCTAAACGTTCTTTTCCAACAAAGAAAGCACATTTTTACACTTCTTATCCAATCAAAATAGTCCTTGAATATGCTAGGCCAATAATAACCAGCTTTCATAATTTTTAAGGTTGTGGTATGTGCTGAGAAGTGACCTCCTATAGGTCCTTCATGGAATTCTGACAATATTTTCTGAATTTTATCATAGTCAACACACTCAACAAGATTCCATTTATATCTCTTTTGAACAACACATTATCAATGAAGATATAAGGTACAACTTGTAATCTGAAATACCTTCATTTATTCTTGTCCATACCTTTGGATAGGTCCCATGCTATAGATAGTTAATCAAATCAGCCATCCATCTTGATTCTTGAAACTCTTGAACTGACTCAGGTTGCTGATTTTTTGGTTGAACCATAATTTTTGATTGTTGATATGTAATTTCAGCATGTTGTTTTGAATCATCTAGTTTTGTAACTTGTTGTTTTTCCATATCAGCAATTAGATGTTCACATAAACCTTTCCCTCGAACTGTCTTAGCAACCCAAATATCAACATCATACTCCATGACCTTCATTATCTAGTTTCTCTTTTCTCATTCAACTCCTTATTTAGTAAGAATGCTTTCACACTTGGATGAGAAACAAGAACATGGATTTTATTGTTTGAAAGCATATACTTGAAATTATTTAGTCCTCTAACTACTGAAAGTACTTACTTTTCAAGGAATGTGTACCTTGTTTCATAATCATGCAAGCTCTATCCAAAGAAAGCAATAGGCTGCTCAATATTTTCATCATTGACTTGAGTTAATATAGCTGAGATTGTTTCAGCTCCTACAAGTGCATACATTGTAAAATCTTTATCAAAATTTGGATTTGTAAGAGTAGGAGCTTGAGAGATAGCTACTTTGATTGATTCAAATCCTTCTCTCCCTTCACTAGTCCAAGAGAAATTTTTCTCTTTCTTTAGCATAGTTGTGAGTGGTTTAACCAATGCTACAAAATCTAGAACAAATATTCTAACAAAGTTGATTTTTCCAAGAAAACTCTGTAATGCCTTCTTATGATGGGGCAATGATAGTTGTGATATGGCTTTGATCTTGAAAGGATCAATTGCTAAACCCTACTTAGAAACAATATGGCCAAGTAGCTTGCCTTGATGTACTGAAAAGATAGACTTCAGTGGATTCAAAGATATTCCAAATTGCCTACACAACTGAAAAGTTCTACCTTAAATGCATTAGATGTTCTTCATAAATCTTTTGAAAATACAGTAACATCATCTAAATAAACAAGGATGCATTTATTTAACAGCTATGAAAATCCATGTCCATTACACATTGAAACATTGCACCAACATTTGAAAGACCAAAAGGCATTCTTTTGTAAGCATAAGTACCCCACTTGGTGGTAAAAGTTGTTTTATATCTATCTTCTTCTCAAACTAAAATATGATTATATCCACTGTAACCATCTAGAAGAGATAGTCTATCTAAACCTGAGACTATTCTCAAAATCTTGATCCATATTTGGGAGTGGGTAATGATCTTTTAATGAAGCCTTATTAAGATCTCTGAAATCTACACATAGTCTGATTTCACCATTCTTCTTCCTAATAGGAACAAGATTGGCTACCCAACTTGAATGTTTAACTGGAAAGATAATACCCGATTCAATCAACTTAGATAATTCTTTCCTCATCAAGAGGCTCTATTTTGGGATTTACAAGCCTCTATTTCTATCTAACAGTTTAGAATTTAGTTGTAACTCAATTGTATGTTGTGCTAAAATAGGATCAAATCCTTTCAGATCTTGGTATTTCCAAGCAAAAACATCTTTAAACTCCTCTTTGCAAAGATTAATAAATGACTACTTTTCAGTTAAGGAACATACCTTTCCAAGAAATAGATTTTTCCCTTCATCAACCAAGATCTCTTCGTAATTATCAGCGTGAGTTGACATTTTAGTCTTGACCTTTCTTAACTGATCGTTAGTGCTGAAGATGTCTTCCAATGTGACTAGACCTCGAGGTAGTTTATTTTTCTTCAACTAAACAATCTGGTCACCATATAAGTGTTGTAATTTATCTTGATTAACTACAGAAAACTCAGCTTCTTGCTACAAAAACCTACAAATTTGATCATCACTTTCAAAAACTTTCAATTTGAATCATTATCAGGTACTGAGGGCTGACAATTAACTTTATATGAGGCTGATTTTTCTATTTTCAATCTGTTCTAGCACTTCAAAACTAGCCCCAACTGCTACAAGTCTATCTGCATGCTTGTTTTCAGCTCTAGGAATAGATTGAATGTTAATAGCATCGAAATATTCCATTAAGTCTAAAACTCTATGTCTGTAAGACTTCATTAATGGATTCTTACAAACATTGAAATTTCTTACTTGATTAATAACCAACTCAAAGTCACCAAAAATCATGTAGCATGTTGATACCTCTTTCTGGCCCAAAGTAAGCCATGAATTAAAGCTTCATATTCAGCTACATTACAAGTACATGAAAATTAGAGACTCAAAGTTGAGAAATACCTTTCATTCATTGGGAAGTGAGCATCAAACCTGCTCCTATCCTTTCTTGTTCTTAGCTCCATCAAAATGAAGCTTCCAAATCCCTTCTGTTGAATCTTCTATTTTGGATAGTAAGGGAAGTGGTGTATTTTCTTCATGCATACAATACACACCAAACAGGTGTTCTTCAACTTCCTTAAAAGGATCATGAGCATGTTCTTCCACTATCTTTTCATCCATAAACATGTTAGAAACACCATCTAATGCTGAAACATGAGCTACCTCATCAAAATTAGATTGATCTAGGGTTGAATAATTAGCCACTACATTTGAAGAGTGAGGCTCAATGTGAAATCTAGCCAATGGCTTCTGAATTGATAGTAACTTTGGTACCATAATGAGTAGTGAAAAATAAGAAGGACCAATCTGAAGAGAGATAACCTCCTATTTTTTCCGTGAAGTCTCTAGATAAGCATAAGGCAAAGTATGGAGGTAAATCCACAACAGTAACATCTTGCAGAATAGAAACATTTGGGCAAGCATGTAACATCACTTCTAAATTTTGATTATACCAATTGTATTAGTTGTAGTTCCATCAAGCTATAAGACACTCCTTTTTGTAGGCTCATACTACAAACCCAATTTTTCTACAATCACTTTTGGCATAATTGTGCTACTTGCACCACTATCCACCATGTAATTATGAACTAGATGTTCTCCAATAATCAGTGATAAATAAAATGGTGGTGGTTTCTTGATGTCATGAGCATTCAAAAATTTCTAAACCATCCACTTAACTTCTTTAATGTGGTCTTGTTCAAATGTTCCAAGGACCATGTCTACCTTCTGAACTTCCTTTTCTTGTATTTGAAGAAATCTGTAGCTTAGCTAGTTCATGAGAAAGTAAATCTTGTTGTCTTGGAATACTTAGAGCATCCCACATTGAGATGTTAACATTATGATTTTTCATTACATCAACAATGTTAAAAGAAGCAATAGTTTTAGAGATGGATTCAATTGTCTTAGAGTAGGCCTTAGTGAAAATTGATTCTACTTCAGCTGCCTTGGATATCTGAGGTATAAACAGTCTTCTTGGATCAAGCTGTAGCTATTTTTGATGGCCTTTATCAACTGGAACACTTTTTTTTTTGAGGAACAATAGGTTGTTGGTTGACTTTGGAACTGTAGATGTTGTCTTATCAGTGACAGTAGGCAGGATAGGCCTATTTTGTTGTTTTTGACTTTCAAAGAACTTTCCTTGAGCCCTAGTAGTGACTGCAATGAAATCCTCCTCATTAAAACTGACTAAATTTTGTTCAGGTGCTTTCTAAACATGAGTTCCTTGCTGCCCACCCTCCATTTGAGGCATGAACAATGTTTCAGATTGAGGTTGTGTAACAAGATTTAGATTCAGAAAAGCATTTGGGCAAGTTGCAGCTGAATGAGGTTGATTGCAAGGTTGACACCATCTCTTGTAGCCATATTAACTGGGACTAAAGCATTAGATGAACTAGGAGCCTTTGGGTCAAACTGCCTTTGTTGGTAAGGCTGCCTATAATTTTGATTTTGTTGATAGGGCTACCTATTTTGTTGATTCTATTGATTTTGTTGATAAGGAGCCTGATAGGGTCTACTAGATAATGCAATTTATGTTATCAATCGAAGTCAATTTATTTCCCATAGTTTGCAAAGCTTTAAATACATCATCTGATGGAGCTACAACAATAGGTTCTATGATTGTAATAGGATGAGGAATAGGTGCTAAATCTACCAAAAAGGGCATTGAAGGCCTTGGTGCCAATTTTCCATCTTGAATAAGACTATTTTCAGCTCGGATAGTGATATCGTAGGCTGTTGGGAGTGTCTCTCCCCCATTGATTGAATCATAGTTGAGATATCACTGTTTAATGCTCTAAGATAATAAAGGAAAGCATGATCAGCTTGAGGCTTGACACTTGCTAGAATTATTTCCCAAGTTCTAGAAAAATGGATATTGAAACTGGACATAAACTCATTGGGAGCTCTTTTAATAGTAGACAACTATTCAATGAGAGACAAATGATCTGAATTATCCTAGAACTATTTCAGCAATTTTTCACCTAAGTTATCCCAAGTTCTTATGCTTCCAATTTCTAGGTTTCTATACCATTGCAAGGCCTGCCCTTTAAAAGATGCAGCTAAAAGTCTTAAAGCTACATCTTCATGAGTGATATTATGGACTACACATAGGGCTACAACATCTTTGATATGTTCAATAGGTGTAACCTGATTTTCACCCGTGAATGATGGAAAAATTTTCATGGCAGCATTAGGAATGTCATGGTAAACTGGGATTACTAATGGAATGCCATTAGTAAAGGTCACAAAATTCCTTGGTGGTTGAATAGCCATTTGAAAAATTGGGATGTTAATAGAGAAATTGATACGTGGTGAAGGAATATTAGGAGGAGGGTTATCAAAACTAGGTCTATTATAAGGTAAAGTATTACCAACTCTTCTCCTTCTAGTAGAATTCAAGGGTAAAGAAACAAACTTAGGAGGAATTCCTCTTACCGATGATCTTGTAGTCACTTTAGGCATGGAACATGTTACAATACTAGTCTGAAATCATCTTAATGGAGTCACAAAAGATCTTAAAATCTTTAGAATAAATTTTGTAACTTGCTCCCGAAAGTGACTTTGTAACTGCTATAAATTTGTTGTAGATCTACTATAGAATTTGTAACTTGCATATAGATCTGATTTGTTGTCCCACCGGGCATGCCAAAAACTATTATCTCTCGAAAGTGCACCCTAGAGAGATGGCTGTAGGTTTTCTAAGCTTTTAAAATTTGATCTCTCTCTTTGTAGATACAATGGAAACACCTCAAGTCTGTGGGTATACCTATTTTGAGGTGAGTCTCGATATCAAGGCCGGTTCCTTATTGATGTATCCTAAATTGATTTTGGGGTTTAAGGGTAAAAGATGACTGTAAAGTAATTAAAACTAAGGTGATACACCAAATTTGTATGAGGGCTTTGACTGAGTATATGCACAATTGATATGTGAAGGATTTTGGGTGCACGAACCAATAGTTCTTCTACAGAATATTAAGGGAAAAACACTTGGAGGTATTGAGGGAGATTATCACAACAATACTGCTAAGCTAAACATGCACATTAATATCATGCAGAAATTATTGAATTTTACAATAGGGTAAGATGATTAATCAGGGAATTTTCATTCACAAGACTAATAGAAACATACACAAGACTACAAATAATTTGGAAAGGTAGAAACTCTTCACACTCAGAAGGAAAACTAGCAAAAATTGCTTCAGTACTCCTATATCCAAAAAGTCCTCCAGAAGTTCTCCTTGTGCTTTGCAAAGGCACACAATATATAGCAAAAATAAAATTCACCCTCTTCCTAAAAATAGCCTAAGGCTTGTACTCACCCATGCATTCTATTTTTATCCTTTATTTAATAATAGATAAAGGAATAAAAATAGAACATGTAATTACAAATAGGCATTAATAGCCTTGATTACAATTGGTCAACTGAAGTTGACTGATCTATTTTTAAGAAAGAGAAGGATGAATAATTTTCTAAAAATAAGATTTCTTGCTAGGCAAGTCTCTCTCCATGAACATGCAACTTTGTCTTCTTCTCTATTCTATCCTATTGTGAAGGCATGCAAAAATACTCTATGTGTATGTGAGCAAAAATAAATTCATTAATTGCATACTTTCAAAAATATATGGATTTGTCTATCATTTGAGTTGGGACCACCTTTGACTTTGATAAATATATGCTTTGTATATACACTTGTCGGCCATTCAAAACACTCCATCTAAGTAAAAAACACTTTTGAAAGATCTCCAATTTTCAAAATCATTATTCATCATTTGGGGACCACCTTGGTTGATGGCATTGAGTTTGGAGAATATGCCAATATTTTAGTTGGACCTTTAAAAATATTGCAATTATTATTTGATGGACATAATGTGGGCTGCCTTTTCTCCATGATGAGTCAATCTTGGCTTTTATTTTTGGAAACCTTTTGGCATTTTTTCAATCCATATAGGTTTTAAATATTTCACCTTTATGCATTTTTAAACTCGCCCAAAGTTTGGTCTTTTATCAACAATCGATCTACTGGTCCTTGATTTTTGCATTCATTGATCTTTGACTCCTTTTGACTATATAATGGACCATTTAAATTTTTTATGCTGTTTGTATTAATGTCTCAAAACTTTGAGAAAAATCTCCGCTCCTTCTACTATATGGAACCAATTTTTGAATTTTCTTGCTTGACTTTGACATTCTCATCGCGGAGGCTCGAGCTTCAGGAAATGTTTGGAAATTTTTACTTTTGCACTTTTTTAAAGTTTTAAAACTAAAGAGACCCCTCTCACTATTGTTGTTGACCATTGCATTGATTTTTTTGCTTATGGGGTTGTGGGGAAGTTTTAGATTTAAACTTTTGCAATTTAAACTTTGAAAAAGTAAATAAATCATTCCGACCTCCACTTTTCCTCATTTTTCTACTTTAATGGTGACACGTGTACTTAGGTTTCTTCCACCATGGAAGAAATTTTGACTTCACAAATTTGAAAATTGAAAAAGTTGGTTAGGGTTTTCGACGCCATTTGCACTTGGACTAGTGGTTTGCATTGATTTTGGAGATCGATCCTTCATTTGATGAGCTGTTGATATCTTCACTTGTGATTTTTATAATTTGTGGTTGATCTTGAAACTCATGATTTAGAGTTTGTGAATTACATTAAATGTCAACCCTTCATGTCATTGTACCCATAATGGTTCACATTGATTTTGGAGAAATCCTTTTTGCATTTGATTTTCTTTTTCATTTTGAATTGGAGCCATTTGATTTCGACCATCTCTTTGAGTTAGGTTGAATCATTTTTTCACTTCTTGAGTTTTGATAAGTATATATATGATCATTTCAGGGTTCATTTAATTTTCATTATGCGGGTGAAGATTCGTGAAAATTTTTATCTCTCGACATTTTCATTTTCTTGAAGCGTTCGATTTATTAACTCTTCGCGAAAATGGCTTTTTGTCATTTTTTAGCTTTTTTACTTTTTCTCTTGGCCGCCATTTTGGAGTCTGTGAGCTCGGTTTATTTTTCTGAGTAAGATTTGAGCTTGGATTTATAGTTCTCTGGATTTTTGTGAAGCTATACGGGGTTTCTCTATAATGTTGTCTCCTTTCTCTCGAGCTCTATAGATTTGGTTTTTGAAACCTTGGTTGGAATTCAAGGCAGAGTTACATGTTTCATGTCTTCATTCTGTCAGAGCTTTCTGAGCAATATGGTTGTGAGTGTTTTCCGCCATAAGTGGTTATAGGTGAGCTAATTTTCTCTTGTACATGTACACTTCTGTTTTCTTTTCTTCTTTAAATATATCACTAAAACTCTTGGAAATATTTGTGGGTTCTGTGATTTATTGCTCCCGCTTGACTCCTAAGTTCGAAAACTTCTCATGGGCATATGGATTTCTTGCTTCATCATTTTGTTGCTCAAAATTTTTGACTGCTCGATTATAAAATGGTGAGTTCTTGTCTATTACTCTAATTTTGACATTTTCAAATGAAAATCTATGTGCTGAACTTTTGTATTTAGGTTTGTATTTTGTTTGTAATATTCTTCAAAAAATCTAAATCATCTTTCATTTTATTGTTTTGAAAAATACTTCCTCTCCTGGATAGATATAGACATGTGCAAGAATGACACTTATGATGCCCCTGTAGATTTTTCTTTGTATAATAACCTTCATATATCCATTTCATGCATGATGCTTTTAGGTTTTAGTAGACTTCCATGTATTCGTAATAGGGTTTGGCCTGGACGATACTTTGTGGATCTCTGAAAATGTTTCTTAAGTGCTTCAATTATTCTACAACCACGTAGACCCTGTGTTTTCTAAACGTACAATTTTCCTTTATTTTGTTGAGCTTATTTCAACATTGAAATTGGGCATGATTGTTGTTGTTTGTCATTTGCTTAATCCTGAATAGAACTGGATATACATGCCACTGAAGATCTGTCCCTCCATTTTTTACTGTTATATCCACTATAGGATACAATTTAATCTTGAATAACAGCCCTCCCTTCCATTTGAAAACTATAATGATTTCATTCCTTGATTGTATTCTTGAGACTTCAAAATATGTTCTTTGTTGAGTCACTTGAATGATGACTATGAGAATATGTCATAATGATTGTAGTTTTCTTAAACATGCAGCACTCTGCAATACTCTATGTAATTCTGATTGAAATTGAATGAGAGTATGTGCTTGGTCTTTGTGTAAAATTAGTCAGCTGAAAAGAACCATTATTGTGCATAGATTTCTCTCTAGGATTCAAATTGGTAATGAAGTACTTGCATTCAGGTAACTATAAAAGTATCCATTGATTTGCATTTTTAGCTTGATCTTGCAATCTTATGTCAAAACAACGAGGCTCCATAGTTTTCATTGGTGGAATTTTGATCTGCTTCTGGTTCTTTTCCATCCTCATGAGAAATATGTACTTTCAGAAACTGTTGTAACTCTTATTGTTCTTGATCTTGTACTATGAGATATTATTTTTATGTATCTTGTATGTGCTTTCTGGAAATTACAAGTAGTTCATCTATTTTAATACTATTTTAGGCATAAGCTTTGATTCAGATGCTTGTTAAGATCTCTGTTACTTTGTTTCTTTCACATAGATGTTTTATTTCCTTTAAGTAACATTTCTGGCATGTTGGAAAATCTAAAATGTTGATTTTTCATGGTGAAGCCCTGGCAAATTTTTTTCAAAATCTCTCTTCCATCCATTTCCAGCTATAGTAGTTATATTTTCTGATTCAGAATATAGAACATAACACTTCATGTTTGAAGCTAGATAAAAATGAGACATCATAGTTATTTATCTTGATCATGGCATGCTTTACTACTTTTTGTATCACTTACTTGATTTAAATAATTCCTTTAAGCATGTAGTATTTAAAAGTAGCATGATGGAAAGTTGTAAATATCCATTTTACATGGTGAAGCCCTATCAAAAATTTTTTCCCAAAATCTTCTCTTCATTCCTTTTCAACTGTAACCTTCTTTTTAGCCAAACATCAGCTTTTGGAAATATTTCTTCTTCCTTTAGTTACAACTAAAACATGTATTTCTATTTCCGTCTCTCTCTTTTATACTATAACTTCTTCCACTTTAGAATAGTTCTTTGAAACCTTGAGTTACATTATTCTTTTTATGCATGCACTTATGACTTGTTTATTTTTCATTGGCTGCAACTGTACCTGCACACTTAGGAAAATAGTTAGAAAATACTTAGGATTTTTGGCCTCTCTTATGTCCATGTTTTTTCTTCTTTTTTTCTCTTCCTTCATTCTATCTGAGTGAATAAAGCATGTATGCAGTTTGATATTCAAGTAAATTACATCTCCTATTATTAGAGATTCATATGCATGAATTAGGATAGTCTAGGAATATGAATTGATCCTTGAGCTCATAACTGATAGTTATCCTTTTCTTCTTTTCAGGTACAGTGGCTTCTACAATGGAGATGAAGAAGAAGCTAGAAATGGAGATGTTTTCAATCAAAGAAAGAAACCCCAAGGCAATGATGGGTTCACTCATACTCCTTTGCTTTCTCTTTCATGCATGTGTACCTTTTATTTTAGTAGCTATACTTTACTTTTAGTTACATCCCATGGCTTGTGTGGGAAACATTTGACCTTCCTTGTGAATAAAACATTGAATTCTGAAAATGAGTTGTGTATTCCCTTCTGCATTCTAGCTTCTCTGTATGGATTGTATAATGAACTAAAAACTCAGTAACATAATTGAATGTCTTAATCATGAAGGAAAGAAACATTGATGAGAACTTGTAACATTCAGTAATGAACCCTAATTTTCTGATATATCTTGTATTTCTATTTACTGCTTCAAAACTCAACACTTCACCTACTCTATAATTTGTCATCTTCATCAAGACAACATAGTTGTCCTTTGGGGCTTTGTGTTCTTTTGCTAAAGATGGCATGAAATTACAGACTATGTGATCTGTTATGTTTTGTGATAGCACACATAACTATAGATTTCATTTAATATTATAACCCTCATTGTTATTCCCACTATAGGTGGAAGATTTGTAATATTGTGTTTTGCTTTAAAGGAAATGTTGTTTTGTAAGTTGTAATATTATTTGAAGGAAGCTCATTGAAGAGTTGTAAAACTTATTTTCTCTTTAAAATTGTAGTATGGAAAGAAAAGAATCAAAATGGAAATCATGTGTAAAATTTTAGTTGAAAGTTGTATTGTGGGAAGAGGAAGTTTACCTTCATTGTTGTAGTTGTATGTTGAAAAGGGGAAAGAAAGAAATGTGTTTGTAAAGCTAGTATTGTTGAAATAGAAAAGAAGCTATAAAAGGGAATCATCTTATCTCATGGTAGTTGTTTTATTTCTCACAAAAGTGTATAGATTTTATTGAAAAGTTAGTAACTTTCATTTCAAAACTTATTAAAAACCTTGTTAAAATTGGTTGTGAGAATGGTTGAAACTTGTAGTTGAAAGAGGAAAGAAATAGTATATTCCATTGTGTTAATTGAAAAACATGCAAAAGAAGAAGTTAGACTATCTTGTTCATTCCCTTACATTGTTGAAAGAAAGTTTGTTAAATAAAATGGAAATGACTCTTGTAGATGTTGTTGTTATTATCAAAATAGGAAATGTTTAAATTGAGTAAATTGTTACCATAGAAATGAGTAAATGAATTTAAACCTTGCAAATGAATAACTTAGACATGTAAAAGTAAGTTTGAATGACCATTTGAGTACCCTAGTAACTTTTGTTTGGGAAAAACTCAGAATTTTAGGTTCTGTTTCTAAGAAACATGACCGCCACCCTATGTAGAGCGGTGGTCTCGTAACCTCCGCTCAAGCAAGGCGGCGGTATCAGAACCGCCACTCCATAAGGGGACGGTTCATGGTTTATCACCCAAGTATGGTGGCAGTACCATGACCACCTACCTACTTTAGGTGACGGTTCTATCACTTTAATCCCCAGATCTATGGTGTACAAACTTTAACTTGGCCTAATCAAAATTTTAAGCTTGTAAAATTACCAAGGAGACTTCCAGCAAATAAATAATGGCTAAATCTTTTTTTTAAGAAAATACATCTACAAATGGTAAATTAAAACCACTCCTTTTCATTTATATTAATGGGGGTAGGGTTTGCCCCAAATAGAGAACCCCAAATACAGATAGTCTAGAAATAAAATGAGATTGGTATAGGAAATCCATTCAATTCTTGAATGAAATAAATTACAATGATAAAACTACAAAATAAACTAATCTAAGCTTGATCTCCTTGTAGAATCCTCCATAGTTCTTCCTCTCTTGCTCCCATGGATCCCTTCTCTCCAACCTACAATTTTAACAAAGGAAAAGTGACCAAATGGGGAAACTTAGGTAAAGAAGAGATTAAATAAAAATTCATAAGGATATTTAGGGTTAGTTAGGAACCCTTGGATCTAGTTGCCACAATTGATTTGATGTAAGGGTGGAGGATCAACCCTACTTTTGTTTGGTAGGAATATATTTATAATGTTTTAAATAAATATTAAGGGTATGTGTAGATGGGTGAATGGTGCCATTTATTTACTTTGGTGTGAATAGTCTCTAATCTAGTTCCTAGCATGTTTTAGAAAAATAAAATAATGAAATGGACCCTTAAGTTGTTAAGTAATGGAATACTAGTAACTAAATATAAGGTAAAGTTTTAGGGTGTGAGTATTAGTTGTGGAGCTATAAATTAAATTATGGAACCTTCCTAGATGAATGTTAATAAATTGACCTTAGAGTAAAAAAACACTTAATGAAGTAAATTAAATTGGGAACCTTATAAAATGACTTGTAATTAATCGACCTTAGAGATAAAGTAAATTATATATTAATCATTTATGTAGACCTCACCTATTAATTGTAAAGTTGATATTGTTGGTGTAAATTAAATTAATGTACACTAGAGGTTAACACCCCTGTGACGTTTTAACTACAAAAAAAAAAGTCATAATTTTAGGGATTAGTGTTAGGTTGTAATTTGTTCCTATAACATCATTTTGTAGGTGTTACAAGAAGAATGAGATAAGGGAAAAGGGAAGAAACTCAAAATCTTGCTTCAACCACCCTAAAATGCATTGAATTCACCTGCAACAATGATGGGTGCCATTACAAAACCCATACCTCCATGTAATATGCCTTGTTGGGAAAGAAAGGAAGCCCATACCTTCATCATTTGGGTAGGTGAGAAATCTAAAAATAGACCTAAAATGGAAAACTATATTTCTTCATTTTGAAATATTAAGTCTCACCTAAATTAAGAAAGAGCTTGATTTCAATAAGTAGTTATGTAGAGGATTTGAGAGATTTCTAAAAGTATGATTTTGTGCAAATCCAAGATCCTAGTTAATAGTTATGGCCATCGAAGATGGGGTTCCACTCTGTGATAAATGCGGGTGTTTGATCTTCTCCTTTCAAACTCTGAAATTGCCTCACAACCTCCGAAGTCAAAAATTTCAGACTTTTAAGCATTTTCACTTGAGAGGTTTACGTTTTCGTTCATTTGGCATCATTCAAAACACCTCGAAACCTTGAAGTCGAAATATAGATTTCAGTTTCCGACTTCGAGTTTTGATTTTTCTAAGCTGGGGTTGAAGGTTTTGAAATGGCGAAACCACGAAGTTTTAAATTCGGACTTCAAGTTTCATAACTTTACATTTTTGGGGGTTTTCGGAGTTACGGGTTCTCTAACCCTGTTATCAACTCAAACATCCGAAATCCAAAATTGAGACTTCGAGGTTTTGGACCTTTGGGATTTTGGGGATTTTTCGGTGTTCGCGTGCTGCGCTCACAAAAACCTGTGAGCCTCCAAATTCCTAAAGTCTAAAATTTAGACTTCGAGGTTTCGAGTATTTACACGCCTCTTTCCACCATATCTCCAAATTTTACCCTAGCTTACATCCGAATGACTCCACCTCCAAAATATAAAATTTTAGACCTTCAGAGTTTCTTCATTTCCCGAATTCCATTGCAATTTTCTCAGCCTATTTCAGCCTATTTGGCCAACCTCGAAATGAAATCTCTCATGATTGAATCAATCCCTCCATTTTCTTAGTGTGCAAGACCATTTTTGTCCAATTTTTTTCTGAGGGAAAAATTGGATAACAATTTTAAGTAGCATAGAAGAGAAGAAATAAATTATATAGTACACTATGTTATAGGGGGCAAGATTAATACACTAAGAAATATATATTATCAACCAATTAATAGAACAAATATATATATATATATATATATATATATCTGTGTGTGTGTTTTGGAAATGTACATGGAGGGGGTTACATCATTTTTATGTATGTGGTAGGGAAAGAGTTTGAATCGAGCCTTCTCTTTGTTGAAAACATGCGAGAATGGGAATGTAGACATTTTACAAAACTACTTGAAAGAGAAAGGTGGGGAGATGCACAAATTTTATAGGGATGGAACTTTGGAGAAGGCAGTGAATTTAAGTCCTTGTTTTTCTATTTCTCCAATATTTATAGTTTCCATTTGTAGAGTAAGACATTTGGCCTTGTGGATAGTCAAATCCCACACAACTTTTATTGGTAGTTTCCTACGATTTCCTCTTGAAATTGGAGGAATTGGAACATGTGATGGATTATGTGGATCCCAGCATGGGCTAATGTATTACTCAAAACAAAATGAAAATAAAAAGAGGAAATTCATGATGCGCAAATGAAATGTCACAGACTATGTCAACTATTTTCCCTATTGAACCATTGACAAACACTATGTCAACCCATAGGTTAGCTATCAGCATGACCCTCTGCTTTCTATAAAGAAGAACTTTGAATTGTATTTGATCTTCGTTAGGTGATGGTAAATTTTCCTCTCGGTATTTTGTACAATGCAGTGAGCTATTGGAACATTAAAATATTTCAACATATGTAGATTGTGGTGGTCAACCAAATAATTTTTAGGGAACAAGTGTGGGAAGTGTTGTAAATATTGAATCTCTTGTTTTGTGAGACAAAAATATATCCTAGACATGAGAATTTCCCATGCATGCACAGTAGGAACCTCAATTTAGACATTGAGGAGAAAGGCACAAAAGGAGATTTGATCAAGGGAGTAGCCTTGTTTATGGAAACTATTATCCAAAGTTATCGTATTATTAAAACCCTTCCAAAGAGTTCTACCCTAGGAGCGAATTTCATAGAGGGGAGTGTCCATGACTAGATGAAATAGTTCCAAGTCACCAACAATAATAATTGACTTTCCACCAAATGATGAGGACTTAGAATGTGGGAAAGCCTCTTTTAAGTGGAAGTGAATTTTGAACAACAACTTAGGTCCAATGAAGCTCATTTCTTCGATAAGAATATATTGAACATGCTTGAGGGAGTCTTTAAAAGAGGATATAGATTGACCTTCTAATGATTTGAGTTCCTTTATAGGTATGTGAAGGGAGGCATGTATGATAGAAGCATAAATGTTTAATATAACAACTACTTTAGATGCAAGTAAAATCAAATGTTATTTTCCCATACATGTTTTCATAGTGAATGTTGATCTTACTGCATTAATTAGATATGATTTTCTTGTTCCTACAGTGCCCTGAATTATTAATCTTAGAGGTGGGAGTTTTGACCTGTTTGAGAAGTGATGGAAAATGGTATCAAATGTTAGTTTTTGACCAGGTAAAAATTTTCAATAGCTTTTGTAGAGGATATACGAAGCTGATCCATACATGTAGTGTTTCTTTAAAATTCAATAAAGGAAGGCCATGTTTCTTGTAAAGAATGAGTAACACCATGTGCATTCCAATTATGTTGAATATTGAATTCACGACACCCTAGAAAATGTAGGCTCTGAATTCTAATGTTATGCACTAGGTGGAGCTGTGAAAGAAACTACCATTTATCCTTATGATGTTCGTTGTGCTCAGGGGGATGCTTGAAATCTTGATCTGAGATAGAAAATTCATCACACATAGGAGCATAACGATTAATATGCTAAGTCTTGTAAGTGATCTTAAACAAAATAAACTTAAATACAATATCTTCTCTTGTGGTACCAATATCTATGGAAATGACATGGAATGGCTTGTATAAAGGGATTTCCTACCATCGAAAGAGCTCAAAGGAAGGTGAATCTGGTTCTGGTTCTTGGGAAAACCTAGGGAAGACATGAAAAATTTCCGGTGATCCTTCTTGTTTCGATTTATTATTTCTATAGTGTCAGCTATAAGTCCATGCTTTGGCTGTTTCAATGAGAGATAGGCTTTCCATATTGGGGGCATTGTGTTATAGCAATAAATGAAGACTTTTGTATCCTCCAAATGTAACTCCAATTTGGAAATTTTCCATAATATCTTTTTCCCTACATTTAAGGAAACAAAGGAATGACTGAACAAAACTTGTTGCAATTTTTGCAATATATCGCAGGTTTCTTGGGCACTTATGTCATTTTCAATGATGTTCTCTGATAACATCTTTCATATTGCGACTTGTTCAGGAAAATCAAGGTCGACATCTCTTGTGATTCTTAAAAGCATTTGGTGATATGTTTATGATCGTTTCTCATCCTTCGATGTATATTTTGCAATGTATTTTATAACGGCATGGTGAGAAAGTACATGTTGGCAGTCAACATTGGCTCTCCAAATTGATAGCATAGTTTGATTATGAATATTGATCCTAACGTCGTTCTATGCAAGAAGGTATTTAAAGGTTTTGTCTTCATCAACAAACCAGGTTGAAATTGGTCCGGTCTCCAACGGGGTATTGTAATGACATTGTAGCCGGTGTTTTTTTCCTCAGACATGTTTTCTTAGAGCATTTCATGTGACGTTGCACTCGATTCAACAATTCTTTAAATTTTGCAGCTCGTAACATGAAATAATATGCAATGTATACCTAAGAAAGGGGGCATCTTCAATTGGCCAATGTACAAAGTATTACCTATTTGAAGTGGGTATTAGATTCTAGGCAGATACAAAAAGTCAAAGCATTTCCTCTTTGCCTCCATAGATGTGGTCTCCATTGAATTAATATTTTAAATGTTAGGATCTTTATCAAGCCAAATGAATCTGTGAACATGTGTGGAGCCTTTATGATTTCATTCATATCTGATAAAAAATTTAGTATGTTATCAATGTTTGTAGGGTAAAGTTAATTTTTTTGATAAGGTAATAGAATTATCTCTACCAATAGTCTTTCGCTCAAAGGTTTTTTTTAAAAACTTCTTCATGGAAAATTGTGAATTTTTATGCAAGTACGTGGACACTAGGTGTGGATGATGAACAATATTGAGAATACTCCATCATTGAGTGGCATGAGGTTCTAGAGGAGGACATCGAGGTATGATTTTGTAAAGGTCTCGCCATTAGGTAATCGGAGCTCAAAGTGAAGAACAATGTTGATGGGCCCATTTTTTTATCATGTCTAAAAGGTGACCTCTTCTCTTTTCGGAAATGATGGAGTACCTTTGAGTTTTGTACCAAACCTCATCAAAATGTCTCGTGATCCATACATGGGCAATTCTTCCAACATTTTGCATAAATATTGGATAGTTATTTGAGCAACGAAATCAATATTCGGCTCATAAAAATAGTGGTGGTCACCTAGCTTCTGCGACATAAAATAATATTGAGAAAATAGTATGGGAAGCGAGGATAGCTTCCAAAATTATTTTCATGATACCACAAAAAATGTAGAGAATATTCATGCAAAAAAACTTCCTTCATTCTAGATTTCTCAAACATGGCTTTCCCTCTTTGGGAGAAAATTTCGAAAATGTCGTATAGAACAATCCTACCATGTTGTACTTGTTGATAGGGGAAACCCCAATTTCTTGCCACTACAAAGTTAAAGGGGTTGTTCTCCCTTGCTCAAGAATAAAATATTTAATTTCGTCTTCTTTAGTACCTAAATTGAGGATGGTTAGAAAAAGATGAAGATTTCAGAGTGTGTCGGGAATTTTATAGAGTCATGTTAAACCACATTTGCAAGATCTTCCTGAAGATCATGATAATTGAGTGCAATCATGAAAAAAAAAGATGACACCTCCATGGAGCAAGAAGGAAAGGACTCAAGAAAATTATTATCGATCAATCAAAAGATCAAACTAGTGGTGGAGAGGGATCTTATTATGTTAACCAACTGCTACACCAACACCCCCACATGATGGAGCCGGATGCAACCATGTGAGCTCCTAGCCCACCGCGTATACATCCAATCATGTCTAACATCATTTGGAGGCAACAAAATGTGACTTCCCGAGGATGTCACCCATCCCAGTGCTACTCGTCGGTCAGACAAGCTTAACTGTCTGGATCTTATACAATGTACAATTTACCGTCACACCAAAATATCTAATTTGTGGTGGAGAGGGTTCTCATCGTGTTAACCAACTGATATGGCAACAATAGTATGGATCATGTGTAAATTTAACTTTCAAAGCTTCCTTCACATGAGATTTGCTGACATAGAAATCATATTTTGCAAAATTGGCCCCAATTATTTGTATGGGAACAAGATCCAAATCTCCAAGTTTATGTGGAATATATTTTCCTTTTGAGGATATGTATTGAGGGAAGCTTATTGTGTGACGTGTATTTGTATTGTCCCCCTCACACTTGAGTCACTTGTAACGTGGGATTAACACGAGTATTGTGAATTTCCTCGACTTGAGTCAAGAAACTAAGAACGGATGAGATAATTCATGTATCCATATAGTTCCATGATGAGAAATGGTGTTTGTTTCTTTTAGATTTGTATCTGCAGCATGTATGCAAACCAAAAGACATTGATATTTGCATACCGGGGTAGTTCTTGATGAAAATCGAGCAGGTATGGGTCTTTGACGATAAATCTATTCTTTTTCTAAATGTGCGTTGAGCTTCTGAAAAGGAAACTAAGTTTGAGCAATTTGAAGATGCAAATTAAGGTAGACGGTTTGTATTTATCGCAAGCAAACCAAAATTGTGTCGAAAAGAGAAGGAATTTGTAGAAGATTGCATAGGTGGCAACAAAGGAAATTGACATGTTTATGGAGTCATTTGCAGAAACGTTTTGGGGAGTAAATTTAAGAATGTTGAAGGAGAGGGCATGGGGTAGATTTTTGGACTATTTACACTGAACGCCGGGACAATTAAGTATGTGGTTGGGCTTCTAGAGAAGATTCAACTGAAGATTTCGAAACATTGAATTTTTGCGCAGTGGTATTAAAAATCGTTACAGTCTGAGGCATTGATTGAAGTCAAGAAAAGTCCTATGTTATATGTGGAAGCATAAGGTTGACCTAGAGAAAGAGGGACAAAGGGTGTGTTGTATTCCGTTTGCGTAGAAAATATGCCTATTTCTTTGAACAGTCAATACCGATCCTGCAGAGATGCATTAATGCATTCTCTACGAAAGGAATCGTGTTCTCGGCGGCGAGAAATCTGTCAAGAATTTGGCATGATATCATATTACAATACTTGTAGCGAATGAAAAAAGTTAAGGACAATTTTTTTCCCCTTACTGCTACGAAATTTTAAATATACAAAAGGAAAACAAAAGAAAACGTATTCTTATAGCATTGTTTATTAGAAAACATCATTGAACAAATGTGGAGAATACTTTTTCATATGGATATTGCAGATGGACATAAATATTGCAATCGAGATTTAATATATGACAATTAATTGCTAGAAATTTATGGTCGAAAAAATGTTTGAGAATTTTAGATAAGGTAAGATAAACAACGTGCCACATCTTTTACAATGAACATAATATCAATGGGAATTTATTTTTGTGAATATCGATATAGAATGCCATGATTTAACATGCAAAGGTTTATACCAAGAAAATGGTGACATCCAAAACAACTAGGAAGTACGGATTCCTTAAAATATGTCTATACTTAGGGATTGAAGCGAAAAAACCCTACATGAAACTGAATACACCTTTCCCTTATTTTAAAGCTAGGGAGAAAAAACACATCCCAATTTCCTAGAATACAAAAAGACACATTTTAGCTACAAGTTTTATTAATATGGTTATAATTACGAACAATTAAAATCATGATTGTATTAAAACTTGGTGGGTTTATTTCCTTAAACACGGATTTTTGTAAGAATACATATATATCTCTGGTTCAACCACTTATATTTTTCATAATTTTATTGGATGATTTTGATGGCGTGGATGCCCCTTGCTTGTAGCTACTTAGCCGAAGGTGAGCACTTGTTTAGTTTCTTCACATACTTTATATTGTAGAGTCTATATGTTCCATCCGAAACTTAGGTAGAGATGTCATTAAAGTATGTAATCCAATGCCTTGTTTGATAACCTTAGATGTGCTAAAAAAAAATACAAATCTATATTTTTAGATCGGCTATAATACATTTATTTTATTACTTTTAATATATAAATATAATTTAAAAAAATTAAATATACAAATTACATGTGATTGTTTTATTTAGAAATTCCTTTTAAGTATTTGATAGCTAAAATCATTAAATAAATAAATAAAATTCCCCCATATTTTTTCAATATTTTAAATTTCTAACACAGTTGTTGAGCATTTTGTATCATCTCATGTTTCAGTCGGACACTTCTATGTGGAAAAACGTTTACCTGGAAAATTGATTTCCTTTATGAATATTAAAGTAATGAACGTTTACCTGAAAATATGACCATAGCTTGGCATTCAAAGTTGGATATTTATTTTATCCTTTATAATTTTGTAATTTAACTGAAATGTTTGTTTTCTTCACACCACTCATTGCTATTTTATGGTGGGTGGAAAAAATGAAGTTGTGGACTCTTTAAAAACGAATAATACTTTTTGGGTTCATCTGTGAAACTAAAATCTAGCGTACAAATTTATGAAGACTAGAAGTTTAAAAATGATCATGAAAGAAATTTGTGAGGTAACTAAACTTTTCTAAAAACCAAAAAAAAACACAAAGCTGGCAGTGAAATTTACTAAGGAAAGAAACAAAAACAAGGTTATTGCATATTTAAATAGTATTTAAGATATCAAACACAAATATAAATATGAGACATAAAATTGGAACAACATTATTAAAACATTGGAACAAAATCTCAGCTTTAAATGAAACTGATAGAGATAGAACTGAAAGTTGCAGATAGTATTGAGTATTCCAGCAAAACAAAATTGCATATTCATATATTTCAGAATACTTTTTTAGGAAGTTGGATATTCATACATGAACAAGAAGTTTTATTGTGTCTAATGCAGCCCATAGAAAATTAAAATAAAGTATCGAAATGTTGCACTAAACATTTCTACAACTCCTGATTTGGGAGGCCTTTGCTGTCTGCAATGAAAAGTTTTAACGAAAAACTGAGTTCAATGAAGCTTTTCCTCCTGGTTCAAATGGGGAGTTGTAACCGTAACAATGCCCAATGAAGCATCAAAAGCATTCTAGTCCTCATGTGTCCAAAGCAAGGCCACAAAGATGCTAAGCATCAATAAAGAAAACATTAGTTAGAATTACATGAAAACATCGAAAATTTGAAATAAACATCAAAGCGCAGACAAGTTATGAGTGGAAGAAGCCTTTCTTTTGAATGGGAAGCTTTAAAAACGTTGGCCTCACACACAGTTGTGCACTCAACTTGGAGCATATCCACATGGCCTGATAAGGGAAGCATCCCCTCAGCACACATGAATCCTTGGTAAGGCTGAAGGCACACGCCCCCACATGTTGAAGAAGAAAAGTTCATATAAGACAAAGGATCAACAACAATTTTTTAAAATAAAAATTAAATATGGGTGCTATACCTATTTCTTATATAAATAATTTTTGAAAGCAAAAATATATACATATTTTATCAGAATTATTTATATGATATTTTTATGTAAATATTTTCTTTAAAACACAAAATATGTAAACACATTTTTAAAAATAAATTAAGATAAAACTTATCATCTTGCTAATCACTATACAAAATCTTAAAACAATTTATTTATTTAGTTTATAAAGAATTATATTAAAAAAATTAAATAACGAAAAACCTAAAATATAAATATTTTATTTTTTCTGATTAAAATATAATAAAAAAGTAAAACAACTCGAAATATTTATTAAGAAATGATAATAATTAATAATCTAGCAATGTCTTATTTAAAATAAATCAAGACTTGAAGTTTAGGATTATATAAGATGATGCAAAATTTCAATACACTAATAAAACAATAGCTTAAAGGTAAAGAGATGTGACGAACAAAAATAATAAAGGCTACTCGCCCTTCGAGAGACTCAAGGAACTTAACAAGAAAATTTTAAGCTTACTTGGTTGATGAACAATCTAATGATCGTAGTTTTGAAGGTGAGGAATCAATAGGAAAAGAAGAATCCCATTCAATATCGACGCATTTTATGGCCTTTCAAGAAGGAAAATGTCGCTTCAGTCACAAGCGAAGCCGGGCCGAATTAAAGGTCGGGAGCGCCCTAGGCAGTAGTTTGAGTGGACGCCCTCCTCACAAATTTAGTTAATAATTTTTTTCCACAAAGTAAATAAATAAAATATGTCTATATTCTTTTATTTTTAAATCTACATGATGGTCATAATAAAATAATAATAAAAATATATTAATAAATTATCACATAAGTATGAAAAATATTTTGTGGATGGAAAACATTAATCGTAGTGGATGCTCAGAATGCAAAAAATTTAATATTTTATACAAGGCTTCTTACAAGTCTGATTTAGCCATATCAAGTAGGTAACAGTAACTCTATCCTGAAATAAAGCACCATTTTTTTGCAAAGAAACAAAAACACTTATGTAGCTCCCATGGTTTTGTGAAGAGTCATATTTGGACTAGCCCTACGAATTCCTCCATAACAAAATAATAGAAATTTTCCCCAAAAAATTAAGAATAGAAAATAAAATACTTTTTTCCTTCAATTATACTCACCTCTACTAGATACACCAGTGACATTATAAAAAATACATTAACCTTTTTCTAGAACAAACTGCACACCTACATAATCTAGAGCTACATCAAAGAATGGGTAACAATACCAACAAAATCATATGTGCTTATAAATATGTGATATTTTCTTTTACTTGCAAAAATATTACAAAACTTTTTTATGTGTATGCGTGAAATTTATGTTACTATACAATAATATCTATGAATGGGCTGATCAATATTAAATCTTCACATAAATTATTTTAAAGTTAAGTTCTAAAATTAACTGACAAAAAGGAAATTTTTAGATATTGGCGCCCCTCGACTGTTGGCGCCCTAGGCAACTGCCTAGTTTTCCTAAGGCTTAATCCCCCTCGTGTTAAGCACCGTGGTTAAGAAAAATGTCAAATAAGATTTGTTCATAATAAATGGTACGAGATTTGAAGAATTCTTAGAAGCACTATATTCTTCAAGTGAAATAAACAATCTAGAGGCTAAAAGCGCATTTAGAGATCATGGAGAGATAATCTCATAAGCTTGTTGTTCGAGTATATTGATTATAGATATCACGCCTCCAAAGTTCATGAGACTGTAGAATCAATAAGAAAATCAAATCATAGAAAAGGTTCTAGTATAACAAATGTAGTGATAGGAAGAAAAACCTTTCTCCGTTAAACCCATTCAGAATGCAAAAATGATTCAATCATGACTACTAACCTTCTGTGATGAACTCCTTCAATGGGTCTACATTACCTACAGATGATTTTTTAGTTTAATCTCCATAAAGCGAGATCCAAAGAAGATGGATTTGAGTTTTTTTTATGTAAATGGGGACCATACTATAGGTACTTTATGATGGATTTCATGATCTTAAAATTTCAAACAAGAACAAATTGAAACACAATAAGAAGGTATAGAGAAATGCTCATGAATTTGAAGATTTCATTGATTATTCAAAAGTACAAATCAAGTTTTGTGGAGCTCCTAGTTACTCATATAGAAGGAAAAAGGAAAAAACGCATAACTCATAAAGAATTATAGGAAAAGAATTTGTACCTAGTACACACACGACAAATGGTTTATAAGTAGCTCCTAATAATCTAGGCTATCAAAAAATCTATCAATTTGAACCTGATATAGATAGCAAGAAAGCTTCCCTAGATGCATATCCCATTGATTAGACAACATTACTCATTTCACCCTATGAGACCCAAATAAACTCTTTCCCGTCTATTAATGGACATAAATTTTAATTAATTGGAATAATTTTCTAAAAAGAGAACCCAAACTGCAATTTCACATCCATTGTTTCTCCTAAGAGCTACTCCCAAGTGTGTATTCCAGTACCATTCACCACCTATGTTCACTAAAGAACATTAATATAATTCCAACTTCTCCAATAATAAACTTGGATGAAATCGATTTATCTATAAACTTACCCCGCTTGTGATCTCTAATTAAAATAAGCATTAAAATACTTGATGAGATGACCTGCCTCCTGTTCCCTTCCGAATAAGGTGACCAATACCCTTCGTATTCAGATACAAAGCAGAGCGTGAATGATGAAGCTTGTACTCTCTAGTAAAAATGTTAGAAACTTGAACACTGAGAGGGGAGTGAATCAATGTTCAATTCAACCTTAAACCAAAACCAATCAGATTGTTCACTTAATCAAGTAATGCACATCAAAAGAGAAATAAAAATCACACACACAGAGACAATAATTTTTAAGTGGGAAACCCAATTTGGGAGAAAACCCAATGAACCACAACACTATATGCTAAGCGGTTACAAAAAATTGAGCTTCAAATCAATTGAATCTACAACTTAAATTCAATCAATAACTTGACAATTTGCACGCCACAACTTGCTATAAAGTAACCACTTTTTTATTAGACTGAGCTACAACTCATTAAGTACATAGAAATATGACCACACTTTAATTTGGATGTCAACATATCTTGTAGTGATCCTAAATTTTCAAAATATCCTTCTTAAAGTACCTACAATTTCATCAAGACCTCACCTCTACTATCTTTTCAATTGATGCACTCACTATTTTACAAAAATTTCATGTTAGTGCTCATTTTAAACTCGCACCATTTGCCCTAATTTTCCTTTTGATCTGCATGTTCTGAAATGTTTCTATCTCTCGAATGGATGAAATGAAGTTTTTATCTCCGTCTGTATACCATGAATTATTTGCAAGTTTCCTTGTCATGCCTTATTTTGAAGAAATCCCCAAATGTGCCCTAATTTTGCCCTAAATCTTTTCAATCTGCGGGCTCTACTATTTTTCTTGTCTTCCGATCATGGATGCTCGAAAAATGTTCAAATTTCTTTTGTATGCCTTTGAAAATCCATTCCCATGGTCAAAAAATGCTTGGAGCCATGATTTACCTAGTTTTGTTTCAAAATTTTCCATCCTTAGCAAAAAAATCAGATCCTAGGTGTGAACTGGTAAATTTCTATGTTTTTGACGGTCTGATGGGCATCTTTTACCTATCAAATTCTACCTCAGCATTCGGTAGATACGTGGCCTCTTTTGATTGGTTGAGGGACGACAGATAAATGTTTTGAACTTATCACTTTTTGCTATTTTGGAAAGAGGGAAAATTTGGTCCCATGGCTCCGCTAAGTTCTGATTGGTTCTTTTAGTGCTTATGTGGCTTCTTCTAATTGGATGAGGCGTGACGGGTTTGTTTTAAGTGGCAGGGAAAATTTCTTATTTTTTTCCCTAAAATTGTATACATGTTCATCTCCAATTTTTTGCGGGTGGGCGAGTCCTTTTATGCCTTAAGGCATTAAGGAAAAAGAGTAAAAGCTAAAATAAATGCTTAAGGCCCCATGACCAATCAGAACAATAAATGGAACCTTTGAAAAATCAAAATGCAAATGGGTGGGCCATCGAGAGGAATTCAGAATTTTTAACTATTTGTGAAAAGGGTTAAAGTTATAAAGAGAATTTTAACTCCATAGCCAATCAGAGAGAGACACACGAAACAGTTGAAAAGTCAAAGGATAGGGAAGTGGAGTGGCAGAGTACTTTGTGTTTTTTTTGGATTAGAAAAAGGATTAAGATTATAAATTGAACCGTACCTCCACAATGAATCAGCAAAGAACACGTGCTTTGAGAGGTCAAAAATTAGGGAAGAAGAGCGCCAGAGAAAATTTGGAAATTTTGACCTTTTCGTGAAAATAAGTTAAAGTTACAAAATGGACTTCAAGTCCATAACCAATCAGAAAATGACACGTATCAAATTCACAAAGTCAAAGCAAGGACGCGGGCCGCATGGAGGTCTTTGAAACTTGTAGCTTCATTGTAAAAGGAATAAAGTATAAAAGAGAGTCATGGCCCCAAAATGAATCACAAAAGAACACGTGGCAAGATCGAGCAAGAGGTGCGGGACCTTGGAGAGAAAATAGGATTTTTTTCCTTTTTAGAAATGAAGTATGACATAAAACACAGCCCCACAATGAGTCAAGGTGAGGAACAGAGAAAAGTGTCAAAATTTTCCATTTTCCCAAAATGTTATAAAATGTTAAAAGGTGGTCCAAGGCCCATTTTGAATCATATTTTTCCATGTGGCTCGATCTAATTAATAGTTGTAAAAGTGGCCTCAGGATAGTTTAAAATCGAATTTCTCCACATGGACGGCTCAGATTAAAAGATGAAAGGGAAAGATCCATGATAGCTGTCCATTTCATTTGATTTTTTTGCCATTGCAGCTCCAAGATGTTTGTAGATGTGATTTTTGCATCATTCTTCATAATATGAATTTGTGTCATTTTTGTCTGCAAGGTGTAATTGATTAGTTTTAGAGGATCAATTTGTAAATTGACATGCAAATTTAAGCATTTGAGGTGGATTTTTCTTTACCATGTGTAAAAATGCAAAATGCTAGATCCAAAACTTGAAAGGAAAAATTTAAGAAGGGAAAATGTGAAATGATGAAGGAAAGGGGGTATGCATGTGTAGAGGATTAAAAACATAATCCCGATTGAAGAAATGATGGAAATATTTGTGATGATTCAACTTTTAAAAACACTGGCTACTTTTGGACGTGTTTCGTTAAACGTCCCTTTCTGTGAATCATGATGGAATTTGTAACAAAATTGATGCTTAGGATATTATTTTCTTGGGAAATAAGGTTTAGATGTAATAGAGTGTTATACAATGCATGTTTTTAGACATGCAAAAGGTCAGGGGTTAAAATTCATGAGAAATTTCTAAGAAAATTCATCTTCTGAGAAACCCATCTGAGATACCTAGTTAATTTCCTTTATGTTATATTTTCTATCATGTCAAGTTGGTTGCAAATGTATATCCATTTAAAATATTTGAGATACTGTTGAAGCTCTCCCCTGTTGATGAATCCAAGCAATATTGAAATTAAATTATGTTCAATCTCTAGAAAATTTGTGTCTGCTTATTTCGAGAATGTCTACAAATGGTTTATCTCGTTTCTATTACAATCTTACATTGAAATCTAGGTGATGTCATCCTTTTGATGGTTTAGTGGCATTTTCAATTTCATTTATTCTAAGAGATTTCACCTGGTAATGAAATAAACAATTTAAAATCACTTTACCTTCATTTGTTGACATAGATTGTTTTTAAGTCTTTGGGTGTACCTTAGGCATGATTGATTAGAGATTTTGTTGTTTAATTGAGTCTTTTAACTCGAGCCTTTGTGCTAGATTCTCAAAGATTATGTGAAAACGTGTAAATTTGGGCCTCCATTGATGCACACCTTCTAGTAAAAGGAATGTCTTAACTATTCTGAAGCTTTCTGTTGTTAAGTTGTCCATTGTTGTGAATTTTCTCAAAGATCTGACAAAGTTCAATTTATCTTGCTTAATATCCCACCAAGAAATAATTTAAACAACAAATCCTACTCTGTACTACCCTTTTTTTCCTTGTATATCCACAAAGGAACGAGATCTATTTACTAAAAGATGTAGAACAATCAGGATTTCATAATTTCTTGAGAAGCTTAGCCTTGTTTTGAAAGTATCTCCATCTTTTCAAGTGACAACTCTTGAGAGTTAAATTATGGAGTATTGATCATACTTTCCCATGGTTTTCTTTAGAAATTTTTTTGCAAAAGAAGGATATCTCCATCTCCTTCATCAAACAAATGTTAGACTAAGGGTCCTCTCACCCCGGTGAGGATAGGTTGAATCCTCTTGAAGGTGTTATCCATCTCTCCACAATTTGAGTGACAAAGGGCTAGTTAGATCTCATCCCTAGCTACAAAATGACATACATCATGATCTATTTGTCTCTAAGATCCATGTCAAATCTATGATGCTACTCAGCTTGAAAAGGAGAAAAAAATTGGATACCAACACTCATGGTACCGTTGTCGGGGACTCTTTGAAGTATTTTGAAAATGCAAGTACATACAAACCCTGGTAATAATTATTACATGTTTTCTGTGCTAATACATTGCTGAAACATCATTATCTATTCAGATCTGTAAGAATTTTTCAAAGTTGTAAGTTCTGAGTGTAATATTTCCATCTTATACAGTTATTACACTAAAGTTTGTATCATCATTGACAAATTTGAGTAGAAGAAGATCAGATCTTTTAAGTTTTTCTTTAATATGATATTGATAGACATTTGATAGGTCTATCATATTCCATTTGCTCAAACTAAGGTGAAAATCCTTAGTTGTGATTCCATGTTGTTTAAATTCTTAATAAATGCCAGTGTCTTAACATATATCAAGTAAGATTTGTCATTAATTTCTACAAAGTGGAAGGAAGAAGATATTTTTTTGCAAGGACCCTAGTAGAAGGTTATTTTATGAGTTTTCAAAGTCTAATTTAGAAGGAAGAAGAATTTGGAAGGTTTTGGAGATCAAGCATCAAGGAAAGAGATCTCCATTTGTGAAATTGATCAACCTGTGATTGAAGATTGTAATACTTCCTCAAGTGAATCTAAATCAGGTAGTCTCTTTGTTGAATTGAATTCTCCATCTGGAGAGGGGCCTTCTTTTGTATTTGAAAAATTTACTTCTCAATATGCCCCTGTATTTTCCAAATCTAATAGAGTTTTCCAAGAAACAGAGCCTTTAGAGGGTAGTCATTCTGAGAATTACATCCCTGTACCACACAAACTTCTCACTCCTCATCAGTTTGCATCTCCTCCAAGGTCACCTCCTCAAAATAATATGGCTCAACCTCCACCTAGACCTCCATTTTTTGTTAATAATTTTTGTTCCATCAATTTTAGAGGTATGCTGGCTCTCCAAATGTTTTCCCACAAGATGTAAGAAATATATTGCCTAAGTTTAAAGGAAATAATGCAATCACTCCCGATCAACACTTGAAGCTCTTTTTCAATATGATGAAGGACTTTGAAATAGAATTTGAGGATGTGTACATTAAATTTTTATCCATAATCTAGAAGAAGATGCAAGGACTGATCTAAATCTTTTCCAAATAATTCCATCGATTCTTGGATATAAATGAATAATTATTTTAGATTGCACTATGGTGACAAAACAAAACCTAGGTTTCTTTTATCGAGTTTGAAAATATTAAGAAGAATCCTAATGAATCGGCAGCATGATTTAAATACAAGATTTAAAAAAACCTTGAGAATACTACCTTCATATTTGATGCCATGTGATGAATCATGTCCGATAAAGACTTTAGATGCATTTTATAAGAAAGTTTCTTACTATTTTAGGGATAAGAGCCTTGAATCTTTGAGGAAGGGATTTACCATGGCCCTACGAATTGAGAACAACATTAAATAAGTTGGAAAACCTCCTAAGATGAAGGGTGTTAAACTAATGAACACAGAGAAACCCTAATCAAGTAGGGTTGTAGATCTTGAGGAAGTTGTAAAGACTTTGGCGAGCTATCAAAGAAATTTCTTACAAGCTAGCTAGAGTAGAGAAAGGAATTGGACAAGGTTCCAAAGGTCAACATAGTTAACAAGGATAAGACATATTTACAAATCATCCTAGAAATGATCAGAGATCGATGACAGAGGTAAAGGACTCATGGGAGCTAGACAACTCCAAGCTAGGGAAAATAGAGTAGTTCCCGATCCTCTAAATGCCGAGTTGTTGTTATTGAAGAGGCAAATGAAATTTATTGGTGTGACAAATATTTCTAACCCCACCCGCCATGTGAAGTAGATCAGCATGTTGAAGAAGCTTATGATGATGATGCATGCATGCTGGATTTCTCTAAAAGCTCACAACAAGGAGAAACTTCAACTAAAGTAATAAGTGCAAGAACTGCTATAAGTTTTTTTATTGCATTCATTGGGTACCTCTTCTTCCTCATGTTGGTATCCAAATTTATTCTCCCTTTCAATACGAGAAGAAAAACAGATTGGACATGGAGCTTAGAGACATATAGATCATAGTGTGTGTCTTTTTGTAGCAGAGGATGAGATCTAAGCGGCCCTTTGTTACTCAAATTTATGGAGATATGGATAACACCTTTAAGAGGATTTGACCTGTACTCCTCACTACTTTAGGTTGTTCCTCTTCGACCACGGTATGAGGACCCTTAGTGTAACCTTTGTTTGATGAAGGAGATGGAGATATCCTTATTTTACACAAATTAAATGAAGAAAACCTTAGGAAAATACGGTCAATACTCCATGATTTAACTCTTAAGAGTTGTCACTTCTAAATGATGGAGATACTTTCAACACATAGCTAAGCTTTACTGAAGACATTATGAAATCCTGATTGTTCTACATATTTTAGTAGGTATATTTTGTTCCTTTGTTGATACACACAAAAAATAGGGGAAGTTAAAGGGTGATTCATGGATTTTGAATAATTTTGGTGGGAGATGAAGGAGGATAAAGTTGATTATACTATATCTTTGAATGAACTTCACAACAATGAACAACTCAACAACAGAAACCTTTAGAATAGTTAATATGTTCCTTCAACCAGAAGGTGTGCTTCAATGGAGCCCCAAATCAACACATTTTCACATAATCTTTGAGACTCTAAGATGAAGGTTCAAATTGAAATACTCAATTAAACACCTAAGGTATACCCGAAGACTTATAGACAATCTTTATCAACAAATGACATTAAATTGATTTTAAATTTGTTTATATCATCGAAGATGAAGGCTCTTATTGAAATGAAATTGCAAATAGCATAAAACTATTAGAGGGACAAGTTCCTATGTGATTTCACAAATATTACAATGTAATATTGTAATAGGAAAGAAAGAAACTATTTACGAGACATTCTAAAACAAAGAAGACACAAATTAATTTAAAAATTTCTTAGATTCATTAGCTTGGGAAAGATTCTAGACCAATCTTAGTAATTTTCAATGGCTATACATCTCGTAGCCAACTTGACATGAAAGAAAATCTAACACATAAGAAAATAACAGGTTATCTCAGCTTGGTCTCTCGGGAAGACGACTTTCTCAAATTGTCCTCTTAAGAATTTAACCTCCGAGAATTTGCAAGATTATTCTCATTGCATTTATACATTTTACTTACTCAAATTCCTCCCAAAAGAGAAGAATATTCTAGGGACCTTTTCTTGTTACCAATTTTCCTCAAATAGTTATATTTAACAAATTCATATCCGAAAGCTGCCAGTGGACCTATTGTGAATGATCACATTTCTTAGGCCCTCGACCAATGACTAGGATTCCATGGCACAACCTTTTTGGGAGACCTTCTAATCATTATGATTTTGTCATGTGAGAAATCCCGTTTTTAATCATTTTCCGAGAGGCTCTGCACAAGTGGATCCAATAGATAATCCTTTTTTGCTCTCAAGGCAACACCTTTTTCATCTTTTGTGCCTACAAATTTCATCACTTCATCATTTTCCCTTTCTTTCCTCTACAACTCTTTCCCACATCCATCTCCTCTAGTAATTCCCATTTTTGCAAGTTCCTGAGAAATTCCAACTTCAAAATATTGACCTTAACAATCCTTGGACATATGAATTAAGTTCGAATCCATCAAATGGAACTTTACAGATAGAGATGAAAAGGAATTTCATCAAAGAATGATGAAAAATAGTGCATATTCACGTCTCTAGGAGTCTTGGAGCAAAAATGGTAGAAAAACAGACACAATGCACAACAACCATTGATTCTACCCCTTTTCCACTTTATATCATAGTCATCCATGTGTTTCCTTGGCATAACTACAAAGGAGAAGCATAGAGGCAACTCCCAAACAAGCGCGGGCCTTCTACGTGCCCTGGGCCCAAGAAAAGTGCCTTTTGGCATTTGAAAAGTCTTAGTGTAGAAAGGATCCAGTGGAATCCTCCACATGTCTTAATGGCACACTTTGAGATGGTCCCCAAAAGCAGAGAACCCAAACAAGCGTGCGCTCAACAAATGTCATAGCCTAACAAAGTTTTCTAAAACCTTTAAGGTTCAATGGAAGGCACCATGTGTATAGGGTGCGAGACATTTTTCTTTGGCCATGAAAAAGTCCAAGCAAAGGGAAGAGTGAATGGAAGCCTCCAAGTTTCCTACTGGTTCTTCTTCGAAATAAAACCTATGGGCTGGTCCCGAAATAGGCACGGTCCCTCCACATGTCCTAGGCCTTTCAAAATTACTTTGAAAAGTTTAAGTACAAAGTAGAGATATAGGAAGCCTCCACATGTCTCCCTATCACAATTTTTAAGGTGGGACCCTAAGACAGATCCTCAAATGACCTTCCCATATAAATGCCTACCATACTTACCCTTATCTTCATGCCCGCTATCCCATAAAAGCACAAGATCCCCAATGCTAAATGGGAGTTACCTTCTTGTCAAATAAATTCTTCAAGTTTTCTCGAACTTCACATACCGCTAATGGGATGCCCTTCATTCTTCATCTAACTCAATAATTTTATTGATTCGAGGATCATATTTACTAACTTCTTGATCTTCAATTTGTTGATCAAACTGGAATGAAGCCAATTACAAGTGAAGGGGCAGCAAAGCTTGAGTTCCATATACCAACTCAAATGGGATTTTACTAGTGGCTCTCTTGACTAAAGTGATTCTATCAAGCAAAACAACAAACTTCAGTTGCTCACCCCACTTCTTTTTGTTTAGCTCTAAGGTTCTTCTAATGATATTCAACATTTTTTTATTGCTGGACTCACCTATCCATTTCCTTGGTGATTGTAGTTAGAAGCATATTTCAAATTAATTCCATATTCCTTGCACATTACCACCAAAGGTTTAGCTCTAAAACTTATGGCATTATCAGCAACAATCTTTACCTGGTACTCCAAATCTACATATGAATTGATTTACCATGAAGTCCATGATAACTTGGTGTGTTGCCTTCTTGGTGGGGATTGCTTCCACCCACTTAGTGAAATAATCACTGGCTACAAGAATCCATTTATGACCAAAGACTGGAAGGGTCAAATATTTATCCAATAAAATCCATTCACCATTTCTTAAATGGGGCTTCAACTAACACAGTTGCAAACGAAGGGATCCCAAAACTTTCATTCTTTAAGAAAAATGCTGGAAACTTTCACATTTCCTAACCAATAGAGTTGTATCTTTGAAGAGAGTTGGAAACCAATAATCCACCCACAAGATTTTATGTGTTTGTAACTCTTCCAGTAGAATTTCCCCCATAAACTCCTCCATGGAGATCAAAAATTATTTTGGGGTCGTAATCTTCAGTAATGCATCTGAAAATAACTCCCTTTGGGTTCTTCCAAACTAACCCAAAATTAGTAATAACATATTTCGAGAGGCTAACTTAAGAGCTATTTTCTAATTTTTACTCAAATATTCAGGGCATCATAGATGTCCGAGATAAAAGACTATACCCTTGTACCATTAAGAACTCACAAATTTTTCAAGGACATCCACCCTTTCTCCTTCTACTTCATTCTCCTCAATAGTTTGCAAGTTGCTCTCAGCCTTAAGTTTAGCTAGGCCCAAACCTCTTACCAATTTTGTGGTTCTGATATCCATGTCATACTCCTGCAACTTGTTCCCCATATGCACTTTTTCTTGAGACCTCCATCTTTGATAAGATGTCTTTAACCATGGTGTGGGGAACATAAGAAACAACTTTAGAGATCAAGATGTAGGGTCTGAAAACCTTTGTTGCTTTCACCAAGGAAAATGCTTGCTTCTCCATGATGGTGTACTTTATCTCATCTCCTTGCAATGCCTTACTGAAAAAGGAAATGGGTCTTTCAGCCCCTTCATCATCCTTCTACAACAAAATAGAAGCAATGGTGTTTTTTGAAGAAAAAGAAAACATTTGAAAATGTTTCTAGTAATTTGGGGCTACCAAGACAGGGGCATGCTTTAATTCTTATTTGATCCCGTTGAATGCTTGAATAGAAACTTCTTCCCATTTGATAACTTGGTCCTTCTTTAGCATGATAGTAATGGGGATGGTCAACTCAACAAAGTTAGACATAAATATTATGATAAAGTTTATTTGTCCAAAGAAGGATTGAATTCCCTTCTTAGTTCTTGGAATTGGAACCTTCTTGATGGCCTCCACTCTCTCTAGATCAATCATGACCCCTCCTTTTGATACGGTGCGACCAATCAACTTTTCCTTTTGCACTCCAAAATGGCAATTCTTGGGATTCAATGAAATGCCATACTCTCTACATATTAACAACAATCTCTCCAAGTGTTGCAAGTGATCATCTCTTTTCTGGAAAAAATAGTTACATCTTCTTGATAAACAACAACGAAATCATTAATATAACCAGAAAATGCTACATCCATTACTCATTAGAAAGTTTCTCCAGCATTCATTAAGCCAAAAGGAATCCTTATATAGACATAAGTTCCCCAAGGAATGGTAAGGGTAGTCTTTATTCTTTCGAATCCTTCACAACAACTTGATTATAGACAGAGAAACCATCCAGAGTAGATAACAATTCTAAACTAGTTACCAATTGTAGCATATTCTCTATGTTTGGCAGAGGGTAATTATCTTTCAATGATGATTTATTCAAGTTCCGGAAGTCTACGCATAGCCTTATGTCACCATTATTTTTCATGACAGAACTAAGTTTTTAACCCAAAAGGAGTACCTTGTGGGCTAAATGATCCCTCCATCCCTCAACTTCTTCAATTTTTCTTGCATCTTCAAAGAAATCAGTAGATTGAAAGGCCTCTATTTTTTCCTAAAAGGATTGACATTAAATTCAAGAGGAATCTCATGTTGGAAAAATCTTCTTTGTATGCATTTAACTCAGAGTAAGACCAAACTAGGTAGTCTTGATATTTCTTGCAATTATAGATAGGACTACTTCTCTTCCTTGGCCGAGATTCGCTTCCTAATAAAAATTTATGTGGTTTTTCATTTATTCATGCTCTTCCAAATCTCTTGAAACTGACATAATTATTTTAATAATGCAATCAACATCACCGAAGTTTGATTCAAGAGCCACCAAACCTCTAGGAATCATGTTTGTATTTAGAGTTGGATGATGTCTTTGCAAAAAAATGTTTCCTTTCCTTCAAAGAACACACACCATTAGTTCCCAATATATATTTTGGTCATCAAAGTCACCTTAGTTTTGCATAAACGATTTCACCTGGGCATCATCATCAAACACTTGCCAATTTTTAATGTTATCAGGGATAGATGGCCTTCTTAGTATTTCAACATCATACTCACAAAATGGACACACCATACAATTCTCAAATCTAAATCCTAGCACTGTTAACTTTTCTACAACAACATTAAACTTTCTATCATGGTGCACAATATTAAAAGATTCAAACATTTCAATCAAATCCTAGACTACATGCTTGTATTGTTTCATTCTCTGATTTTTAGTAGCATACAATTTTCTAATTTGCTTGACAATCAATTATGAATCCCCTTTGACAATGATATCCTTTGTACCATATTTACATGCAATTTTCAAGTCTAATCACAATGCTTCATATTCAGCAATGTTGTTAGTGCATTCAAAGTTGAGTTTGAAAGAAAAAAGAATTCTTCTTGGCCTTGAGAAATCATAACAATTCCAGCACCATTTCGGACCTTGGAACAGGATCCATCAAATAAAAAGGTCCAAGGTAAACTTAATTTTTCAAGACATTTACATTGATCAATCTTATTTTCTTTGCCATCAGCAAACCCCACAAATTTATCTGCATCTACATCAGCATACAACACTTCATAAGAAGCATTATTGGGATCTTTAATAAGGTACAACATCTCCTTCTCTCCATACAAATTTACAAGGCTGCCTTCAATTGAAATGGTGGCAAAAGACACATCCATCTAAACACTTCCACCAATACTTGCAGCCCACTTCATTGATAATATCATTCCCCATTTGGTAGGGCAGTGAACAATTACAACATCAAGTTTCAAGTTCTTACCCGGATAAGCTGCAAGTTTTACCATCAAACATTTTACACATCCTATAACAGAAACCTCTCTAGAATCCATTGCAATACACTTACCATAAAATATTGTCTCTTTAATGTTCAATTCATTCATGACTTAGAAGAATAACATTGCATGATGCTCGGAATAAAACATACAATTGTGCAACAATCTATATTTAATAGTCAATGTTGTAAAAATGGATCAATATTTAATTGAGACTCAACAAAAGATGTTCCTAAGTAAAATTTAGGTGGTTAACCTATCTCCTCTAATTCGATGGTTTTCTAGGTTTGCAATGGTTGGAGGAGGAGTATTTACATTGTATATATTTCTACCTTGGGCACTCCTATCTTCCTCCAATCCTAGATACTCAAAATCTCCTTTCTTATGCTCAAGAATCCTAATCGGTTCAACAATTGGGACATAAATATTGATCGAATCAAGACTTGGACAATGTCATAGGGAATTTATTTGGGCAAAGCAGCTTTTGGAGAAAGGTTGAAAAACTCATCGAGATGACACAAGATTTTTAACATTTTGGGCATGGGTGGGAACATGAGTTCTACTTGAGAAAATAGGGAATTTTCTAGATACATATTTCTTTGGAGCCTCTTTTGGGACATTGGTGAGAAGCTGGGGTCTTTGGTTTGGCTTGAGGCCCTTCCCATTTAACAAATTTACTTCTTGTGTTATAATCCTTTTCTGGGAAACAAAAACATTCATTACTAGTTGTCTATCCTCCTCTTATGGGATTAATCCATCATATTTATTAATTATTAGAGCTCTTAGGTACTCAAAATCATTACTAAGACGTTCAAAATATTGTACCATATCTATTTGTAAAGCATGAGAGGGAGGAAGAAGAGGTACCGGTGAATGTAGTCCCAAAAATTACAGGAGTTCTTGCACTTATTACCTCGGTTGAAGTTTCTCCTTTATAAGAGCTTGTAGAGTAGTCCACCATGTATGCATCATCATCGGTGTTATCATCATCATCGGCTTCTTCAACTTGTTGATCTATTTCACATAGTGGGTAGGGTAAGAATCATTTGACAAAGAAATCCATTTGATCCGTATTGAAATCATGCATCGATTCATTAGGATTCTTTTTTATATTTTCAAAGTCTAATAAAAGAAACATAGGGTCTGCTTTTATCACCATACTACATTCTAAAAGCATTTTCATCTTTGTCCACTAGTCAATGGAATATTCTGGAAAATACTTATACTAGTCCCTTGCATCTTCTTCTAAATTAAGGATAAACAACTTAATGTATACATCCTCAAATTTTATTTCAAGTCCTCCATCATATTGACAAAGGGTTTCAAATCACGATCACCGGTGATTGCATTATTTCCTTGAAACCTAGGCAATTTGTTTCTTACATCTTTTGGCACAACATTTGGATAGCCAACCATACCTCTAAAAGATGAAAGGGCAAGAACAAATGTAGTTGTGTATTTCATTTGAATTTTTCGCCATTGGAGCTCTAGGATGTTTGGAGATGTGATTTTTGCAGGGTTCATTTTAAGACACCCCTATAAAATTGAAGGTGGAAAATACCTGGCGAATATCCCCATAACCAGTTTCAGCGAAAGGCGAATTTGACAGTATTCAAAAACAAAATTTTCACCTGGTTTTTCATGGCTCCATCAGTGACGCGCGACAACAAGACGTCAATAACCACTCCTGAAACGCGTCAATGGAACGTCAATAGTCTAGACTGACGCGTATCACTGGCGCGACACTAGTTCGTAATGACGCACGACGCCGGCTCCCAATGACACATGACACTGGATCGTAATGATGCGCGACATTGTCTCCTACTGTCGCGCGTCAGTGTCTGGTAATGACGCGCGACACTGCCTCTTACTATCGCGCGTCACTGGACCTTAATGACATGCATCATTTGATCCTACCGACGCGTGCGCGTCACCGCTCCCATTGACGCACGTCAGCTAGGACTGTTGTCATGCATCGCTAGGATCGTTGTCGTTACGTCGCTAGGATCGCTATCGCGCATCAGCTAAGACCTTTGACGCGTGACACTGTACACTAATGACATGCGTCTCTGTCTTCTATTGACGCGTTTCCCTTGAACCTGTTGACGCGCATTAAAGGTCTTAGCTGACGCGCGACAATAGGAGGAAGTGACGCGCGTCAGTAGGGGATGTCGCGCATCACTAGGAGCCAGTGTCACGTGTCAAAGGTCTTAGCTGACGCGTGACAATAGTCCTAGCTGACGCGCGTCAATAGTAGCCAGTGACGCGCGTCAGTAGGAGCAAATGACGCACGTCAATAGGGGCCAGTGACGCCCTATTTAGCTTATAAATACCCTTGTGCCGCTCATTTTCTCATTTTCATTTTCCCATTCTTGAATTTTTACAGGTCTAAATCATTGTCAAAGATGCAATTACAACTATAATGTCGACTTCACATGCTTCCCAATTGCAAGTTCAGCAAGAAAATCAAGAGAATCCAACTCAATCGATTTCGAAGATCAACTACAGGAATCCCTTATGCCCTCACATCCATACGGCTTTAAAGATGTCTTCAGAATATCAAGATTTGATGGAAGAGTGTGAATTTACAGGGCTCGTTAATATGCCCCATTTCGAAACAGATCCAGATATTTTGAATTACCTTCTGTCATGCTACAATTCAGAGGACGGTATTTTTTATGTGACTCTGAACGATGGCCAAATGTTCCAATTCACTATTGAAGCAAATGACATCCATCGGTTTACGGGCCTTCCTTTCAGAAATTTACCAATTGTTACAACCAAGGCAACACTCCTGGAAGAAGACAAGAAATTTCTCGAATCAACGTACGGTTTCCATGTTGATTGTAAGTATAATTCGTTTTAATTCATATTTTTTATTGTTTTTTATTCTGATACAATTTGTTGTTATAAATTTATAGTAATTTTCACTGTTTCACATTTGCAGCCCATGTCAATAAATCCAGGCGTGGTGTAGATACACAATCAATTGCACACCACTTTCTTGCTGCACTTATTTCATTTTTTTCAAGCCATAATTGTTTTGCAGGGTCGCCAAACAAATATACCAAATTGGGCCATCGCATACATTTGTGCCACTATCTCAAAATGACAATTCGATTGGTGCACATATCTATCCAAAAAAATAAGAACTGACATAATAAATTCAAAACTCTCGATAAACATTTCATTTATTCAACAAACTATCTCCTTGGCTTCTACTATGAGGCAATTTTAAAAGATAAAGAAATTCCTACTTGCTCGACGAGGCTTTGAAGAAATTCTCAATTCTATTTGAAGAACAACATGTATAAACTATTTAGTTTGTAATTGTATTTCAATTTTTGACATTACAAAGATTGCATAGTTATTAAAACTTAAATTTTAATGTTTTGCAGAGAAGATATCTTGAAGCCCTTCCTGAAAAAGAAGTTATCGAAAGGAAGAGGCCAACAACACGCGGAGGCTTCGGGGGACTCCCAATTTGAAATGGAATCTCACTCCTCTCCAAAACCTCAACAGTTTGAACTCGTTAAACGCCAGAGAAGTAATACATTCTCATATATTATTTACAAATTCCAAAGTTGCATATTTATTTTTCAATTTAAATTTTAACCAAATGAATTGACATTATTTAATATTGATGAATTGCAGGGACTTTGGAACCTTCTTCCCCAACTCACTCCATACAGTCGCATGCATTCATATCTTCTGAACAGCCACTGAGTACAACTCCTACAAGGCCACCCGTAGCACCGAGAAAAACAACCCCTCGACAACAAGGTACAACTTTTCTATAGTACGTTTAATTTCGTAGTTTTGACTTTATGAATTGTTTTAATATTTTTCATTTTTTTCTTGTACTTTTCAGCATATGTCAGTCATGATCAAACCACAGCACCGACACCCACTCAACCATTAATTTTTAAAATGCCAACCAGAGGAACAGTGAAAAAGAACATTGGTAAACGCATGCCTTTTGCTCCGGCCCCTAGTGGGACACTAAACCTTGCCTCCTCGTTTCGAATTCCAACTCTATCACTTGGTGGCTTGCCCAGTGCAACGGGCATATCTATTTTGAACAATATAAATTTAGATGAAGATTATTTGGGCATTGATAGCAATGACCCAACTGGTTTTTTTGATACCCGCGAGATGATTCAAGGCCAGCAGGTCTACTTCAAATTTCAATTTTAATATGCTTTACAATTTTTAATTACATTCTGATTTAAATTTATTTATCTAAATCTTGATTAATTTTTTCAAAAACAGGATCAGCCCACCCAAAGGCAGAAACAAGGAGCAGTTGATCTTGGTGAAAGCCCCCATTCTTCTCCAGCAAGATCATCTGCATCAGATTCAGATAGTGAACAGTTGCCACGTTTTCCTTTGGAGAACTTAATTGGTAATGATTGTCAATCCCATGTCAGTGAGTTTATTATTCCTCATATCCAATAGCTTATAGAATGGGAGAAAAGGGCTAAATTTCTTATCAATGAGATTATTAGTCGTTATGAAAATTATTGGCAACGGGATAGTTTATACTGCCGAGTCGTAATCAACCTGCGAAGATGGATTCCTTACTTACCCAAGTAAGATGTGGGACATCACGTTTAACAACAACTATAAAGATGACATTTTAGATAAGGCACTAAAAATTTGGAAAATATTAGTGCCGAGGCCTGCATATTTTAACAAATGGTCAAAGGACAAGGATTTGGTATCAATCGCAAATGGTGAAAGAGATAGAGCGGTTGTAAGTACTATTACATTTAAACAATCATTCTTGTTAATTTGAAATTTTGAATTTACATTAATATTTTGAATTGACATTACTCTTTTTGTGCAGTTGAAATATGAAAATTTGAAGAGTCAGGCGAAGGTTTTGCAAGTTCACTTGGAAACAGCAAAGAACAACTTATCCACAACAAAAAATTTGAAGCAAAATATTGTTTTGGTTAACAAACAAAACAATACACTAAAGTGGATAATTAAAGAGCATGGTCTCGACCCTGACATATTATTCAAAGCCAAAGCAGCTGCTGATCCAAATTTGTTGTCGCATGGAGATGCAACAAATCAAGAAGAAAGAATTATAAAAAATCTGGATAGTGCTGCAGAAGATCTTATAAGTTCAGGGGTTATTTCTGGTGTTGGGGAAAGAGGTACATCCACAGTGGAAGAAGCCATTGGGGAAGAGAGTAGAGTAGAATTGTATAAAGAAAAAGAGGGTTTTGAAAATTAGAAACTTTTATTATTGAGGAAACTTTAAATATTGAATTTGAAAACTTCTACTATTGAGTATGTACTATGGTATTTGAATTTAATTATATGGATTTATATAAAGTCTTTAATTTTAATTGCATTAGATGGTGATTATCATGAATTATATGTATGTTTCTTGTTTACTTGCGTTGTCATGAATTGTATGTGGACGTAGATGATGAATGATGATAATTGATAATTAATGATAGATGATGATGAAAGACGATGATCAATTTAATGTGTATAATGTAAAATGTAGTGCCTAAATATCTTGTGGGACTTTAATTATCTTGAAAATTATGTTTTTGGGAAAAAATAGCAACTAAGATTTGAAGCAGATCTTTAGGATTTCTCCTTAATAGACTTATGGTGTAGGAAAATTCTATTTTAAAGAGATTCACCTCTATATAAGTGCATAATCTCTCATTAGAGAGGTTGTTTGACATCCAAAATAGTCAAGACCATTTGTCAGAAAATAACGTTTTGCTGGAAACAATCAAGACCATGGTTTAAAAGATATGGTTTTGTTATCATGGATATTGTTTTGTGTAGAGTAGATTGACAAGTTGCTGTAAATAGTCAAGGTTATGGAGGCTAGATTAACCAAAGTTTGAATAACCATGTGATTAAAAGATAGGTCAAGCTCGATATAGAACTTTGAAGTTTAATGTAAAACATATAAGGTTCTTATCATGAAGATTAGTCTGTATAGATCAAGTTCATAGGTTGAAGAATCCTATCATTTTTTAATATTTGATAAGGGTGAAGAATAATTGTGGATTAGAACTGGGAGGCTATAAGTTGGAATAATTTTGAGTGTGTAAGAAAATATTGAAGGTTGTAAACTAGATCATAGCAAACTATGTGTGTAAGTATTTATGTAGAGCCTTGAAGAAGGCACACTACATTTGCAGGATAGTTTGAAGAAGGCACACTACAATGTTCTAGTCAGTTTTATTACTAGAAAGGATTTTTATTAGATAAAGACTCTGTCAAGTTGATTTAAATAGTTGTGATTAGTGTAGATTTGGGTGGGTGACTATAGGATATGGAAGATAGCATTAGAATTGAGTTTGAATAACTTCGTGTTAGAGGATGATCATTATAAGTCTAAAAATAGATCTATTTCTTCATGGAGAAATCTGAAGAAGTGATGGATCTATGACAAAGCAGGGAATTTTAGGAAGAGTGTCAGGACTTATATTTATAATAGTATAATGTATTGTTTAATAGTTTATCCCGCAGTTAAAAAAATATATCAAAGGATTTTCCACATATAAAAAATAAATTAAATATAATTCTAAGAAATCAAGAAAGAATCATCACTGGTAAGAAATTAAACATAATTGCAAATATCATAGGGTTTAGCTTACCTCTTGCGTATTAGATTGCTGTGAAATCATCAAGGGTAACGTGCTAGCTCTTTGTTCTTCCTAACATTGTAGATAGAGGGGTGAGTTGCGACATATGTCATCCCGAGAAGTGCCAGCAACATCTTTAAATATATAGACCAACAATATCTTTAAATAAATGATAACAAGAGCTGAAAAAATGTAAAGTAACAAACAATAAGATGATGTTGAAGAAGATACCTATTTAAAATTGAAATCATCCCCGGTAATGTGCTAGATCTTTGTCTTAATAAAATTCAACAGAAAAAATGGATTAGTAGATAGATGGGTGAGTTGCCTGACATTGTCAGTCCGAGAAGTAACAGCTTCCTCGGACGGATGTCAACCCACGTTTTCAAAAAATAAAATATTGTATTTAACTAAATGTAAATACATAGACATCTTTAATGATAACCAGAGCTGAAAAAAATGAATAGTAACAAACAATAAGATTAAGGGGAAAAAGATACCTCCTTAAAGTTGAAATCATCACTGCCACTGGTAATGAGCTATATCTGTGTTTCAAAAAAACCCAACACGAGAAATGGATTAGTAGATAGATGGGTGAATTGCCTGACATTTTTAGTATATAGAACTGTAACATCTTTAATGAAAACCAGAGCTGAAAAAATGAATAGTAATAAATAATAAGATTAAGGGGAAAAAGATACCTGCTTAAAGTTGAAATCATCACTGCCACTGGTAATGAGCTAGATTTGTGTTTTAAAAAACCAAACACGAGAAATCGATTAGTAGATAGATGGGTGAATTGCGACATTTTTACTATATAGACTGTAACACCTTTAGGAAAACCCATGGTTAACCAAAACATGAAATGTGTATAGGAGTGTCTTTAAGTGCTTCATGCCAAATTTAATCAGATTTTGAAATGAGTATTTAAACTTATTCAAGTTTTTATAAAACTGGATCGCTTAGAAATGCAGACTAAACAACTTCTATTCTTAGCATCCAAGAAAAAATACAGTGCCTTCTCCAGATAAATCATAGAAGTTAATTTTGTATAGGATTCACATCTTGAGATATTGTAAAATGTTTTGGGGAAAATGGATCAGTATCAAAATATGTTGTATAGGATTCACATCTTGAGATTCTCTTCGGGACTGCTTCTTGGAGTGGTTGAATTAAAATATGTCTCTTTTTTTCAAATTTTTAAGGTGGTGCATATGATCATAGCTCAATAAGGTTGTTTACATATCATATTAGTTACAAGAATGAGGTTTGAAAGATACAATAAGGGTAAAGTGATCAAAATTGTTGTGTAACGGAAAGTTGTTTTTACTTTCTTCTAATTATCATTGTTGAGCTGATGAAATACTTGGTTGACCATTGCAATGAGTATCAAAGTATAAAATTCCTGCTACCACCTTGTTTTGTTTTCCTTTGCTGAAGATACAATGTTCAAGTGTATGTTTGAAGACAATTTTCTTGAAGCTCCCCCATTTCTATGCCTTGAATTGATTAATCATGATCTTCTTGAAGTACAATTGATAAAATCAAGTGTCTCAAATATTGAAAAAAAATTTACAGCTCAACATAAAGTTCTCTGTGCAAGGTTGGATCATCTTAAAAAGGTAACATTGTGTAAATTTTGTCAAGAGTGCCTTACTGGTACCTCATCTCAAACTCAGTCTTAGCATATATCATGAAGTTTCTTTTTGAACTTATCAAACAAGACCCTATATCATCATCAAGTACACACCAAACACTGTTTCTTTGGTCTGGGGATAAATTTGAAGGCTTCATCTCAATTGGCTGCATTGCAAACATGAAGGGAATTTCCTCTAGAGCAAAAGAGGTGAAAACTTCGAATTCCATTAAATTTTGGATAAGAAATCAATTATTTGGTAGTCTCAGGCTTTCTCTGTGCATAAAGAGATCCATCTAGTCACTCATCACTCCTGACGCGCGTCAATGGAACGTCAATGGTCTTGACCGATGCGCGACACTCCCCGCTATTGACAGCGTCATCGGCTCTTTTTAACGCGTCGGCCATGGCACCTAATGACGCGCATCACTGGCTCGTAATGACGCGCGTCACTAGCTCTTTTGACGCGTGTCATCGTCTCTTTTTGCATCGCATCGCTCCTATTATCGACGTGCGCCATCGATTCTATTGACGCGTGTCACTTTCTCCTATTGACGCACGTCGCTCACTCCTATTGTCACGTGTCATTGGATCTTATTGACACATGTCGCTAGATCCGATTGATGCACGTCATCTACGACTATTGTCACGCGTCAGCTAGAACCTTTGACGCGTCAAGTGAAGCCATTGACGCCAATTTAGCCTATAAATACCCTTCAACCGGTCATTTTCTCATTTTCACCTTCCAGCTCTTGAATTTTTGCAGGTCTCAATGCTTCCCAACTGCAAGTTCAGTAACAAAAATCAAGAGAATCCAATTCAATCGATGTATCTTATGCCCTCACATCCATATTGTTTTAAAGATGTCTTCAGAATATAAAGATTTAATGGATGCATGTGAATTTACAGGGCTCGTTAATATGCCCCATTTCAAAACAGATCCGGATATTTTGAATTACTTTCTGTCATCCTACAATTCAGAGGACGGCATTTTTTATGTGACTCTGAATGATGGCCGAATTTTTCAATTCAGTATCGAAGCAAATGACATCCATTGGTTTACGGGCCTTTCATTCAAAAATTTACCAATTGTTACAACCAAGGCAACACTCGTGGAAGAAAATAATTTTCTCGAATCAACGTTCGGTTTCCATGTTGATTGTAAGTATAATTCGTTTTAATTCATATTTTTTATTCTGATACAATTTGCTATTATAAATTTATAGTAATTTTCATTGTTTCGCATTTGCAGCCCATGTCAATAAATAAAGGCGTGGTGTCTAATATGTAGCATTTCTGAGTACATGTAATTTTTGCAATGCTAGTGTCTAAGATGAGCTTTGTAACTTTGATTGACCTGATGAGTGCAGTGGAAAAGTTTAAACAAAAAAAAGATCTTAAGAAAACTGATGGAACCAAGAAGGGGAAATTAATTGATGTTCCCAAACTTGATGATGCAAATCAATCAAGGGGGAAGAATTCTGATCAATGTACTTTAATATTAACAGAGGGTGACTCAGCCAAGGCTCTTGCTATAAGTGTTTGTGCCTTGAATCAGGGAAATGTGAATACTAAATTTGGTAGTATTGTGACATGTTTCGACATCACTTTCCAATTTTATTTTTTGTTATTTTAGTTATCTTTATCCTATCAGGTGGCAGGAATATCTATTGTTGGTCAATATTATTATGGCGTGTTTCCTCTCAGAGGTAAGCTGCTCAATGTCAGGGAAGCTACCACTCACCAACAAATGGAGAATAAAGAGATAGTAAATATAAAAAAAATCCTTGGTCTACAGGAAGATAAAATATATGACAACATTAAATCTTTAAGATATGGCCATCTGATGATAATGACAGACCAGGTACATGATCTTTGTATAGCGCTGTTTAGTTTCTGCTTAATTCTGACACATCCTTTCTAGTGAGATCCTTTTTGACTTGTCCTTTGTCTCTTAAAGGACCATGATGGTTCCCACATCAAAGGATTGCTGATCAATTTCATACACCATACCTGGCCATCACTGCTTAAAATTCCTTCATTTGTTGTGGAATTTATCACTCCTATTGTCAGGGTAACTGTTCCCCCTGTATATTTGGTTGAGTGTATTGAGACTCTTTATATTTGTTTTTAAGCCTCCAGATGTTATGTATCTCCATGTCTAATTTTGGCACATGTTGATGTAGGCAACTCACAAAAATGGAAATGTGTTATCTTTTTACACAATTCCTGAGTATGAAGTTTGGAGAGAATCATTAAGTGCATCGATAATCGGCCATTTGGACCATATAGTACTACAAAATAATGCTAGTTTGTTTTCTGTTTATATGTTTTCAAGTTCTGGTTTTGTTCACTTGCTGATTAGGTATCACTTGTTGCTTGGACCATACAGGGTTTTGGCATAAGTACTTCTAAAGAGGGCAAGGAGTATTTCATACAACTGGACAAGCACAAAAAATATTTTGTGTGGGTTGATGAGAAAGATGGAGATGCTTCCTCATATCAATCAGCTTATAGAATGGGACAGAAGGGCTAAGGTTCTTATCAATGAGATTATTAGTCGTTATGAAAATTATTGGCAACGGGATAGTTTATACGCTGCAGCTGATCCAAATTTGTTGTCGCATGGAGATTTCTGGTTTTGGGGAAAGAGGTACAGCCACAGTGGAAGAAGCCATTGGGGAAGAGTGCAGAGTAGAATTGGATAAAGAAAGAGAGGGTTTTGAAAACTAGAAACTTTTATTATTGAGGAAACTTTAAATATTGAATTTGAAAACTTCTACTATTGAGTATGTACTATGGTTTTTGAATTTAATTATATGGATTTATATACAATCTTTAATTTTAATTGCATTAGATGGTGATTATCATGAATTATATGTATGTTTCTTGTTTACTTGAGTTGTCATGAATTGTATGTGGACGTAGATGATGAATGATGATAATTGATAATTAATGATAGATGATGATGAAAGATGATGATCAATTTAATGTGGACGTAGATTTATCATCAAGCACAGTAATTCTTCTTCTCTAGACTTTTGAACTTGTTTTAAGATAATTATTCTCTACACTTGTAACGATATGATCATAATGTCATTAGAATGGATATAGATGATAAATAAATGGAATGTGTTATAATGGATATAGATGACATTAATGATTAGAATGGATATAGATGACATTAGAATGAATAGAATTGTAATGATATGATTATGAATTATTTTAAAAAATGAAATTGTTTTAATAAATTTAAAATTAGATAAATAATTGTAGTGTCGGGACTCGGATATGATAACGATATGGTGATGATATGATATATATGGATGATGAGGAATTTTATGTGGACTTATATTTAAAATCGTATAATGTATTGTTTATCCCATATTTTATGTGAATTTTATGAGGAATTTTATGTGGACTTATATTTAAAAAAATTAAATATAATTATGAGATATCAAGAAAGAATCATCACCGGTAAGAAATTAAACATAATTGCAAATATGCTAGGGTTTAGCTTACCTCTTATATTAGATTCTTTGTGAAATCATCAAGGGTAACGTGCTTTAGATCTTTTTTACATGACATTGTAGATATAGGGGTGAGTTTCGACATTGTCGATCCCGACTCTGAGAAGTGCCAAAGAACATCTTTAATTATATAGACCAACAATATATTTAAATAAATGTAAATATATAGAATTAGACTTGTAACGTCTTTAATGATAACAAGAGCTGAAAAAATGTAAAGTAACAATCAATAAGATTATGTTGAAGAAGATACCTATTTAAAATTGAAATCATCACCGGTAATGTGCTAGATCTTTGTCTTAAAAAAATTCAACACAAAAAATGGATTAGTAGATAGATGGGTGAGTTTCCTGACATTGTCAGTCCCGAGAAGTAACAGCTTCCTCGGACGGATGTCAACCCACGTTTTCAAAAGTTAAAATATTGTATTTAACTAAATGTAAATACATACACCTATAATAACCAGAGCTGAAAAAATGAATAGTAACAAACAATAAGATTATGTTGAAGAAGATACCTATTTAAAATTGAAATCATCACCAAGTAATGTGCTAGATCTTTGTCTTAAAAAATTCAACACAAAAAATGGATTAGTAGATAGATGGGTGAGTTGCTCGACATTGTCGATCCTGGGAAGTAACAGCTTCCTCGGACGGATGTCAACCCACATTTTCAAAAAGTAAAAATATTGTATTTAACTAAATGTAAATACATACACCTGTAACATCTTTAATGATAACCAGAGCTGAAAAAATGAATAGTAACAAAATGATAAGATTAAGGGGAAAAAGATACCTCCTTAAAGTTGAAATCATCATTGCCACTGGTAATGAGCTAGATCTGTGTTTTAAAAAAACCCAACACGAGAAATGTATTAGTAGATAGATGGGTGAATTGCCTGACATTTTTAGTATATAGACCTGTAACATCTTTAATGATAAAGATAAAAGATAGATAAAGAAGATACCTATTTAAAGTTGAAACAATCCATTATCAATAGCTTCATCAAAGTCGATGTTGTCTTCTGTAGAATGTGACGAAGAGCCAATTACACTCTCAAGGTTGGGAATATTTGTACTTGTAGCTGTATTATTCACACCTCTTCTTTCGCAAAGGGAATTCCAGTGCGCAATTGCTCTGTCGAATAGAAAGGTTTCAATGGAGTATCGAGAAACATAACACCTCATGTAACTTTCCAGATTTTTATCCAACCTATTTCTCAGTTTTGATTTTATAAATGACAATGCACTGAAAACCCTTTCATCCTCCACAGACCCCAAAATCATTGTTTGGCATAACTCATATAATCTGAAATATTCACTGATATCTTCTTGTAAAATAGAACTTTGATAGATTCCTCGCCACAGCCTTGTAATAGCACCACTTTCAGAAGGTTGATCTAAATTCTTATATTGGTTCCTCATTGTTGTTGCAAAATTTGTTGACTGAAACTTTAATAAATTGGCATTCAGTATACCTTTGATTTCCACACCCTTGAGCTCTGACGTCTTTGTAAATTGTTCCATTATTGTACCCATTGATTTATGGAAATGCTTACTGACAAAGTCTGCATGGCCACCTTCAGTATTCCAAAAATTAGGATTCATCACACCCATGGCTTCCAGAATTTTATCTTTACAGAAACGTTCCCTAATTTCTGATGACAAGGTTTCTGAAATTTTTTTAAGCTTTATTCTTGTTTCAACTATAATCAGACTCAAACAAATTTTGACGTTTTTGCAAAATGTGCACAGGTATTTCCCTCCCATTAACAGTGATGCAGAGGTGATCGTGGATATTAAATCTCAAAAAGGTGTTAGGATTTTTAAGATCTAATAAATCTCTCCAATTTTCAAAAACAGGTGCATCAAAACTATCATTGGAATAGTACAATATATCAAGACTTTGACATACCATTTTCCTCATCCGTATAAAATCCACAATATAGATTAATCTGCCATGTGCATGCTTCATCAGTGTATTGATCTCCTTTAACATTGGAAGAATACCAACCAATGTAAGCAATGTCTCCAAATCAGTTAAACGGAACAACAAGTCCCTTGCCCTATCAACTTCATGATGGTATTTGTGCATGAAACCAACCAATGAAGGATACTCCTCACGAACTCTGCATGCAGGTTCATACAAAGAGATCCATCTAGTCTCCACATCCTTGAAGTTTTTGCCATCTCGTAATTCCAATTGCAAATTTTTTGAACTCGAGAAAATGCTTTGGGCTGCTTGACATATAGGCATGAAGTTATCTTATAAGGTCTTCTAATTTAGCAACATTTTTGTGGTTGCTTACCATTTTGTGGTTGCTAAATTCATTCTCGTGAGCCATACGGTGAATTGGTAGCATATATGGGGCCACTTTGTTGTTTGTAATCTAACACAAAGCCCTATTCGGTGACCTCGCATGACGGATGCACCATCTGCTCCAATGCATACCAACTTCGTAGCAATTTCATAATCAGTCATACCAGCAACATCTTTCAAATGAGAAACAACTATTTTATATAGGTTTTCGGCATTGCAGTTTTCAACCATTTTCATAACACCCAATAGATGAGGTGTCCTTATATGATTTTCTAAAGTATAGATGCGGATACATACCCATGCGGTGTTGTCATTGCTTTGTCACTTCATCAATTGAAAGAGAGATAAAGTTTGCTTTTTTTACATTCTCTTTCAAATCTTCCTTCTCTATCATCGTGAGGCATTTTGCCATTTCCCATCCACTACTCTCGGCAGTCAATGAGATTGAGGTACATTCATCATTCCGTTAAATTGATACAAAACTTTGAAATCGAGGAAATCTGAAATCACTCTTCCTTTTTAAGTATTTGAAAAGAGTAGAGAATTGTATGAATTTTGCATGTAGATTTGTTTCTTTCATCTTATCAATATGCGATGTGATCGTTCCTCCCTTTTTCAACAGATGTCCGTGTTTTTCTCGCTCTCTGCCTCATATTCCATGCGTATCTAACATGCATGCATTCTTTTTAGTTTTCCACCTATGTGTTTTGATTTTCAGTGCCATCGGCCCCTATTACGATTAAATATTGTTTTCCACAAAGTGTTTCTCTATAGTGTCCAAACTTGATTGCATTTTTGTTTCTTTCCCAATTTCACGTACATATTGTACATGTACATTCGAGATGGGATTTCTTAAGAATTAGATGATTGTACGGAGTTCAATAAACGGAAATTTATTTGCCCAATCAAACTTGTATGTCCGCCAATGGTCCACATATTCTTGTTCATTTTCAATGCTTTACTTTTTTAGTAGAATTTTGAGGAATATCACAATCACATGGTTTCCTCTTTCTTGGTGGAGTTTGATTTTGATTTCTATCTTCCATTTTCTTTGAGTTTTTGTATCTATGATATCTATTTGCACTACGGTTGCACCCCAACAGAACAATATCTTCAAGATCTGGCATATTATCATAGGTTTCATTTGTTTGACTTTGATACTGTGCAGAATGCATGTCCACCTCAATAATACCTTCCACACAGTCAATATTCTGATTCTCTGTGGTGGCATCTATATGATTGGTATTTACAATATCTGTATCCGCAGAGTTTCCAAAATACTTGAAGAGTGATTTCTGAGATTTCTTACTTACTTTTAGGTTATTCGTATTCTTTGAGCTGGCACCTTCCATTATTCTGAAAAGAGTCCTGCATCAGCAAAAGAACCAAGTAGCGACTCTGTCCAGTCTGAGGTCTTGTCGCGCATCCACTGTCTTAATATACTGTCGCGTGTCAACACTACCCAAGTCACGCGTCAACACTTCCTCTGTCGCGCGTCAACACTTCCTCTGTCGCGCGTCAACACTTCCTTTGTCACGCGTCACTTCTTTTCCCAAGTCGCGCATCAACACTTCCTGCATTGCGTGTCGAACACCTTTTTTGTGCGCCGGAACAGCTCTTGTCGCGTGTCAGTATAGCTTTTATCGCGTGTCAATACTGAGATCCTGCCGCACGTCGATGCTGACTCTTGTCACGCGTCAATAATGCCCTTGTCACGCATCAACACTACATTTCTCGTGTGTCAACAATCATAGGCTAATAGTAATATGAATCTCTAGTGCTCAAGGGTATGCGAGTTCAAATTTCACAGTATTGGTAATTTGGTAAGCTACTTGAGGTATACTACCCAGTGAATCACCTAGGTTTTTATAGGAGATGTTTTCAAATGAAGGCGAAGCCGACCCCCCAAAAAAAATATACTATATATTTTAGGCGAACAGGACACCGACCCACTCCGAATAATTCACCTTTTCAAATTTTCCTAAAATGAAATTTTTGCCATATTACGAATATTCGCCGCTAAAATTATCCCGGGTTTTTGCATCATTCTTCATCAAATTTTGATGAATTTGTGTCATTTTTGTCTGCAAGGTGCAATTGAATAGTTTTAGAGGCTCAATTTGTAAATTGAGGTGTGAATTTAAGCATTTGAGGTGGATTTTTGCTCGGGCTCATGCAAAAATGTAAAATGCCAGATCCAAAAGTTGCAAAGGAAAAATTTAAGAAGGGAAAAGGTGAAATGATGAAGGAAAGGGGGTCTACATGTGTAGAGGATGAAAAATATGCTCCCAGTTGAAGAAATGATGGAAATATTTGTAATGATTCACCTTTTAGAAACACCTGACAACTTTTGGATGTGTTTCTGTTAAACGATCCCTTTCTGTGAATCATGATGGAATTTGTAACAAACTTGATGCTTAGGATATTATTTTCTTTGGAAAGAAGGATTGGATGTAATAGAATGTTATATAATGCATGTTTTTAGACATGTGAAAGGCGGGGTTAAATTTCATGAGAAAAATTTGAGAAAAGTCATCTTCTGAGAAACCCATCTGAGATACCTAGTTAATTTCTTCTGTGTTATATTTTCTATCATGTCAAGTTGGTTGCAGATGTATAGCCATTGAAAATATCTGAGATTACTCTCAAAGCTCTCCTTGCTTTGATGAATATAAGCAATTTTGAAATTAAATTTTGTTCAATCTCTAGAAAATATGTGTTTGCTTATTTAAGAATGTTTACACATGGTTTCGTTGTTCCTATTGTAGTCTTACATTGAAATATTTATGAAATCACACAGATCTCATCCTTGTGATGGTGTAGTGGCATTTTCAATTTAATTTATCGAGAAGAGATTTCACACTGGTAATGAAATAAATAATTTAAAATCACTCCACCTTCATTTGTTAACAAGAGATTGTTTGCAAGTGTTTGGGTGTACCTTAAGCGTGATTGATTAGAGATTCGGTGGCTAATTGAGTCTTTTAACTCGATCCTTTTGTTATATTCTCAAATATTATGTGAAAACATGCAAATCTAGGCATCCATTGATGCACACCTTCTAGTTGAAGAAATTTCTTAACTATTGAAGCTTTTTATTGTTGAGTTGTCCATTGTTATGAAGTTTCTCAAAGATCTGAAATTTTTTTAATTTATCTTGCTTAATATCCCACCAAAAAATCATTCAAATGACTAATACTACTTTGTACTACCCTTCTTTTTCCTTGTATATCAACAAAGAAGCAAAATCAATTTACTAAAATATGTAGAACAATTAGGATTTCATAATGTCTTATGTAACATTAGCCTTAACTTGAAAGTATCTCCATCTTTTAGAAGTGAAAAATCTTGAGAGTTAAATTATGGAGTATTGATCATACTTTCCCAAGATTTTATTCATAAAATTTTTGCAAAAGAATGATATCTCCATCTCCTTCATAAAGCAGAGGATACAATAAGGGTCATCTCACTCACTGGTTGAAGAGGCACAACCTAAAGTAATGAGGATAGGTCAAATCATCTTGAAGGTGTTATCCATCTCTCCACAATCTGAGTCACAAAGGACCGGTTAGTTCTCATCCATAACTAAAAATTACTTACATCATGATCTATCTATCTCTAAGATCCATGTCAAATATGTGATGTTCTTTGAGATTGAAAAGGAGAAAAAATATGGATACCAACACTCGTGGTGTCTTGTTGTCGGGGACTCTTTGAAGTATTTTAGCAATGTAGTACATAAAGACCCTGGTAATACTTATTACACATGTTGTGTGCTAATACATTGCTTTGAAACATCATTATTTGTTCGTTGATCTATAACATTTGTTTAGAGTTCAAAGTTACGAGTGAAATATTTCCAGCTTATACGGTTATTGCACTAAATTTTGTATCATAATTGACAAATTTGGATAAAAGAAAGAAGATCTTGTAAAATTTGCATGAATATGGTATGTACATGAGATATTTGATAGGTCTTTCATAGTGAATTTGCACAAACTAATGTGAAAATATTTAGTGGCGAATCTGTGTTGTTTAAATTCTTAACAAATACCGGTGGCTTAACATATATCAAGTAAGATTTTTATTTAATCTCTACAAAGATGGAAGGAAGAAGATATTTCTTCGGCAAGGACCCTAGTAGAAGGTTCTTTCTAGAGTTGGAAAAGTCTAATCTAGAAGGAAGAATAATTTGAAAGGTTTTGGAGATCAAGCATCAAGAAAAGAGATCTCCATTGGTGAAACTGATCAGCCTATGATTGAAGATTGCAATACTTCCTCAAGTGAATATAAATTAGGTAGTCTCTTTTTGAATTGAATTCTCCATCTGGAGAGGGTTTTCATTTGTATCTGAAATATTTTCTTCACAATCTACCCCTATATTTTCTAAATATGATAGTGTTTTCTAAGAAACAGAGCCTTTAGAGGGTAGTCATTCTAAAAATTACATCCATGTACCACAAAAACTTCTCACTCCTCATCAGTTTGCATCTCCTCCAAGGTCACCTCCTCAAAATAATATGGCTCAGCCTCCACCCAAACCTCCATTTGTTGTTAATAATTTTGGTCCCATCAATTTTAGAGGTATGGTGGCTATCCAAATGTTGTGCCACAAGATGTAAGAAATATATTGCCTAAGTTTCAAGGAAATAATGCAATCACTGGTGATCAACACTTGAAGCTCTTTTTCAATATGATGGAGGAATTTGAAATATAATTTGAGGATGTGTACATTAAATTGTTTATCCATACTCTAGAAGAAGATGCAAGGGAATGGTATAAATATTTTCAGATAATTCCATTGATTCTTGGACATAAATGAATAATGATTTTAGACTGCAGTATGGTGATAAAATAGACCCTAGGTTTCTTTTATCAGAGTTTGAAAATATTAAGAATAATCCTAATGAATCAGTGCATGATTTCAATACAAGATTTAACAAAACATTGTGAATATTTCCTATTAATTTGAAGCCATGTGATGAATAATTTCTGATAAAGTATTCATATGCATTTGATAAGAAATTTGCTTACTATTTGAGGGACAAGAACCATGGAACTTTAAAGGAAGATCTTTACCATGGCTCATAAATTGAGAACAACATCAAAGTAGTTAGAAAACCTCCTAAGAGGGAGGGTGTTAAATTGATCAACCCAGAGAAGCCCCAATAAAGTAAGGTTGTGGATCTTGAGGAAGTTTTAAAGACTTTGGTGAAGGCTTATCAAAGAAATCTCTTACAAGCTAGCTAGCGTAGGGAAAGGAATTGGACAAGGTTCTCAAGGTTAGCATATGCAACAAGGATAAGATAGATTTTCAAATCATCCTGGAAATGATCAGAGATATGATGACAGAGCTAAACGACCCATGGGAGCTAGACAACCCCAAGCTAGGGAAAATAGAGTAGTGCCTGATCCTTTAAATGTCAAAGTTGATGTTGTTGAAGAGAAAAATGAAATTTAATGGTGTGAAAAATGTTTCTTACCCCACCCGCCATGTGAAGTAGATTAGAAAGTTAAAGAAGTTGATGATGATGATAACACTTATGATGCTGCATGCATGGCCTATTTCTCTACAAGCTTACATTAAGGAGCAACTTCAACTGATGTAATAAGTGCAAGAACTACTACAAATTTTTTGGATTGCATTTCACTTGGGTACCTCTTCTTCCTCCCTCATGTATCTAAATATTTTCTCCCTTTCAAGATGATCAGCAACACCAATAGATTGGACATGGAGTTTAGAGCAAATAGATTATAGTGTGTATCATTTTGTAGTTGGGGATGAGATCTAACTAGCCCTTTGTTACTTAGATTTGTGGAGAGATGGATAACACCTTTAAGATAATTTGACTGTCCTCACTAATTTAGGTCATGCCTCTTTGACTAGGTTGAGAGGACACTTAATGTAACCTCTGTTTGATGAAGGACATGGAGATATACTTCTTTTATACAAATTCTATAAAGAAAACCTTGGGAAAATATGGTCAATACTCCATGATTTAACTCTTAAGAGTTGTCACTTTTGAACGATGGAGATATTTTCAACACAAGGCTAAGGTTCTTGAAAACATTAAGAAATCTGGATTGTTCTATATAATTTAGTAAGTAGATTTTGTTCCTTTGTTGATACACAGGGAAAACAATGGGTAATTCAAGGTCGATTCATGGTTTTTAATAATTTTGGTGGGAGATGAAGTAAGTTAAAGTTGATTATACTAGATCTTTAAAGGCACTTCACAACAATGAACAACTCAATAATAGAAAATTGTAGAACGGTTAAGGCATTCCTTCAACCAAAGAAGGTATGCTTTAATGAAGGCCCAGATTGGCATGTTTTCACATTATCTTTGAGACTCTAACATGAAGGATCGAATTGAAAGACTCAATTAAACACCAAAGTCTCGATAAATCACTCCTAAGGTATACCCGAATACTTGAGACAATATTTATCAACAAATGACGGTAAATTGATTTTAAATTTTTTATCTCATCAAGGATGAAGGCTATTCTTCAAATGAAATTACAAATACCATTAAAGCTTATCACAAGTAATAAGATACTTAGTGATTTCACAAATATTTCATTATAATATTGCATTAGTAAGGAAAGAAACTATTTGTAGACATTCCGCAACAAAGAAGACACAAATTGCTAGAGATTGTACTCAAATTAATTTCAAAATTGCTTAGATTCATCAATAGGGAAATATTCCAAACCAATATCAATGTTCATTAATGGCTATACATCTAGAACCAACTTTGACATGATAGAAAATATTACACAGAAGAAAATAATAGGATATCTCGGCTTGGTCTCTCAAGAAGATGACTTTCTCAAATTTTCCTCTTAAGAATTTAACCTCTGAGAATTCACAAGAGTATTATCATTGCATTTATACATTTTACTTACTCAATTTACCCCCCAAAAGAGAAGAATATTTGAGGGACCTTTGCTTGTTACCAATTTTCCTCAAAAATTGATATTTAACAAATTCATATCGAAATGCCGGTGGACCAATTATGAACTAATCACGTTTCTTGGGCCCTCAACTAGTGACTAGGATCCCATGACAAAAAAATTTTGGGATACCTTCTAGTCATTATGATTATGTCATGTGAGAAATCCCCTTTTTAATCATTTTCCGAAGGCTCTGCAATGCATTTGGATCCGACAAATAATCCTTTTTTACTCTCGAGGTAACACCTTTTTCATCTTTTGCACTGTAACTTTCATCATTTCATGAGGATATCAAATTAATTTCCCTTTCTCTTCTTCTACAACTATTTCTCTCACCCATCTCCTCTCGTAATTCCGATTTTTGCAAGTGCTTGAGCAATTCCAACTTCAAAATATCGACCTTAAAAATCCTTGGACTCACAAATTATGTTCGAATCCATCAAATGGCACTTTACAGATAGAGACAACAAGGAATTTCATCAAAGAACGTTGAAAAAAGTGCATATTCACGTCTCTAGGAGTCTTAGAACAAAAATGGCAGAAAAATAGATGTAATGCATAGAAACCATTGATTCTACCCCTTTTCCACTTTATATCATAGTCATCCACATGTTTCCTTGGCGAACTACAAAGGAGAAGCACAGAGGCAAGTCCCAAAGAAGCTAGGGCCTTCCTCATGCCTCAGGCCAAAGAAAAATGCCTTTTGGCATTTGAAAAGTCTTAGTGTAGAAAGGATCCAGCGGAATCCTCCACATGTCTCAATGGCACATTTTGAGATGGTCCCCAAAAATAGAGACCCCAAAAATGCACGGGCACAACATGTGGCATATCCCAACAGAGTTTCTTAAAAAGTTATAAAGTTTAGCGGAAGGTGCCATGTGTCTAGGGTCCAAAACATTTTTCTTTGGCCGTTGAAAAGTCCAAGCAAAGGGTAGAGTGAATGAAAACCTCCAAGTGTCCACCTGGTGCTTCTTTGAAATAAATCCTAGGTTTTGGTCCCCAAACAGGATGGTCCCTCCACGTGTCATAGGCGTTTCAAAATTACTTTGAAAATTTTAAGTATAAAGCGGATCAGACGGAAGCATCCACATGTTTCCCTGTCGTAATTGTTAAGGTGGGACCCTGAGGTGGATCCTCAAATGAAGCGCCAACGATCCATGTGTTAATGGTCTACCAAAACTCTACTAGTCCGCATGAAATTTTTTCTAATTCTAGGAAAGGTAGCGAAGACCTCCATGTGTCTCCCCGGCGCAACTCTAAGGCCAAACCAAAAGGTGAATTTTCAAATGAGTGTCGGCCATCCACGTGGAAAAACTTTGAGTCCGAGGTGAGCCTTATAATTTTAAAACTGCCCCGCCGAGCTGCATCCAACCAAAAAGGGCCATGCTTCCACCGATGTTGAGAAGTAAATTTGATCGGGAAAAATACACACGTCAAACCGTAAAATGTAGTAAAATTACCATTTGAGCCTAGAAATGAATCTTTCTTCAAGGAAAAATAATTTAGAAATGTTATAAGCATCAAATATTTTCCTCGATCTACATCCAATCATGTTTCCACAAGTATTTAGGACAAAAATGATAGGGACGACAAAACATGACTATGGAAAACAACAGGAAAAGAAAAACCTAAGTTTTACACCCAAGTTATAGACTCTTTTATATGGTGAGGGACGAAAAATAAATCCTATATTTTTAAGTGATCCTCAACCAAGGAAGGGACTGATCATGGAAACAAAATGGAAGAAAGAGTCTTTAAGCATCAATACAGGAAGATAGAAAACATGAAAGAGGCTGCAAACTGAGGAATTTCAATGACAACCGGGATGAGACTAATTTGAGCACCAACACCTCCCTCTCATACTTTAGAAATAGATATGGTACCAGATTTTGAACTTCCTAATAATGATTTTGAGTACCTAAGAGCTCTAATGATTAATAAGTATGATGGAGGAATCCCATCAAAAGAGGATAGAAAGGTGTTAATGAATGTTTTTTTTTCCCAAGAGAAAGAGTATAACACAAGAAGTAAAGCTGTCAAAGGTGTAGGGCCTCAAGCCAAACCAAAAACTCTAGTTCTCACCAATATCCCAAAAGAAACTCAAAATAAAGATTCATCTAGAAAAGGCCTTGTTGTCTCAAGTAGAACTGGTATTCCCACCCATGCTCAAATTCTAAAAAATCTTATGTCATATCGACGAGTTTGTCAATATTTCTCCAAATGCTACTTTTCCCAAATACATTCCTTATGACATTTCCCAAGTCTTGAGTCAGATCAAGATTTCTATTCCAATTGTTGAACTGCTTAGGATTCCTGAGCACAAGAAGAGGGCCTTTGAGTATTTGGGATTGGAAGAAGATAGGATTACCCAAGGTAGAAATATAAATAATGTAGACACTCCTCCTCCAACCATTGCAGATCAAGAAAAACCACCAGCATTGAAGGAGATAGGTTGCCACTTGAATTTTACGTGGGAACATCTTTGGTTGAGTCTCAATTAAATGTTGATCCATTTTTTACAATGCTGATTATTAAGGACAAAGTGTTGCACAATTGTATGTTTGATTCCACAGCATCATGTAATGTTATGCCTCTAGAGGTCATGAATGAAATGAACATTAAAGTGACATCAGCATATAGAAAGTGTACTGAAATTGATTCTAGAGATGTGCTAGTTGTAGGATATGTAAAAGGTTTGGTGGTACAACTTACAACTTATCTAAGTAAGAACTTGAAACTTGATGTTGTTATTGTTAATTTCCTTGCTAAATGGAACATGTTGTTATCAATAAAGTGGGTTGCAAGTGTTGGTTGAAGTGTTCAGATGGATATGTATTTTCCACCATTCCAATTGAAGGAAGCCTTGTAAAGTTGTATGGAGAGAAGAAGATGTTGCACCTCATTGAATATCCCAATAATGCTTCTTATGAAGTGTTGTATGTTGATGTAGATGCTGATAACTTTGTTGGATTTGATGATGGAAAAGAGCACAAGATTGATCAATGTAAATGTCTTGAACAATTAGGTTTTCCTTGGACCTTGTTATTTGATGGAGCTTGTTCCAAGTTTGAAAATGGTGCTAGTATTGTTCTTATTTCTCGAGGCCAGAAAGAGTTTTTTTTTCAAAATCAAATTTGAATGCACTAACAACATTGCTGAATATGAAGCACTATTATTGGGTTTGAGAATTACATGGAAATATGGTGTAAAGGATATCATTGTCAAAGGATATTTAGAACTGATTGTCAAGCAAATTAGAAAATTGTATGCTACTAAAAATCAAAGAATGAAACAATACAAGCATGTAGTCTGGGATTTGATTGAAATGTTTGACTCATTTAATATTGTGCACCATGATAGAAATTTTAATGTTGTTGCAGAAAAGTTAGCAGTGCTAGGATCCAAATTTGGAAATTATACAGTATCTCCATTTTGTGAGTATGATGTTGAAATACTAAGAAGGCCATCTGTCCCTGACAACGTTAAAAATTGGCAAGTTTTTTATGATGATGCCTAGGTGAAATGGTTTCTGAGAACCAAGGTGAGTTTATTGACCAAAATATAGATTGGGAACCAATGGTGTGTGTTGCTAAAGGAAAGGAAACTTTATTTGGCAAAGACATCATCCAGCTGAAGACAAACATGATTCCTAGAGGTTTGGTGGCACTTGAATCAAACTTTGATAATATTGATTGCATTATTAACAAAAGTATGTCAATTTCAAGAGATGTGGAAGAGCACAACATGGGCACAAAGGAAAAACCACCTAAAATATGGTGAGGAAGGAATCTGAGCAAGCAAGAGAAGTAGTCCTATGTTCAATTGTTAAAGAAATATCAAGACTGCTTAGCTTGGTTTTACTCTGAGGTGAAGGCATACAGGGAAGATTTGTTCCAACATGAAATTCCTCTTGAATATAATGCCAAGCCATTTAGGTAAAAACAAAGGCCGATCAATCCACTCCTTTATTTGAAGATGCAAGAATAATTGAAGAATTTGAGGGATGGAGGGATAATTCAGCCCATGAGGTAGTCATCTTGTGTTACAAATTTAGTACCTTTCGGAAAAAGGAATGGTGATATAATGTTTTATCGTAGACTTTAGGAACTTGAATAAAGCAACATTGAAAGATAATTACCCTCTTCCAAACATGGATAATATGCTACAATTGGTAACTAGTTCTGAATTTTATCCATTTTGGATGGTTTCTCTGGCTATAATTAAGTTTTTATGAAGGAGCTAGAAAGAATAAAGACTGACTTTACCACTCCTTGGAGAACTTATGTCTATGTCGAATGAATTTTGGCTTAATGAATACTAGAAAAACTTTCCAAAGAGCTATGGATGTAGCGTTTTCTAGTTATATTAATGATTATCAAGATGATGTAAGTGTGTTTTGTAGAAAAATAAATGATCACTTGAAACACTTAAAGAGAATGTTGTTAAGGTGTAGAGAGTATGGAATATCATTGAATCCCAAGAAGTATCATTTTGGATTGAAAAAGGAAAATTTGTTTGGTCACATTGTATCAAAGGAAGGGGTCATGATTGATCCCGAGAGAGTGGAAGCCATCAGCAAGGTTCCAATTCCAAGAACTAAGAAGGGAGTTCAATCCTTCTTTGGACAAATAAACTTTATCATAAGATTTGTGTCTAACTTTGCTGAGCTAACCATCCCCATTACTAGCATGTTGAAGAAAGACCAAGTTATCAAATGGGAAGAAGCTTCCATTCAAGATTTCAATGGGATCAAAGAAGCATTAAAGCATGCCCCTATTTTGGCAGCTCCAAATTACAAGAAGCCTTTTCAAATGTTTTCTTTTTCTTCAGAAAACACCATTGCATTTGTCTTGTTCTAGAAGGATGATGAAGGGGCTGAGAGACCAATTTTTTTTTCAAGTAAGGTATTAGAAGGAGCTGAGTTTAAGTACACCATGATGGGGAAGCAATCATTTTCCTTAGTGAAAGCAAGAAAGGTTTTCAAACCTTACATCTTGAGCTCTAAAGTTGTTTCTTATGTTCCTGACACCATGGTGAAATATATCTTATCAGAGATGGAGGTATCAAGAAAAACACGCAGATGGGTAAACAAGTTGTAGGATTATGACATGGATATCCAAACCACAAAATTGGTAAGAGGTTTGGGCCTAGCTAAGCTTATGGCTGAGAGAAAATTGTGAACTATTGAGGTGAATGAAGTAGAAGGATAAAGGGTGGATGTCCTTGAAAAGTTTGTAAGCTTTGAATGGTACAAAGATATAAAATTTTATCTCATACATCTATGCTGCCCTAAACATTTGACTAAAAATCGTAAAAGAGATCTTAAGTTACCCTCCAAAAAATATTTCATTACTAGTTTTGGGTTAGCTTGGAAGAACCCTGAGGGAGTGCTCTTGAGATGCATCACTGAAGATGAGGCCCCTAGAATAATTGCTAATCTCCATGGAGGAGTTTGTGGGGGAAATTTTGCTGGAAGAGTTAGAACACATAAAATCTTAAGGGCTGGTTATTGGTGGCCAACTCTTTTCATAGATGTAACTCTATTGGTTAGGAAATGTGAAAGTTGCCTACATATTTTTGGAAGAATGAAAGCTTCAGGTTCCCTTCCTTTGCATCTTGTGTCAATTGAAGCCCCATTTAAGCAATGGGGAATGGATTTCATTGGCAATATTTCATATCCTTCTAGTGCTGGTCATAAATGGATTCTTGTAGCCATTGATTATTTCACTAAGTGGGTGGAAGCAATCCCCACCAAGAAAGAAACACACCAAGTTATCATGGACTTCATGCTGAATCAAATCATATGCAGATTTGGAGTGCCAACTAAGATTGTTGCTGATAATGCCATGAGTTTCAGAGCCAAACCTTTGGTGGCAATGTGCAAAGGGTATGGAATAAATTTGACATATGATTCTAACTACAATCCCAAAGGAAATGGACAAGCTGAGTCTAACAATAAAAACTTGTTGAAGATCATTAGAAGAACCTTGGAGCTGAACAAAAGAAGTGGGGTGAGCAACTGAAGTTTGTTGTTTGGGTTGACAGAATCAATGTCAAAAGAGCTACTAGTAAAATCCCATTTGAGTTGGTATATGGAACTCAAGCTTTGCTGCCCCTTCATTTGCAATTGTCTTCATTTCAGTTTGTTCAAAAAATTGAAGATCAAGAAGTTAGTCCATATGATGCTCAAATCAATCAGATTATTGAGTTAGATGAAGAAAGAAGGGCATCCCATCAGTGACATGTGAAGTTCAAAGAAAAGTTGAAGAAGTTATTTGACAAGAAGGTGACTCCAAGAGCTTTTAGCATTGGGGATATTGTGCTATTATGGGATAGCAAGCATGAAGATAAGGTCAAGCATGGAAAATTTGATGCATTGTGAATGTGCCCTTATTCAATTGACATTCAAATTGGTGAAAATACCTTCTTCCTAAAAGAATTAGATGGGGAATTGCTTGAATTTCCTATTAATGGAAAGAATTTGAAACATTTCCTTGATTGATTTCCCATAATCAAGGTGAGCACCATTTGTATAGTGTATAGTTCTTTGGTTTCATTCTACTTTGTGTTTTTGTTCGTTCTGGTCCTTGGTGACCTTGTTTTGTTGGTTTCTCAGTTCATTTTTTTGAGGGTGGTTATGGTTTCTCTACTCTGCAAGTTGACTCGTTGCCCAATAGATGTTTTGGAACTTGGTTTTCTCTATTTGTTCTTGTGGCACTCACTAGGAGTGCCCATCGAAAATCTTGAGTCGATGTTAGTGCTCATTTTAAAATCACACCATTTTCCATAATTTTCCTTTTGATTGCACGTTCGAAATGTTTCTATCTCTCGAATGGATGAAATGAATTTTTTATCTCCATCTGTATACCATGAATTTTTTGCAAGTTTCCTTTTCATGCCTTATTTTGAAGAAATCCACACATGTGTCCTAATTTTTCCCTAAATCTTTTGAATCTATGGGCTTTGCAATTTTTTCTTGTCTTCCCGATCATGGATTGAAAAATGTTCAAATTTCTTCTCTATGCCTTTGAAAATTGATTCCCATGGTATAAAAATTCTTGGAGCCATGATTTACATGGTTTTGTTTCAAAATTTTATGTCCTTACCAAAAAAATTGAATCCTAGATGTCAGCTGGTAAATTTCTATGTTTTCGATGGTTTGACGGGCATCTTTTACCCATCAAATTATACCTCAGCATTCGGCGGAATCGTGCCCTTTTTTTTTGGTTGAGGGAAGGAAGATAAATTTTTAAACTTATTACTTTTTTCTATTTTTGCAAGAGGGAAAATTTTGTCCCATGGCTCCGCTAAGTTCTGATTGGTTCTTTTGGTGCTTACGTGGCTTCTTCTAATTCAATGAGGAGCGGTGGGTTTATTTTATGAACTTATTATTTTATGCTACTTTTCTAAAAAGTTTGAACTCACCCCGTGGCCTTGTTAGGCTCTGATTAAAGAAAAATTTAAGTGGCGGGGAAAATTTCTTATCATTTCCCAGAAAGTGTATATGTGTTCATCTCGAATTGGTCTAGTGGTCGGGTCCTTTTTATGCATTAAGGCATTAAAGAAGAAGAGTAAAAGGTAAAATAAATTCTTAAGGCCCCACAACCAATCAAAAAAGGCCATGTCACCTTTGAAAAGTCAAAAGGTGAATGGGAGGGCCATTTGAGGAATTTAGAACTTTTAACTTTTTGTGAAAATGGTTAAATTTATAAAGAGAATTTTAACTCTGTAACCAATCAGAGAGAGACACGTGACAGAGTTGAAATTTCAAAGGGTAGGGAAGTAGAGCAACGTAATACTTTGTGGTTTTTTGGATTTGAAAAAGGATTAAGGTTATAAAGTGAACCATGCCTCTGTAATGAAACAACGAAGGACACATGGTTTGACAAGTCAAAAATCTAGGAAGAAGAGCACCGGGGAAATTTGGAAATCTCGCCCTTTTCGTGAAAGGAGGTTAAAGATGAAAAATGGAATTCAAGTCCAAAACCAATCAAAAAGGACATATATCAAATTTGAAAAGTCAAAGCAAGGTCGTGGGCCGTCGGATGTCTTTGAAACTTTTAGCTTCATTGTAAAAGGAATAAAGTATAAAACAAAGTCACGTCCCCAAAAAAAATCATAGAAAAACATGTGGCAAGGTCAGAGGTGGAGGTGTGGGACCTCGGAGAAAATTTGGAATTTTTTCCTTTTTGAGAAATGAAGTATGAAAGTAAAACATGGCCCCGCAATGAATCAAAGATCAACATGTGGCCATTGAAAAGTCAAGTTGGGGGGCAGAGAAAAGTGTCAAAATTTTCCATTTTTCCAAAATGTTATAAAATATTAAAATATGCTCCCAGGCCCGTTTCCAATCATATTTTACCATGTGGAGATCTAATTAAAAGTTGTAAAAGTGGCCCCAGGCTAGTTTCAAATCAAATTTCTCCACATGGATGACTCAGATTAAAAGATGAAATCACAAGATCAACGGTAGTTTGCATTTCATTTGATTTTTCCACCATTGGAGCTCCAACATGTTTGGAGATGTGATTTTTGCATCATTTTTCATCAAATTTTGATGAATTTGTGTCGTTTTGGTCTGCAAGGTGTAATTGAATAGTTTTGGAGGCTCAATTTGTAAATTGAGGTGTGAATTTAAGCATTTGAGGTGGATTTTTGCCATATCCAAAAGTTGTAAACGTAAAATTTTAGAAGGGAAAAGGTGAAATGATGAAGGAAATGGGGTCTGCATGCGTAGAGGATGAAAAATGTGCTCCCAGTTGAAGAAATGATGGAAATATTTGCAATGATTCACCTTTTAGAAACACCTGGAAACTTTTGTACATGTTTTTGTTAAACATCCCTTTCCACAAATCATGATGGAATTTGTAACAAAATTTATTCTTATGATATTATTTTCTTGGGAAAGAAGGCTTGGATGTAATAGAATGTTATATAATGCATTTTTTTAGACATGCGAAAGCTCGGGAGTTAAATTTCACTAGAAAAATTTGAGAAAAGCCATCTTGTGAGAAACCCATCTGAGATGCCTGGTTAATTTCTTCTGTGTTAGATTTTCTATCATGTCAAGTTTTTTGTAGATGTATAGCCATTGAAAAGCTCGAGATGTCTCTGGAATCTTTCCCTATTGATGAATCTAAGCAATTGTGAAATTAATTTGTGTTCAATCTCTGGCAAATATGTGTCTACTTATTTCAAAATATCAGCAAATGGTTTCTATTGTTCCTATTACAATCTTACATTGTAATATTTGTGAAATCACATAGATCTCATCCTTGTGATGGTTTAGTGGCATTTATAATTTCATTTATCGAAGAGATTTCACTGTGCAATGAAATAAACAATTTAAAATCACTTTACCTTCATTTGTTGAGAGATATTTTTGTAAGTCTTTTGGTGTACCTTAGGCGTGATTGATTAGAGATTTTGGTGTTTAATAAAGTCTTTTAAATTGATTCTTTATGTGATATTCTCAAATATTGTGTTAAAACATGGAAATCTTGGCCTCCATTGATGCACACCTTCGAGTTGAAGGAATTTCTTAACTATGTTGAAGCTTTTTGTTGTTGAGTTGTCCATTGTTGTGAAGTTTCTCAAAGATTTGGAAAATTCCAATTTATCTTCCTTAATCTCCCACCAAAAATCATTCAAATGACTAATTTTACTCTGTAAGACCCCTTTTTGCCACTGTATATCCATAAAGGAATAAAATCTATTTACTAAAATATGCAAAAATTAAGGATTTCATAATGTCCTCAGTAACCTTAGCCTTGTTTTGAAAGTATCTCCATCTTTTAAAAGTGAAAATTCTTGAGAGTTAAAGTATCCCAAGGTTTTCTTCATAAAATTTGTGCAAAACAAGGATATCTCCATCTCCTTCATCAAACAAAGGTTACACTAAGGGTCCTCTCACCCTCGTTGAAGAGGCACAACCTAAAGTAATGAGAATAGGTAAAATCCTCTTGAAGGTGTTATCCATCTCTCCACAATCTAAGTGACAAATTGCTAGTTAGATCTTATTACCGGCTATAAAATTTCATACATCATGATCTATCTATCTCTAAGGTCCATGTCAAATGTGTGATCCGCTCAAGCTTAGAAAGGAGAACAAATTTCGATAACAACACTTCAAACTCATTGTTTTTAAACTAATTTCAATCGTCTTCATAATCAATTCCTTTACAATTATTTCAATATTCTTCAATTCACTATTTTTCATATGTTTCATTCAATCTTGTAACTCTTTGCCTCTCTTTTTAGTGTAAATGTTTCACTTCATCCAATTTTCTCTACTTTCACTCTTTATTTCTTATTTTGATTTCACTATTATATATTCTTTTATATCATTGCTTTCAAAACTTATATATCTCGTATATTATCTACGTATTAGTTTTTGAACTACCTCAATACCTTTAATATTCAACAATTTCAATCAAGAACTTTCACACACCTATTTAATAGTTCAATTTCTCTTTTTATACCACATAGACTTTCTACAACTCAAAATTTTTATTCCACAACATTTTTTCTATATGAAAAAACTTTTCACATTCCCTTTCAAGACTTCAAGTTCTAATTAGTATCCTTTTTCTTTCATGTCTCCCTTGTAAGTTCAGAAGCTAAGAGTTTTCATCATGAGTCAACATGATATATATGTCGATTTTCTCTTCTTCTTCAAGGTGAGAGAATAGTGTATGACTTTGAACCGATAATCACTCATTCCTTCTTCGTAATTTGTTCAAATTTGATCTAATAAATTTAAAATAGTCTTCTCCTTCATATAATATGAAACCACTTTGTATCTTAACCATTTCCCTAGTATTCAAACTAAGAAGTACTAATTTTACATTCAAAACATAATTTCAACTATATCGACGCCTCCTTGATCATCACAAAGATCAAATATTCTTTTCATGATGGAATTACCAATAAACATTCACAACCAACACAAGTTTACCTTATGAATTTGACTTTACCTTCCACACATTTAAGGGAAGGTATAAGCTACTACGAAGAAATAGTCTTGCACTTACATGGACGGAAGCATGTTCAATCAATAAAAATGATCTCCAACCATTATTCAACCCTATGGAACTTGAATCAAAGAGAAATAGATCTTTGTTTACATGAAATTTCACTCAAAACCTCAAAACACTTTGTCCTGCGCAGATATTTCAATGACATATAAAAAAATTTATCACTTAAATCTCTCTACACAACTGATGATACAAATGAATTATTTTTACAAATGATTTTGATGAGGAAGACAGAGAAATATTTGAAAGAATAATTTTTTTTTGGTTCAAAAATGAGATTCGATCCAAAGAAATTTGAAAAACCCTAGAGTCATGGTTGCAGGCATAGAGAAGACTAGAGAAAGTTTAAAAATAAATTCAAATGAAATATTAAAAATTGAGATGATGTGGATTGGTAACAATATTCTCCATCTTTTGACATAAATTTGACATATCGAGATTGTTCCATTTTTTCCAGAGAACAAAAAACGTAATTACAAAGTGGTGTAAAGCATGAAAAATTTATTTAGAGCAAGTAAATGGTTACATTGAGATTAGATTGAGGGATTGAATGACTTAGAAAAGTCATGTCGGGTATTGATAACATAAATAAGCATTAAACTTCTTGTTGGAGACCATACTTCTACCCTTTCCATGGATGACATCAAACTTCACACCTATGCATAAATAGTCTATAAATACAAAGATGACAGATTACTAGTTGTGAGCAACTAAGATTTTTTTGAGTCAACAATATTATACTAAAGTATTTTGAGGGGTGATGACTAGCTTTAATACTTGAATAGAATATGGTATCTTTCTCATAACTAACAACCTCACTTTCATCATGAGAGCACATCAACTAGCCCATTTAAAACAACCTTGGATTGTACCATATAGACTTAGAAAGAAAATTGTCACAAGTTCCCTGAAACATCATTACTTGTCCTTGTAATATGTAAAAAAATTAAACAACTAAAAGGGAGGCCAAAAATTACATTTTCTTCCATCGATTGAGAATTCTATCTCGGAGAGACAAACATTACCTTACTAAAATGATGAGAAATTCTTAATCATGACTCCTTTTGAAAAAGGATTCTGCACATGAATTCTAGGTGAATTTACTCCAAAAATTTCTCTTATGATTTATTTGAACAACTCTTTATTTTTTTTGACACCTAAAAATATTAGGTAGTGTGTGTGGACCTTTCTCAAAGCGAGTCTTGCAAAAGTTGAATATCTTGCTCAAATAGCCTCCTTGAGACCTAGAATTTTCATGGATATTAAGGAAACCTAATTAAACCATATACCATGCTTTATTTTAAAAACATAGACCTGAATTTTTCTAGCTCATTACAATTGGCTCATCTTTCACTTTCAGTTCTCAAGGCCACTTTACGTGCAATTTTGAATTTTGACTCTATAAGCTAAAATTAGCATTTTTTTCACTCACACATGTTATATAAACTATTCCTATGCTGATCCCATGATATTAAGACCTTTTATAACTTTTACTAACTTATCACACCTCATCAAGCACCAAAAAAGCCTAAATGGGCTAGTTTTAAGTACAACTTCCACGGATGACCTAATACACCATGTAAGTATTATTTCTCATATTTGCAACACTACTAATGACCTGAATTATCTTTCACTCTTTATTTTCCATCAATTCCATATGACATCGATGACTACAACAACCAATACAATAGCGTGCAATAATCTCTAGGTTGTCATTGATGGAAACACGTTGAAAATTTGATGGTAAAATGATATGCTGAAATTTTTCAGACCATTAAATCAAGTTTCCAACACACTCTTTACCCATTTGAAATCCATGAAAAAGGTGTAAAAACACAACAAACCGATTAAATTTAAAAATCAACAAAAACATAATATTCTCATACCTTAAGGAACCCCCCTTGAAATATGCAGCTCTCTTACGAAGAGAAATAAATTTTCTACTATTTTTCTTCAATTCGATAGCTGCAACACTCTTTGTGACAAAAATCATGAATATTCATCATTTACCTTCTTCTACTATCTTTACTAAACCTCTTGTTTTGTGCACAGGATTTGAAAATAAATCCCCTATCTGGACTCAAATTGAGCCCTCTTGGAGAAACTTTGGCACCTTAGCTTCTCCCCTATCATTCTGAGATATTTAGTGACTTTTAGGGGCTGAAGTTACCCCTAATTTATGCCTTAACTACTCAAAACTAGCTCTAGGAAAAGGTTTTGCATTTATACCAGCCACCTATTATTTTTGGGATACATTCTCAAGTATAATAATCGCTCATTGACTTTTTCTCTCATAAAATGATATTTGATAGGTATATGCTTTGTCTTTGAGTGTAACATTGGGTTATTTGAAACACTAATAACAATTGTACTATCACAAAGACAAAGGAATTGGCCCTTCACTTTCCACCTTGTAATATTCAAGTGTTTGTTTCATCCACATCACTTGTGTACAACAAATAGTTGCTAGAAAATATTTATTCGACAAGTAGAATTGGCTACAAGAGACAGCTTTTTTTTAACCATGAAATAAGGCACTTACCTACAAATAAATTTGCACCGGTTGCACTTTTTCTATCATCTTTGTTTTCTACCCAATATGCATTTGTGAAGGCCTTAATCTGAAATTCATTACATCTTGGATACCAAATACCATAATCTAATGTCCCCATGAGATACTTGAATACTATTTTCACTACTAGAAGATCAAATTACCTTGGATCTTCTTGAAATATTATTGTGAAGACAACTCCCTGAATAATATCAAGTCTTGATGTTGTGGAATATAAAAGGATGCTTATCATGGACCTGTATAAAGTCTAATTTACCTTGGGTGAATTATATATTCTGTCGATTTTACATTCTACACTCATATGAGTGCTCACTAGATTGAACTTATTCATCTGGAATCTCTTAAGCATCTCCTTAATGTACTTTGTTTGTGAAATGAAGATTCATTCCTTATTCTAAAGAATTTACAGCCCTAAGAAAAATGAAATCTCTCCTAACATAGAAATTTAAAATTCCTTTTTCATTACCTCAGAGAAGCCATGTGACATGCATTCATTGTTGATCCCTAAAATTATGTCATCGACATACACAACCACAATCAACAGATGCTCTTTTTCACCCTTGATTTATAGGTTATTATCTGCAACACCTTTCCTAAATCCCCGCTCAATCAACTATTTATCAAACCTGCTATACTAGGCTCTAGGTGCTTTTTTGAGCCCACAAAGTGCCTTTTTATCCTACCCACATAATCCAAATCATCAGTAAGAGTAAAACCATCTAGTTTTTCAATATAAACCTCTTCATTCAGGTGCCCATTGAGAAAGGTTAACTTCACATCCATTTGATATACTTTGAATCCTTTATGAGTTTTATGTGGTAAGAAAATCCCATTGGCTTCCATCCAATCCATAGGAGAAAATTTTTCATCAAAATATTCTCCTTCAACCCGTGCATAGCCTTTACAAAAAATGCTTGCTTTATTTTGTGTTACTTCACCTTTTTCATTCAATTTATTTCTGATAACCCACTTGGTTCCAATGATATTCTTGTCTTTTGGCCTAGGTACCAGCTTCCATGTTTCATTTTTCTCAATTAGATCCAACTCTTCATTCATTGATTTTATCCAATTATGATCCTTACTTGTCACCATTACATTCTTTAGACCTAGTTTTGATAGAAGAGCCATATCTTCTTGATTTTGAACAACTTTCAATCACCATCTTGTTTGAAAACCTTCTTCTTTTTTTCCTATTATTTGGCTTGATTCTTTCATCTTCTTCACTTTATTCTTTATGTTCAAATTCTTAAATTTCTTCATCATCCTAATTTGAAGTAGCTTGTGGAGTTACTTTAGTTTGAATTTTCACCTTATTTGAGAATGATTCATAAACTATAACATTTTTGCTTTCAAGTATCTCTTTTGAATCTTATTATATCACCTATAAGTTGAATTAACAGTTGAGTATCCTAAAAATACACCTTCATCATATCTTGAGTCAAAATTACCTTGATTTTCATCATTTCTCTTGATGTAACACTGGATTCCAATGACTTTGATATGTTTTATACTTACAGGCCTACCTTTCCATAACTCATATGGTTTCTTCTTATTGTTTACTTTGATTTGATCTCTATTCAATATGTATAGTGTTGTACCTACTATTTCTCTCTAGTATCCATCAGGTGGATTTTCATCATTTAGCATAGTTCTAGCCATTTCTTGTATTGTTTTATTATTTCATTCAACCACCCCATTTTGTTGAGGTGTTCTTGTAGCTGAAAATTGTCTACTTATTCCTTCGGTCTAACAATAATCATCAAATTCAGCTAAACAAAACTCTCCTCCTTCGTCATATCTTAAGCTCTCTATTTGGCCTTTCTTTTCATTTTCAACTAGATCTTTAAAAGCCTTGAATATTTCCAAAGTGCCTATGACTTTTCCTTGAGAAATTCAACCCATGTCATCCTAGTAAAATCATCAATCAACAACATAAAATAGATACACCTGTATGCTTTAAGTTCTAGTTGTTCCTACAAGATTTGTATGAATCAACTCTAAAGGTTGTGTGGTAGAATATTCTTTTGTTTTGAAACTCTCTTTTTTGTTTCCCATGGATGCATGTTGTACGAAGTTTATCAACTAGTTTTTTTATTCTAGGCATGTTTCAAACACACCCGTAGAACTAATTTTGACAAATTGTCAAAATTTAGATGTCCCAATATTTTGTGCCAAATCCAATTGTCATCTACTTTACTTGTCAAACATTTTTTTGTTTATTACCTTAAGAATATACATGTTATTTTTAGTTCTCTTTTCTTTTCCTACAACCTTTCATGTTTCCTCTTTGCTTATGTCACAACCTTTATCATGAAATATAATAGTATATCCTTCTTGCACATTCGACAAACACTAAGGGAATTGTGCTTTAATGCTTCAACGTACACAAATTTTTAGTTATAGTTTTTCCATTATCCAATCTTAGCTTAAGTTTTCCAACAATATTTGGGTTGATAATTTTTACACTTGTGCAAAAATGGGCAACTCAAGATTTCATTGTTACGATGAAATTCACGGTGAAGTATACCTAAACTAAGGGAGTTGGATATCATTTGTTACCGTTAAATTAGTTATAAGATTAAATGAAATCTACATTTATGTGTGTCACAAAATGTAACATATCACATAGTCTATAATTTTATGATACCTTCAGCAAACAAACACAAAGGCCCCAAAGAACAGTTGTGTCATCTTGATGAAGACGCCGAATTATAGAGTAGGTGAAGTGTTGAGTTTTGAAACAATAAACATAAGTGCGGGTTACATAAATTAGAATTCATTATTGAATGTTACAAGTTCTCATCAATGTTTATATCCTTCATGATTAAGACATTCAATTATGTTACTAAGTTGTTTAGTTTATTATACAATCCATACAGTGAAGCTAGAATGCAAAAGGGAATACACAACTCAATTTAAAAATTCAATATTTTATTCACAAGGAAGGTCAAATGTTTCCCACACAAGCTATGGGATGTGACTGAAAAGTAAAGTAAAGCTACTAAAATAAAAGGTACACATGCATGAAAGAGAAAGCAAAGGAGTATGAGTGAACACATCATTGCCTTGAGGTTTCTCTCTTTGATTGAAAACATCTTCATTTCAGCTTCTTCTTCATCTCCATTATAGAAGACACTATACCTAAAAGAAGCAAAGGATAACTATCGATTCTGAGCTTAAGGATCAATTCATGTTCTATACTATCCTAATTCATGCATATGAATCTCTAATAATGAAAATGTAATTTACTTCAATATCAAACTACATACATGCTTTATTCACTCGGATAGAATGAAGGAATATAAAATAAAAGAAAAAAATGGACATAAGAGAGGCCAAAAACTATCTTCTAATTGTTTTCCTAAGTGTGTAGGTACAGGTTGCAGCTAAGGAAAAATAGACAAGTCATAAGTGCATGTAGAAAAAAGGAATGAAGATAAGATTCGGAAAAATTAGGGCTTCACCATGTAAAATCAACATTTCAAATTTTCCAGCATACATATAAAGTTGTAATGAAGCTCAAACATAGTATTGAAGCAGAAAAGAAATGGAACTACATTATTTTGACAAAACTTAAATTGTTCAACATATAGGAATTTGTGAAACAGAGTTTCTAGAAATAATATGTCCAATGCAGAGTTACAGAAAAGTGAGGAATCAAAGTCAAGCTCATAATTTTACAATATGGAGCCACCCTATAGCACTTTTTTTCAAGAATAAGAGTTACATTATTTTCAGATAGTCAAGAACATTGATACAGTCAAGTAGTCAATAGATAAAGTTTTTAGAAACATTCAAAGCTCACCAAGTTCAAAGATGGTGTTTTCATAATAAGTAGTGCAATAATTCAAGGTAACCATCAAAGTAAGACCATTGTTCTAGTTCTGAAGGAAAAGGAAAAAAATGATGGAATTATTTTGGAAACGAGATTTTGGTATCTCAACAGAGCTCTAGAATAGAGGGATTACAAAATAGAAAATCAGAAGATCCATATTTACTCATCTTAGAGCACTAGTTTTCAGTTTAGCATTGAGATAAGCACAACTTACAAATCATAATACAAAAGGCATGCTACAACTATCATCGTTTCAGGAGAACAATCAAAGGAAGAATGAATTATCAGTGTCTTGAGCCAAAGGGGAAACACCAAGTAACCTTACGAAGCCACCAATATTACAAAAGTTATAGTATAATAAACCAATTACATTCAAGCACTCATCTCATGGGGAATTTCAATGTTCAAGTGATCTCAGATTGAAAAGGATTAAAGAAAGTATTCTCAAAGGGGTGCTACAGATTTTTCAAAGAATCAAGTTGATCCTGAACAATGAATTATAAATGGATTCTCCAGAATACAAAAATTGAGCCAAGGATTTCATAATAGACCTGAAGTAATATATAGAACCTATATTTGCAGAAAAATCATAACCATCATTTCTACAATATTCTCAACAAATGCAAATGAAATAATAGTTGTCCTGAGGTTAAAGCACAAAGAACTCATACAGAGAGAGGGGGAAGTAAGTATCTAGAATGAAGAAATTACTTTATGTCCACCATAGGAAAACAAAGTAAATACAAAGCCTCTACAGAAACAAATATCAGAGAGGAGTGTGGATCCGGGTCAACAATCGAATAACCCATGAATGGGTGTCAGTAGATCAGGTTTGAATCAAAATGTCAGAGATAAACTATGCAACTTACCACATGGGCCAACACTTTGAACCCAAATAAAAAGATTGCCCTAGTCTGAAAAGAAAATCCAACAGAGTTGAGGTACCCATCAACGATTATTATTATTATGACTCAAGGTAAAGGGAAACAGTCCCAGTGGAGAAGGGTAAACATTCACCCATAGAGTTTTCTCTTGACATCACGTCTACATGAGCTCAAACTTGAATCAAAGACACTACAGTGTGTGAAACAAAAATACCCAAATCGAAAACATTATATTTGGAGTTAAGGGTAGAGCAAGGTTGCGATGAAAATGGAACCCAAATGGATTTCGAGCACAGAAAATGCAAAGCTTCTAGAGAGCTAGAAGAGGTTCAGATTTCAAAAATGGTGGTAGAGTTAAAATGGAACACCATAAGCCCGAATGATGGTCATTTTTAGAACTCGACTAGGAAAACCCTTATCTAACTCTCCAAGTTAGTCAAACCCAGGGATCTCTAAAAATGATGAGATAAAATTACCTAGAATGGAAATCATCCAACAAACCCTTCACAACCATTCAAGGTAAGCTAACAGAAGAATTACAGAGATCACGATAATAAAATACAGACCAGTTTCAAGTGAACAGAAGTTCTTCTTTTACGACACCCATTGAAGATAAATCTGGCCCAAACCAGTATTCAAAAGTCACTTACCTTGTTACAGTGAATGAGCTTGAAGATTTCAACCATGTCGGCTAACTCGCAGAGATCAAGAACCAAACAGAACCGAGCTCAGCAATGGAAAACAAGTCTTCTTTATAACCCTTGCAGAACTCTAATAGACCATCAAATCTTGAAGAATAATAATGTCGTCGCCTTCATGTTCCTACACGAGAGAGGTCAAGAAGGAGAAGAATGGCTACAAATATACAAGATACAAAGTCGCAAAGGCCCCAAATGCTAGCAAAATTCTTAAATGCTCGAGAATAATGGCATCGAAGAAAATTTTGCCAAGGCTTCACCCACAGAGTGAAATTCCAAATAAAATGATATTTAGGGTTGAATTAATCTTATAAAGAAAACTTGAGAGATGAATTAGTAGAATTCAAATACGGTTTGAAGATTAACGATCGAAAATGACAAGTACACAGATCAAAGGCCAAAGATCAAGCTCTACAAACAATCCAAACCATGGTTAAAATGCATTTATGACATGGCAAAAACCCTAAAATCATGCTTTGAAGATCAACGATAAAAAATTGACAAGTACAGAGCTCAATGCTCATAAATGGATCATCATAATCAATGAAAAGTAGTCAAGAAAAATAGCAGTTGTTTACCAACTTATTCAATTGCCAAAATTGCAAATTGTAAAACTTCCACTGCATGCCCGTAGGCATGACAAGGACATGTGTCATCATCAGAACTGAAGTGAAAAAGTAGGGATCGGGCCCTTATTAAGTTTTGAAACCTTTTTCGAAAAGTGAAAAATTCCAAGATTTTGTCCATAGGCCCAAGAAGTAAATGTGTCACCATTACAAAAAAAGGGGAGGCCGAGATATTTTAAGTTTGAAACTTTTTGCAAAAAGGTTAAAAGTTCCAAAATTTCCCACAAGCCCGAGCCTCCACAATCTGAAACCCTAAACTACAGGTTTAAGATCGATGGCTGAAGATGAAAAAGGACATAGATCAATGGCCTAGAATGATCAACAAATATCAAAGAAAACTCAACTTGAGTTACATATGCCACCAAAAAAGTTACCAAGGGGTGAGTCACCATGGAGAAGGGGCCAGCCCACGTCATCGAATCAAACAAAATCATTGCATTCAAAATTCAAAAGATCACTATAGTCTAGACCTTAAATAATGCAAAGCCCGACCATGCATGCTAACTATAATCACCGAAAAGGTGAGAATTAAATCAAGTATATCCAGATTGCAAAAGGGGCCGACAATTATACATGCTCACAATGATAACCAAGATCCAAAGGTGGCGGACTATAATATGGCATGTGTTGTCAAAAAGGGGGCTGAATTGTATTGTTTGTGTTAACCTTGTATTAATTTTAAAACCATGTAATATGCCATCCAAACCAATAGTAAAAGGAATTTACCTTAAAACTTACAAGGTTACCTCGTACTCATTAGATGGTAAAGTGCAAAAGTGGTCCCCACTTCAAGGAGCTAAAGTGGATTTGCAAAATGTCACTTCATGTGACCATTTTGAAGGAGATGTCAATGTCAGAACATGTGCACATGGACAGGTGGTCCCCACAGTGGATGTCTATTTTGCAAGTATTGTAATTATTTTTATTCACAAACAGAGAGTTGATTTTTTGCATACTTCACAAGAGGACAAAACAGACAAGAAGATGAATTCACATGCACAAGGAAAAGTCTTGCCTTGCAAGAAAGCTTATTTTAGCAAATTATTCATCCTTCTCTTCTTAAAAATAGAATAGTCAACTTTAGTTTGATTATATTGTAATTAAGGCTAATAATGCCTATTTGTAATTACATGCTCTATTTTTATTCCTTTATCTATTATTAAATAAAGGATAAAAATAGAATGCATGGGCGAGTACAAGCCTTAGGCTATTTTTAGGAAGATGGTGAATTTATTTTTGCTATATATTGTGTGCCTTTGCAAAGCACAGGGAAACTTCTAGAGGACTTTTTGGATATATGAGTACTGAAGCAATTTTTTCTAGTTTTTCCTTTTGAGTGTGAAGAGTTTACGTCTTACCAATTATTCGCAGTATTTTGTATGTTTCTATTAGTCTTGTGAATGTAAATTCCTAATTAATCATCTTACCTTGTGGTAAAATTCAGTTCTTTTGTATAATTTTAATGTGCATGTTAACTTATTAGTACTATTGTGATTTTCTCCCTCAGTATAACCAAGTATTTTTCCCTTAGATTTTATGTAGAAAATTATTGGTTTGTGCATAAAAAATTCTTCCCATATCAGTTGTGCATATACTCAGTCAAAGCCCTCATACAAATTTGGTGTATCACCTTAGTTTTAATTACTTTACAGTCATCTTTTACTCTTAAGCCCTAGAATCAATTTAGGATACACCAACAAGGAACCAACCTTGATACTAGATATTCACCTCAAAATAGGTATACCCATAGACCTGAGGTGTTTCCATTATATCGTGAAAGAGAGAGATCAATTGTGCATGCTTAAAAACCTAAAGCCATCTCTTTATAGGGTGCACTTTCGAGAGATAACAATTTGTTGATGTATTATCCCCAAATATCACCTTTCCGGATGCAATTTATTCTAAGGATATGAGGTTCCTCTTGTTTCTTGTCATATGGCTAAAACACCCACACTTTGTTAATATACCACTCCATATCTTCACTATGATAATGAAAGGTTGTTTGTGGTATTAATCCTTGCTATTTTTCACCTATAGAATATGATTTAACCTTTTATACATTCATGTTCTATTGTGGAGGTATTTGATAAAAAAATCTTGTAAATATTCCCATGCTTTTCTTGATTGTAAAAAATTAGATCATCTTTGTTCCTTGCATGATATAATTTCATATGCCTACCTTTGGCATACCTCCTAAATTTTACAAATTTATTAGCAAATTAATTACATGCAAAACAATATACATAAAATGAGTGTGCATACCTCATATCATAGTGTCTTTATTGATGATGTTTCTTCTTGAAATTATATTTCTTAACTTTAGGGGGCTCTTGAATTGTCTCGATCACATTATTTCTTGTTCATTTTCATATCACTTCTTCTCTTCAAATCCCAAACTAGATTTTTCACGTGCACCTTTTTGCTAGCTCCAGATATCATCTAAATCGGTTGTCATTTTTTCAATCTTGTGGAAGACTTAAAATTTTGTAAAGGTCTAATCCAACTGAGTTTGCAACTGTTCCATTTAATTTTTGATCTTAAATTGTTCTTCTTCCTTGATCTTAAAAGCCTCTTCAATTTGCTGAAATTGTGCTTCAAATTCTTTAACCATTTCTTCATGCTCTTGAGCTTCCTTTTTCTGATTTTCCTCAAGAAGGATGATCTTTCCTTCATACTCTTTTACCATGAGTTTCAGTTTTTATTTCTCTTTCTTTGATGTTTTATCTCTTCTAGAGAACTTATTAATTCAACCTCAAGATTGACTTCTACTTCTTCTTCATCTAAACTTTCATATTGGGTCTGAATTTTTCCTTTAGAATTGCTTGCAGTAGACACTTCTATAGCCATAAACAAAGTCTCAGCTTGCATACCTTCATCATCACTTTCAGAGCTGCTAGAATCACTTGACTATGAGGAGCTTGAACCTTCTTATGTGTAGAAGTTTTCTTGTTTTTGAAGTATTTTTTCCCACCTTGCTTCTTGAATTTCTTCTTCTATTTTTGAGAAGATTCCTCATCATATTGATTTCCCTTGTGTTTATTAGGACACTTAGAAGAAAAATGACCAACTTGGCCACAACTGAAACACTTAAATGGGAGTTTACCTTTGTACTTACCTGAACCTCTCTTCAAGTTAGTCACAAACATGGCCTCTACCTTATCATCATCTATCTCCATATCAAAATCATTTGTTTTCTTCTTTTCTTGTGAATATTTATCTCTTTTGAAATTTTCCCCCTTGTTTATTTATTTTGAATAAATGATTATCATCTCATATGCATTCAATATTCCATGAAGCTCATCCATTTTCAAGGTACTTAAGTCTTTAACTTCCTCTAATGCTTGATAATTTTACATCACATTTTTAGGAAAAGAATCGAGCACCTTTTGCACAATCACACTCTCTTTTGTATCCTCTCCTAATCCTATCCTACAATTTATGGTTTTATCCATTCTTTGTAAATATGAAGAAACATTCTCACCTTCCTTCATCTTTATGCTTTCAAGATGTGTACGGTAAGTTTGAAACCTTTGCAATTTCACTTTATTGTATCCTTCATATATTATCTTCGGTTTGTCCCACATTTCTTTAGCTATTAGTACTGCATAACCTTTATAAATTCAGCCTTAGCCATCCCACAAAGAATTGCATTCATGGCTTTAGAATTGTTCACACATTATTTCTTTCTTGTTGCATCTATAGGGGTGTTGATGGAATAGTGTAGCCACTATCAATCGATCGCCATATGTCAAATACAAGTTACCTTATATAGGTTTTCATTCTGACACTACAGAAGGAATAGTTTGATCCATTGAACAAGGGTGTGTTGGATTTCAAAAAGCCACTAGCTAATTGATTGCTTTACATAGTTGAATTATCTAGATCTCCCTTGAGCTGCTAGAATCACTATATAACGACATAATTTGTTACCAATTGTTAGAAACTGGAACACTAAGGAGGGTGAATCAGTGTTCAATTCAACCCTAAACCAAAACCAATCAGATTGATCACTTAATTAGTAATGCACATCACAAAAGAAATAACAATCACACACAAAGATAAGACAAGAATGTTTAAGTGGGAAACCCAATTAGGGAGAAAATCCTTGAAACACGGAACTATAGGTTAAGAGGTTACAAATATGTTGGGTTATAACTCAACTAAAGCTACAAGTTTGAGTCAAAAAAAAACTTGACATATACGCAAGGCACAACTTTCCAGAATGTAAGCACTTCTTGATTAGACTAAGCTACAAATCACTAAGTATAAAGAAATCTGAACACACTTCAATTTGGATTTCAATGCATCTGGTAGTGATTCTAAATTTCTAAACTATCCTTCTCAAAGTAGTAGCAATTTCATCAGGACCTCACCTCTACTATCTTTATAATTGATGCGCTCACTATTTTACAAAATCCTTCAAAATCATTTATTTTAATCTTCTTCAAACTCATTTTCTTTACACAAATTTCAATCATCTTTAGAATCACTTCCTTTACAATAATTTAAATCTTCTTCAATTCACTATTTTTCATATATTTGATTAAATCTTATGACTCGTTGTCTCTTTATTTTTCCTAAATCCTTCACTTTGCATCTAATTGTGCTCTGTTTTCATTGTTTCTTTCTTGTTTGGATTTCACTATTATATAATCGTTTATCTCACTTTGTTTTGAAAACTTCTATATCTTTGTATTTTAGTCTTCTATGCATAAGTTTTGAACCTCAATGCATTTAGTATTCAAAATTTCAATCAAGAACTTTGACACACCTATTTAATAGTTAAATTTCTCTTTTTACACCACATAGACTTTCTAAATCTCAAAAAAATTGTTTTATAAAATTTTGTCCATATGCAAAAAAATTCTCATTCCCTTTCAAGCATTCAAGTTCAATTTAGTAGTCTCTAAACTTTCATGTCTCTCGTGTAAGTTAAAAAAGTTAAGAGTTTTCATCTTGAGTGAACATGATAAATAAGTAGCTTTTTCTCTTCTTCTTCAAATTTGAGAGGATAGTTTATGAATTTTAACACGAGAGTGACTCATTCCTTCTTCAAAAGTTACTCAAATTTGATCTAAATAATTTGAAACAATCTTACGCTTCATACAATATGAAACCACTTTGTATCTTAATAATTTAAATAGTATTAAGACTTATAAGTACTAATTTTGCTTTGAATACATGATTTCCGTTGTAATGGTACCTCCTTGATCATCACAGAGATCAAATATACTTTGTATGATGGGATTACCACTAAAAATTCACAACTAATAAAATTTCACCTTATGTCTTTGACTTTACCTTTCGCATAGTTAAGGGATGGTATAGAGCTCTTTGTAGAAGAAATATTCATGCACTTACATGGAATGAAGCATGTTAAATCAATTGAAATGATCTCTAATCATTATTCAACCCCTATGGAATTTGAATCAATGAGAAATAAATATGTTTTTTCTACGAAATTTCTCTTTAAAATCACAAAACATTATTCTACTGAGATATTTCAACAACATTTGAAAAAAATTGTCACTTAAATCTCTCTAGACAATCAATGAAACCAGTGAATTATTTTTGCAAATTATTTCAATGAGGAAGACAGATAAATCCTTGAAAGAATATAATATTTTTAGTTCAAAAATGACATTCGATCAAAGAAATTTGAAATTCCTAGAATCGGTGTTCTAGGCACAAAGAAGACCTCAAAAACATTAAGAAATAAATTCTCCTTCAAATTACAATGAAATATTAAAAATTGAGATGATGCCGATTGGTAACAATATTTTCCATCTTTCCAAAATAGTTTGACAACTTGAGATTGCTCCATTTATTTTCTAAGAACAAAACAATACAGTCTGATGGTGTAGAGGATGACGAGTTATTTAGAGCAAGTAAATGGTTACATTGAGTTTAGTTTGAGGAATTAAATGAATGAGAGAAGTCATGGAGAGTCTGAGAACCTAACAAAGCATGACACTTCTTCTTGGAGACCATACTTCCACCCTTTCTCTAGATGGCATAAAATTACACAATGGGAGTATAAATAGTGTATAAATGCAAAGATGACAGTGCTAGTTGTGACCAACCAAGAGTATCTTTTAAGTCAAGAATATTATACTTAAGGATTTGGAGTGGTGATGACAATATTGAAGACTTGAATAGACTCTCGAATGTTTTCGGGAATTAACAACCTCAAATTCATCTAGATAACACATCAACTAGCCCATTTACAACAACCTTACACTATACCATACAAACTTAGAAAGCATTTTTATCACAAGTTGCCTACAAAAACATTACTACTCCTTAGAATATGTTAAAAAAAAAAAAAAACAAGTGAAAGGAGGAGCAAAAATTACTTTTTCTTCCATTGTTTAAGAACTCTGTCTGGGAGAGAGAAAAACTACCTTACTAAAATGATGAGAACTTCTTAATCACACCTCCTTTTGACAAAATAATTTTTTCACATGAATTATAAGTGAATTTAATCCAAAAATTTATCTTATGATTTATCTAAACACTTATGTATATTTTTTTGACACCTAAGAAGTTCAGGTGGTCTGTATGGACCTTTCTCAAAACTCGGTCTTGCAAAAAGTTGAATATCTTGCTCAAATGACCTCCTTGAGACCTGAAATTTTGCATGGAGCTCAAAGAAACCTTTCTCCACCATATAACATGATTGGTTTGACAAATATATCCATACATTTATCTATCCAATCTCATTTGTCTCAACATGTATTGTGAGTTCTCAAGGCCACTTTTTGTGCACTTTTGAATTTTGAATATAGGAGATAGTGAACCTTTTTCCTAATCACACATGTTGTACAATATATTCCTAGGTTGTACCCATGCTCACATGACCTTTCTATGACCTATACCAACTTCTCACATCTAATCAAGCACCGGGAAAACCCTAAATGGGCCCGTTTCAAATGCAATTTCCACTAAATTACTGATACACTATGCGAGACTTCTTACTCATGCTTGCAACACTATTACTGAATTGAATACTCTTTCACTCTTTACTTTCCATTAATTCCATGTGACATCAACGACAAAAGCATGAATAGAATAGGATGTAATTAAAAAATCAATCCGATCAGTTAAAACCCAAACTAACTTTGAAATTCTTACTTTACATGAATGTAGTATTTAAAAAATTAGATGGAATTGGAACAATATCAAATAATCCAAAAAAACATGTCGAATGTCCTGAACTTAGCTGCAGTACAATCCCCTAGAACATGTGGTAAATAATCATAATTCAGGGTAACATATTGCATTTAACTCTAGATCTAGATTACACAATAAATGAACCCCGCTACAATTCCTGGACATAATATAATCGGATAAGGGATATTTACCAATTATAAGTTCACATTGAAATCATCTAAGCCAAAGATAATTCTGTAAATAAATTTACCAACTAAAACGAAATCCAAAGTATTGAAGATCGATATCCTAAGTCATTTAACGAACTAGCTGGGCATATTATTGTAGCTCAAACCCTCTATAATGCAGGAAATTGAGGTAAAATTACACCTTATTATCTATTTCATGGACCTAGAGATAAAACGAAGACATATAGTAGAAGATTATTTGGAGTGGCATTGAATTGTATGGAAAATTCCAATGAAACTAACCCCACAACATTTTTTTCTCAAAAAAATCCTAAACTTCACATATTACAACGTCCATAGTGACAAAAATCTGTGGGGATACCACAAAAAAAGCCCTCGCGTTTCAAAAAGACCAAAACAAGAGTATTTTATCTAACCGAAGCAGAAGCAACACCAAACCGAAATGCAAATGATGGATGGAAGACAATATGCAAACCCCAATACTCTGTTTACATATGGGCATTACGGATTACGGATTTTAAAATACTGCTAACTCTATTTTATCCACCAATCCCGAAATCAGCCACATTGCCTGAAGAACACGCGACATAGATGGTGAAGAATCAAGTGTACGTCAACATCGCCTGCAGTTCATTTCCATCTGTCCGATGAATGCAACGTGATAAAAATGGAGAGGTTCTTTCTCACTTGAAGACGCAATTAGGTGTAACTATCTGTTAGTTTGTTAGCTTGGACAGTTGTTTGTCTATTTTCTAAGATTAAATAATAGTTATATTATTGTTGAGAATGAATAAATTATTTTATAATTATTGATTTTCTTTAGTGACACCTTGCAACCAAAGTTGTTATAGTTGTTAAGTTGTTATGTATCTCAGCGGTCGATAGAGAATCAATTCGGCCGTTGTTTTTCAATGAGAGTAGTATAAAAGGAGGTCATTGGGCATTTTGAGAAAACAAGTTTGGAGAAGCATTTACTAGTGCTAGCAAATGAGTTTGTAAGTTTGTAGTGATAGCAAACAGTCTTGCAGTGTTAGCAAGGGCGCAGTGATAGTGTTAGGGATAGTAATGGGGAATATCGGTAGAAGTTGGGAGATTGTCGGAGTTACGCAGAAGAGGCAATGAATTTTTGTATCTATTAATTTGCTGAAGTTAATATAATTCCTCATCGTAGAACTACTTTTCCCTTAGGGGCTTTTGCGGGGACAATTTGTCTAAAAATATTGTGTTCTTTGTGTTGCACATTTCTTTCCATATTTTTATTAGTGAACTTGCAGTTGTGTTATTTTTCAATATTAGTTGTGAATTAGTTTTCAGTAGTTAAATAATCTTTTAAGATAGGAAATTAATAATCAATGACTGCAATAGAATTTTCACACTATCAATTATTAAATTAATTTATGTCATTTTAAATTTATTTTATATTTTAATTCAATTCTTTATTTACAATTTTTCTCTATAAGAATCTCAAGTCATAAATATATTATTTAAATTTTAGAGAATTAGATTTTTGATAATGATGAATGAAATGGATAATACTTCTCATAATCTTAGAAATAAGCAAGTTGATTACAACTAAATGTTTAACAATATTTCTAAAGCACATTAAAATATAGTTCTTCTTTGTAATTAACCTTATTTGTTGAGTTTACTTATTAAACTATCATAGTGAATAGGTTAATACCAATTTTTTAATTGATTTAGATTTCCGAGAATATATCTACTAGATTTTATATGTTCTCTTGAAATTTTATCATTTTTAATAGTTATACTATCCACTTTATCTAAAATTGGTAATTTATTCCTTAGTCCCCTTCACAACTAAAATATTCGTATTCCGATACAATATTTACACTAGGTAAAAATATTGGAGACTCTGTTAGGGACATTTAATATTATTTCTTCCTTTAAAATTTTCACACTCATCTTTTTATGTGATTTCTAAACTTTGCTGGTTAATGACCATTACAGGTCGGTAAGATTAATTCCCTAGGTTACCTTAGTATTCACTAGTCAATCATATTTATATTTCTTTTTGAATAAATTTTTATATGTAGCAAAATTCCTTAGCTATAGTTCAAATAATGCCTTATGACACAAGAAACTTGTGACTCATCTATGCAGTGTCTTACAAAAGGAAAATCCTTAGAAAATATCTTGCAACACCACTTTTTAGATTACCTTGATATTCCAATTTAATATGCTAGACTAGGAAAAAAATTCTTGTTATTTTATCCATAAAATTTATTACCTCAATATACAGGCTATTATCCTTAAAATTGAAAAAAACAGTAATGGAATTTCTATACAGGCATGGGTCTCTTATTCCTTATGATGAATCAACACCTTGGTATAACTTATATGATTTTTGAACATACAACCAATTTCGTATTTTTATTGCACAATTAATTTCTTTCAATTGATGAGACATTTTGTCAAAAATAATGCCAACCTAATTTTGGTAGCCTAGTTTATGATCTTTGGGATAAAAATGAATCCATTGCTGAATAATTGTTTTGGTTTATTTTATTTTATCATAAAATTATTGCCCCCATAAGATCAATAGCCATTTTTCTTTAGCTTGGTTGAAGATGGTTCTACCTAGTTTTCACAAACAAATTGCACTTACAAAAATCAATAGATATTTATATTGACATAGGTTTTAATAGTTTCTCACATAGAAATTCACAAAATTTAGTTTTTGTCATATATATTTTCTTTACCATGACAAGTTTAAAAAAAAGGTCTTTTTAACTCGATATTACGGTTTGAGAGGAAATCTTCAACAACCTTTTACAATAATATTTTCTCAAAATTAAATAACTAACTTATGTTCTAACTTCTCTAAAATAGAGCTTCCACAAATATAACTCAAGACTTATAATTCTAACGCATGTTTTGCATGCATAAAATAAACTATTTTATATTATTTGACTTTCACTATGTATAAACAATACAAATCTAATTAAATATAATCTATATGCTAAAGCTAATCTTATCTTTCGAACAAGTTATGGACTACATGAAATACTCAGAATGTTGTTTGTTAATCATAGTCTTCATGCATATTCCAATTTTAATTTCGACATTGAATGTTTCATTATTATGGAGCCAAGTTTATATTTCTAGATCTTTCATATTTAAAAAAACAAAATCCCAAACAACTTCATAAATATTCAACAACTTCTTCTTTTTCCAACGCTTTATTAAAGATATAAACAAACTAATCTTGGGATCTACAAAATTTAGTAATTTTTTCTTTATTTTTAACCAAATCCCTGATGAAATGATACCTCATATCAATATGTTTTGTCCCCTTGTATTGGGAAGAAGCAATAAAATCATCTTACTACTTGCTTCTCTTGTATTTTGTTCAACTTGAAAAGAATTTGAAATTGGATATGTGAATCCCATGGCTGATTGAATTTTGAAATAGAAATCTTTATCCAAACAAGGTAATGGTTAGTGTCATGATAATCAATTAGGATAAAACAATAATAGTGAGAGTAAGGAAGGATCGAGAAAGAATAAAGAATAGGCAACCCAAACAAAATAAAATAATTGGATCGAGAATCTCACTTGCATGCATGCACGAATGAATGATTATTATTAAGAAACCATAATTTGGTATTATTTAAACAACCCCAACAATATGCACTTTCCTTATCTATTTCAAATTAACAGGCCTCAATAGGATGCATACGCGTAACATTTTATACCAACTTGAGGCCAATCCAACTAAATCTTGGCAGCCATTCAAATTCCTTTTGTGCCCCTCTATTTAATTGAATTCTTTTATTGTTGGTTTTTTATTTGAGGAGAGAGCGAGGACAAATTTGAATATGGTTTCAATTGTTATTGGGATTCAAAAAAGAAATAAAGAAGAGAAGAAAAGTGTGTATGCATATCGTCTTGCCATTATTATCCCAGAATCCACCACCAGAGATGAAATCAACCTTCCACTCTGCACCCAAATTCCTACCTAATTATTTTTTTGGAATTTCAATTGTCTTTGAGAAGAAACTACTACATGTATAATTGCTGACACCATCTCTCTCCGTAGCGAAGGCTACAACTTCATTTTCCTTCTCTTTATTTTTATTTCATTTGTTGTTCTATTGATTAACATATTGAAAATTACCTTTCTTTCTAGCATCCCACTTACATCTCTACAAGATTTGTATCTTTCACTCTTCCTCTACGTGAAACCCTCTGTTTATCCATTCTCAACCCAATTTTTAATTTAACGAATTTTGTGCTCCTCGACTTCCTCGATAATTGAGCATCCCCTAAATTGTTTTTGCGCGATTGGAAAACATACATTAATGGATATGAAAAGATGAAATAGAATAAAAATATATATGAAAAAATGACTACAACGAAGAATAGCGATTACTCAAGAATTTGAACTTAAGAAAGGCCTATCGGCCAATTATTTTATTACAAATAAATATGAACAATAACTTGGACAATAATTATTTGGTTAGTAATTTCTATGAATAAATTAAATTTGTATATTAGAAAGAAGCTAATAAATTTTAACAAATAAAATGTATTGAAGGGTTTTTCATTTTTCTCAATTATAAAATACTTTTAAATTTTTTTAACTTATTTACCTCTTGTGTATGTAAAACATACACAAATCATTTTACCTATCCCCTTTTATTAAGTATTAATAAACCTATGCAAAATTTTCCCCATAGTTAAGAAAAAAACAAATATTAAAGATAGAATATTAGAAATAATAAACACTTAAAATGTATCGTTATAACTTCTTTCTAAATGGATTCCAAGGAAAGGTGTAAACGACATTTAACCTCTCCCATTTTTTTGGTCTAGCCATTAAGAAACAAAATAAGTTTATTTAACTTTGTAGGGTCTTTTATTCAAAGAGAGTTAAATGGTCTTGTTAGTACTAAGCAGATTAAGTTTATTTAACTTCTATTCAAAGAGAATTAAATGGTGCGAATGTACAACTTGTGTCTATTGTTCAGACAAAATAGAGTTGAAAGCACAAAACAAACATGAGTTACATTGTTATTTTCTTCTTAAAGAAAAAGATAACAAGTAGAACTTTTATTCTTAGAAGAAATGAATTACAATGATAAAATGGTTGTCGATATCAAGCATGTGATATGTAAACTATACACAATAAGAGTAAGATTTTATATGTACAGTTTCCATAATAAGAGAAGGTTAACGCCTACAAAAACAATGTTCTAGGAACACGCTAAAACTTAACACTTAACCCGAAAATTGGGACTAATTTTTTTGTTTAAGTTCAGAAAAGGCTACGAGGCTACTTAACCCTTAAGGTACATTAAATTAACTTACACCACTAAACTCAAATTTATGATTGATAGGACAGGTCTAGTTAAAATATTAAATAATTAAATTGCTTTACCTCTAAGGTTGATTCATTAAAAGTCAACTAGGAATGTGCCTGAATTTAACTTACTTAGTTTAATGTTTTCTCCTCTTTAATTAATGTTCAATCCTAAAATGGTTAACCTCATTCTTAATTAATTTAGTTTCATTATCCCCAAAGCTTAAGATCCTTTCTTATTAAATTCCTAAAACATACTAAGAATTAATAAATTCTCTGCACCCCAAGGCAATTAAATGGCCCCATTCACCCATCTACACATACCCTTAAGGAGTTAATTTAAAACATCAATAAAATATACATTCCTACCAAACAAAAGTAGGGTTGATCCTCCACCCTTAGATCAAATCAATCTTGGCCACTACATCCTAGGGTTTCAGACTAACCCTAAAAATCATAAAGCATTCTTATTAAAACCTTACTTTATTTTAGTCTCCTCATTTGGTCTATTTTTTTGGTTAAAAATGTAGGTTGGAGAAGAGGAAGCCATGGGAGCAAGAGAGGAAGAACTATAGACGAGTCTACAAGGAGATCAAGCTTATATTAGTTTAGATTATAGTTTTATTGTTGTTATTACTTTCCTTCAAATATTGGGAGGGGTTTCCTCAACCAATCTAGTTTTGTTTCAAAACTATGTGTATTTGGGTTCTCTATTTGGGGCAAACCCTACCCTAGAATTAAAAATGAGAAGGAATATTTTTAATCTACAATTTGTAGGTTTAATTGTTTTATACAATAAGATTTGAGCATTATTTGATTGTTGGTAATTTCTTAGTTAAATTTACAACTTAAAAATTAGTATATACCAGTTAAATTTGTTACATAGGCGTGGATCCAAGAAGTTCTTCCGTAAGTGACAGAACTACCACCCAAAGTAGGCCAGTCATCCTGGGACCGCCGCCCTACCTAGGTGACAAACCATGAACCGCCGCCTTACTGAGCAACGGTTATGAGACCTCCGCCTTGCAGTGAATGGCGGTTAGGAGACAACCACTTTGTAAGGGCGGTGGTCTTGTTTCTTAGAAATAGAACCTAAAAGTCTGATTATTTCCAAAATAAAAACTACTAAAATGTATAAAAATGCATTGAACTTGATTTTATGCACTGAAGTTTCTAATTTTTTTATTTCATTCCATTTGTCCATTTCTTAGTTACAAATTACTTATTTAAAGCATTTTTGAATCTAATAGTAGAAATAACAACTACAATATCTAATCTATTTTATTTAAGTAAATTTATTTCAATTTCAAGAGTATAAAGGATCTAAATCTACTACTAATATTATTATTTGTTTACTACAAAATGCAACATATTAATGTAACAACATAATTCGAGTTTCATTTCCTCTTTCCATTTTCACTACAACTCATATGTCCAAAATAACTACAAAAAATTTGTTATACATTCAAGTTTACTAAGCACACATTTTAACATCATACAACTTCTATATTCATTCTTTCTCTTTTACCATAAAAATATTTCACAATGAAAGTAAACTTACTTTTCCCATTGAGCATAGCTCATTTCTTTTAAACGAAGAATTTCTTTTCTCACAATACAACCAAAACATTAAATACAGAGAATTACTTTCTTTTCTTTTCACAAAACTAACTCTACAATACAAATCTTTCTTATTTATTTATTTTTTTTCTTTCATAATATAATAAAAATTTAATAACAAATATTTTAATGCAAATTTCCTTCACAAGATCAATACAATGTCTTCCACTTGAAGTGGGAAATCATACAATAATGTAAACTAAAATGAAATACAATATTACAAGCTCCTCCACTCTAAGTATGAATAACAATAAGGAAGTTTTATTATAAGAAGGATTTTCTTAGGGACTCCACAAAAAGCTCCAAGCTTCACAACACCAACAAGAGAGCTCCTTCATGATATGCTTGATCCAAAAAAAAATGGGGAGAGACAATACTTTCTTCCTAAGCAAAATATCCAATGAGGTGGAGAATTCATTCTCCTCATTGGCCCCTGAGCCCCAACCAAATTACAATGAGAGGTGATTTCAACACATGGTAACAATAAATTTGCACAACACAAAACCAAAAATTTCACAACCATTCAAAGCACATTCAACTAAACTTCAACACAAGAAGGAAAAACAACAAAAATAAACAAGGCTTAAAAATGAAAGCCAAAAGAGCAAGAACCTATGGGGAGGCAACTTATGCCTCCCAATGGGAAATGGGTTCCCACTTAAAAACCTCGATGCATATCTCAACTCCCCTACATACTCTTATTCATCCCTCAAGTACCTCTTATGCCTCCCACATACTCTTATGCCTCCCTCATACTCTTATGTCTCCCTCATACAAGAACAAGTAATAAATGTAAGGATTCCTTGTCAAAGGTGGGGCACCCAACCCAAACTCCCTCCAAAACATGAAATAACTATTATGCCTCCCTACATGAATTCTACTTTTAGTCACCTCCTACACCACACTTAGGAAATCTACCCAATCACCCAACAAGCATTCCAAAACAGTCAAAACTAACAAATACATATGTAGAAATAAAGGAAAACATAAGGAAGAGTAAAGCTCCTACCTTTCCATACTAGAGCTTGTTCCAAGAGTCAATCTCCAAGATCCTTCAAACCTAAGAAATCACCAATAAATTCCCACAAAGATAACAAGCTCTTCAACTCCTCTAACTCCCAAAGCTGCAAGAACACAAAATAATGCAGTAACCCCAAACAAGCAAAATAACTTCAATAAATAGAAAAGGGAGAGAGGAGGAGGATGTGGCTCCAAGTAGGATGCAGCCTCATTTCCTCTCCACTCCACATCACCCTAGTCAACCCCATACTCCAAATAACAATTAATAAGTGGTTGAAGAAATGACATTTTACTTACACAAATAATCTAAGCCCACACCCCTAAGGACAAAATTTATTTCAAGAAAGAAAGTGCAATAAACATTGTACCTTTTAATCTTCCCAAAACACCTAATAGGGTTTATTTTTGACCCCCCAACCCATAGGTAGGTTTGGAATAGAAATTTAAAAGGTGTGGGACAAGTCTGAATTGTCCTACAAGCCACTAAAATTGTCCCCCGAGGCCAAATTCTAATTTCCATGAAGGGGTAGAGTGTACAACACTTAAGATCCCTAAGAACTCAACTTACAACACAAAATCCAAGAGAAATCTACTCTAATAAATGAATTTCTTTGGTCACATCTATAATTAGTTTAGGACAAGATTAAATTAGCTTTATTTAATACATTGCAACCCATTAATAATAAAGGGGTTAAATACATTAACCAAATTCCATATAATTAATACAATGAATGAAATAACTAAAAATCACATACTAACATCAATTAAAGGAAAAATAAATAAAAGATAAAACATAACCCCTTGGTCACAATTTCCCCCTAACAATAATTCAAACACACACACAAATACATGTTGCCATGGTGACCCTTGTTGAATTCACCTAGAATTCTAATTTGGCTGGTCTCCAATACCCCCATTGTTTGTTGTGAATAAATTTACCTAAAAAATACATAAATACCTCCTTCAACCTCATGGCCACATTAAAAACATCTATGACAAACTATACAATATAGGTCCAATATCATCTATATACAAATCAAATATCATCTAGGAAAATATGATATCATTTAAAATTTCTAGCAACATTTCTATTCTACATTTCATCCATGTCAAAATGATCACAACATTAGTTCAATTGTCAAAGCCTACAGTGTGGAAAAGATATCGCATGTCGAAATATATATAGTAATTTCAATCATCATATCAACATCAATAAAAATGTCTCTAATGATCCAAACACATCATATATGAATTGAAATGAACAACATTCTAATATATCTAACATCTAAAATCATGCTAAATCAAAAGCTACAATAATATCCATATGTGTAGTTGATATTATCGAAATCAATAACAAAAAGGTGTCGAAAGGAAGTTGGCACTACATCCCTCTCCCCTTAGACTCAACTTCCTCTTGGAATTCAATGGAAAAAGTGTGGAAATTGAACTCGTAGTAATGTAGCATCCTCCCATGTAGCCATAGTCTCATCATATTTGTCTCACTTCACCCAAACCTAGTCAATCTCTCTTCTGGAAGGCCTAGGGCCCAGCGCTCTATAATATAGATCAGAAATATATCTCTTAAGCATAGAACATGAAACAAATCATGGACGTGAGAAATCCTATGTGGAAATGCTAGACAATAGGCCAAGGGACCAATGTGCTCCAAGATATCAAAGGGACCCATAAAACTAGGACAAAGCTTGAACCTTTTCCATAACGGAAAGGGATCTTATGCGGTCGACATGAACAAACACCTTCGTGCCCACCTCATAACTACAATCTATCCTATGCTGGTCCACATCTTCTTCCTATCATGTGCCTCCTATGATCTCTTCACGATAAGGAAAACCTGCTGCTCCATGTCCCGCACTAACGTTGAAGAGAAACCCTTTCGTAACATGTCCCAACTCGGAGGTGTCATGCACTCCCTTTCATATAATGCACGAAAAGTTGTGATGCCTATCGAACTCTAGAAACTATTATTGTAGGAAAACTTCACCAAGTACAAATACTCCTCTCATCTCATTTGGTGATCCATAATGTACATCCTAAGCATGTCCTCTAAGATTTGATTCAACAAATTAGTATAGCTAGTCTGTCTCGGGGTGATATGTTGTGTTGTGCTGAAATTGATCGTCATCCTGGAAGCATGTTACATGCTGGTCCAGAAGTGAGAAGTGTACAAAGGATCTTCCATGGAATCTGTGTAATATGACGATCTTATCAAGATATACCCGTGCCACTACACTAGCTATATAGGTGGTCTTCACTGGAGAAAAATGAGCCACTTTTGTCAATTTATCCACTGTGACCATGATGGCATCATGGTGGTATCTCAAAGTCGGTAACCCAACAATGAAGTCCATGGAAATAGTGTCCCACTTCCACTTCGGTATAACATGAGGAAAAAGAAGGTAAAGCTGGATCGATGGTCAGCCTTCACCCTCTAACACTCTAAATAGCATGACACAAATTGAGCCATGTCTCTTTGAAGTCCCCTCTAATGGTACAACTTTCTCAAGGTGGAGGGCATCTTCTTCACCCTAGGGTGGGCAGAATAAGGTGCACGATGAGCCTTTGAAAAAACATCCTATCTCTATCCTCCATCTCTAGGAACATATATCCAACCTCGTAATCGAGAATACCATCTTCTCGTAATTAAAAACCATAAAATATCCCCTCAAAGGGTATCTGGAACTCAATCTCTACTTTGGATGCAACGTAGAAACTATCATGAGAAAGCTACTACAAAATCTTGCTCACGTAAATTTGTAGCCTTTGAAGTAGCCATAGCCACATGTTTTTGTCTACTCAAGGCATCTATAACTAGATTCTCCTTCCCCTTCACATGCTCTATCTCCATATCGTACTCACAAAGTAACTCCATCCAACACCGCATGAGATGAGCACTAAGATTGTCTTTGCGAAGAGGCGCGGAGACTCAAATGATCGATCCTGAGTGTAAGTCGCTAGCCAAGAAGGAAATGTCTCAACCGCACAAAGGTGTGCAAAACTAATACTAGCTTAACATAATGAGTCGGTTAATTGAGCTTGTAATCCTTTAGTTTATGAGACTCAAAAGTAACCACTTTTCCCTCTGCATCAACACACCTCCAAGTCCCGCCAAAGAAGCATCTCGTACAAACGTAGAACTCACCCTATGGATCGACACTATGATGAGCAATTCCTTCGGTGTCTGAAGGCCTTCTCACATCTATCGACCATAGAAACTTCTTCCCTTTCCACTTAAGGGAAGTGATGGGTTCTTGTGCAATCTAATAAAAGTCTGAGAAAATCCCCTATAATATCCTACCAAACCCATGAAACTACGCACCTTGGTCACAATAGTGGGTGCTAGCCAATCCATGATAGATTAAATATTGGAAGGATCGATTGTGATAGATTCCCCATAAATAATTCATCCCAAATACTACACCATTGTTTGAAATAACGAACACTTATCCAAGTTCTCATAAAGATGTTGCTCACGAAGACATTGAAGAACTGGTGAAGGTGATCCTCGTCTTTGCTCACATGTATGTGAGTAAATCAAAGTATAATCAAGATAGATGAGCATGAAGTGATCTAAAAATTTCTGAATACACCATTCATCAACCTCATGAACACTATGGAGGCATTCATTAGAACAAAAGGTACCATTGTGAATGCGTAGTGGCCATATCTCGTACGGAAGGCGAGTCTTATGAATATCTACCTCCATGATCCTCAGCTAATGATAACCTAACTTAAGATCTATCTTGGAGAAAATTGTGGCCCCCTTCATCTGATCAAATAAATCATCAATGTGTGGAAGGGGGTAATGATTCTTAATCGTTACTTTGTTCGGATGCGATGTAATCAATACGCAACCACGAAGATCCATCCTTATTCTTCACAATAATCATCGTTGCACCCCAAGGGAATACACTAGTATGGGTTAGGACTTTCTCCAGAAGGCCCTCAAGATGTAACTTGAGCTCACCGATCTCAAGGGTATTCATCGATAAGGTTCTCATGAGATAGGCTCTGTGTGCCGGAACTAGATCTACAAGGAAATATATCTCACATGGGGAGGTAACCCGGTAGCTCTCATGTAAAAACATCATACAACTCTCTCAAAATGCAATGGTTTGTCATCGCTAATCGACACTATGATAATTCTTCATTGGGAACTCCTCGCTATGATTATTTACTAATGCACAACTTTTAGTTTGGTGGATGTAATATGGAAACACAATAACAAACATAAAACAAAAATACCATAGACTATGACAAGAAGGAATGATGATAAATCTAAAATATCAGTGTAAATTATAATATCAACATGAAATTGTTACAATCTCACCCATGAGGTACTTCAAGTGTTATTGACTTCACTTGCCTTCCAACAATAACTATGGGAGAAACTTCACAATTACACCTCTTAATGGCTTTTTAACACACCTTCAAAATGATGGCTTCCTTTATACGATTACTCATACAATATTTCTCACTACTTACTTCTATGCTTTGAATGAGGGGGTGGCCTCTCTATTTATAAAATTCTAGGCTTATCCATCTTATCTCTAAGATAGGATAAGAAATCGACTCGAAGAATCATATTCGATACCTTAACTCTTATCTGTACATGTAAGTTTATATTTTAAGATAAGAAAAACCTTATCATTTCACATGGGTTCCACATTTTTAGACTTTTTACAAATAAATACACAAAATATTTATGACCTCACTCCTTGTCCTTATTACCAATATAATATTTCTAATTCCTAATCATGTAGACCCTACTTCTATACTTACCCTAACTTCAACATTTTAACATTATCGAACCACTTACAACAAATATTTACTTTTTACCACAACATTCCTATTGTGCTTTTGACTATTACCATACTATACATTATTGGTGGTGTCATATACGGCAGCGCCGTTATCTTCTATCGAATGCTACTACCGATTATACTTAACAACATACTATTCCTAATACACACATTAATGAAATAAAAATTACGGAGGAAAATTTTAGTGTCAACATCTTCCCCATTCCTAGCTTCTACTCGGTCCTTGGAGTAGACTATTTTGGTGCATGGAAAATCTTTAACTTGTCATGGTTGACCGATTTCGTAATGGGAGTGCCATCCAATTCCTTGATTGGTATGTACCATTTTCATGCATAGCTACTATTTTGTATGGCCCCATCCTTTTTGGAAGAAATTTTCTTTGTCTTCTTTTTTTGTACCTAGAATCATATACTAGAACCAAGTCATTCACATGAAATGGAGACCAATAGATATTTTGATCAAAGTATTCCTTCGCTTCATTTTCTCCTTATATCTTGTATCTTTCGCTATTTCCCTCATTTCCTCTATCAAATGAAGATGTACCAACCTTTCTTTTACTGAATCACTTTCATCCATCCTTTCATTTTTCATAACTCTCATAGTAGGAATATCAAACTCAATAGGAAGAACTGGATCAATGCCATAAGCCAACTGAAATGGGGAGTATCCTATTGCTGACTTTGATGTTTCCCTATATGCCCACAATGCTGCATGAATCCTTTTATCCCACTTATGTACCTGCAAGGCTACATCTTTTGCTAGAATTTGACACAACACAAAATTTGTTCATTCCACCTATCCATTTGTGCTTGGCTTATATGTTGTTTCCTTCTTTGCTTAATAGAAAGCTTGTTGACTAGGGCTTCTACCACCTTATTAATTAAGTTTCTTCCTTGATCTATTACAATTTCTAATGGGCAACCAAATATGGTGACAAATGCATTCATATATGAACCTTTCCGCTTCATCCATGGAAGTTGTTTTCAATGGCCTAGCTTCAACCCACTTGGTTAAATAATCTATGGCAACTACAACATACTTATTTTGGCATGGGGTAGTTGGAAGTGGACCGACAATGTCTATTCCCCACTTCTCAAAGGGACCAAGTGGAGGAATGGGGCATAATGGAGCTGATAAAGTCTTATGGTTACCATGTGTTTGACAAATATCACATGTCTTACAATAATTATAACAATATCTAAAAAGAGTGGGCCAGTGATAACCTACATCCAAGATCCTTCTTGTTGTAAGTTGTCCAGAGAAGTGTCCTCCACATGTACCATTATGGAATTCTTCTATCAGCTCCTTCCCTTGATCATGTCCAACTGCCTTCTTGTACTATCCATCAGGTCCTATTCAAAATAATACTCCATGCAGAATAGAATATGGATGACTGACTTGAGTAATATTCCTCTTAGTATTTGCATTGGCACCTTCAGGAAACTTGAATTCATTCAGATAATTCCAAATATCTATGTATTCACTAGGGATTTTGTCAAGGGATAACAATATTGCATCTTGAAAATCATCATCATCACAAGATGAACCTAAACCCTCATAGGCTTGAGAGAGTGCATCTGTATTGACATGATTCTTTCTGGCCTATCTATAATATCAAATTCAAATTCTTATAGCAAAATTATCCATATTGCTATCTCTCTCGATGGGTTAGGCTTATTTACAATATATTTTAGAGCCTGATGATCTTACAACTATAAATTTCTACCCTAGCAAGTAATTTCTAAACTTTTTTATAGCAAAAATGATAGCTAGAGCCTCTTTTTCTATTACAGTATAATTTACCTCAGCACTGCTCATTTGTTTGCTCCCAAAATAAACTAGATGATCATTCCCATTTTCATCCTTTTGGCTCAGAGTACTTCCTAGTGCTACATCTGAGGCATCAGTATACACAATGAATGGCTTGCTCCAATCTAGATTCTTTAAAATAGGTGAAGACACCAGGGCTTCCTTTAGTTGTTCAAAGGCTTCACGCACCTTATTTCCTTGTTGATAAGTAACATCCTTCTTCAAGAACTGGGTTAGTGGCTATGCAATCTTTGAGAAATTCTTGATGAACCTTCTATAGTAATCCACATGGCCTAAAAATGATCTCAACTTACTTCTATTCATAGAAAATGGTAACTCTTTGATTTTGAAACTTTATAGGATCGTACCAATACCATCTCTGGATACAACATGCCCTAAAAAACTCCTTTAGAACATCTAAAGACACACTTTATAGGGTTTAGTGAGGATTTTTCATCATCTAACCTATGAAATGCTATCTCCATCTGGTGCATGTGGTCCATCTTGCTCCCATAGATGCAAAAATCATCCAAAAATACTCTGATGAAGTTCCCAATGTAGGGTTCAAACACCCTATTCATCAAATTCGGAACATTACCGGAGCATTACACAACCCAAAAGGCATAACTCTATAAGAAAATATTCCCCAAGGAGTGGTGAACATGGTCTTCAACTAATATTTCTCTCCTATATGAACTTGGTTGTATCTGCTATATCCATCAGCAAAACTATAGCACTCCTGGCCAACTACTTCATCTAAGATCTGATCTAAGAATGGAAGAGGGTAATGATCCTTATTTATTGCCTTATTGAGCTTCCTATAATCAACACAAATGCGTATCTTCCCATTATTTTTTATTGAGATCACAATGGGAGAAACCCATTATGAATTTTCCACAAAGAAATATGAATCTGCATCAAGACTTATCTATTAATTCTTTTACTGAGTCTCGGAAAAATTAGGATTCATTGTATATGGCATTTGATTTATAGGCTTAACACCATCTACCAACTCAATAGAATGTTCTACCCAACTTACTTGATGGAGTTCCTTGTAATCAAAAGTGAATAGGTGTATGTACCTTCGAAAGAGCTAGAGGTAGCATTCCTTCTCACTCTCCATCACAACATCACCAATCTTTATTTGTTGGAGATGATCATCAATTTCTTCTTCAGATAATTTTATGGGTTCATGAGTCGGTGTTCTTTGGAAGGATATCCATGACCAAAACATCAACCTCACTTTCTTCATCTTCTGTGTCCACTTCACTGGTACTAGAGTAATCAGAGGATGTCTAATCATCAGTTTCATCACTTGAATCCATAGGTTTTACCTTATAATGCTGAGGGATCACATTTATCTTCACCCTCTCTCTACCACGTCCAAGTGTCATGAAGCCTTCATTCCATTAGTTTCTTGTATGAACTCTCCTTAGCCATGGTCTTCCCAACAACATTTGGTATACAACAGTACCATTTTTCATCACCTAAAATTCTACCACACATACAACACCCATAATAGATATTGCCAAATTTGAAACAACACCTTCTGGTTTAGTTTTTCCCTTATTTAATGACCTTAACATAAGTGTTGAGGGGCGATCAATTTTTAAACCCAACATATTCATTAGAGACTCGGTCATTACATTAACTACAACACCTCCATCAACTAAGACATCATGAATTGAAATACCATTACATAATACCTCATCTTGTAGAGCGTAGGGATCTACCTCGGCCTCCAAAATAGGGACCTCAACCTCCTTCATTCGTCGAGCATTGAGTCCAGGTTCACAGCTCCCGCCTCTTCTTAGAAGACATAGCCAAGAGTTGACCATATGTAATATTTGCGAGGCCTTTTAGAAAGATCTTCTAAGATGAAGTATGGTCCTTGTTCTGTGAAATCAAAAAATCCTGCATGTTGACAAAATTTCTTCTCCTATGTTTCTTAATAGTTTCTCCTTTCATCTTCTTAGGATCATTTCCATCTTGGTTTTCTTTTTCTTTCTTTCTTTTTGTTACAAACACATATGCTTCATTATTTATGCTCTTATCTACTACATCAAAAGAATTCACAGGTCCTTTTCCTTTATCATTATCTCTTGTACCAGATGTAGAAGCTCTATCTAGACAATTATATTTATAATGACCATTTTTATGACAACCATAACATTGAACTTCAAAAATATTTATTTTTATACCTCTATCTCTTCCCGAGAACTAAATTATTTTCCTTGAAGAAGATTAATAGTTAGTTGGCCCATATTCCTAAGTGAATATTCATACTCAGTAGATGTACTAAGAGAAAGATTTGTGCTCACCGAGAGTGGTTATGGATTTTGGACCAAAGGTGTTGGTGTAGGCTCTACTTTAGCAACAATTTCTTTGGGCTCTTCTTCCATGCTTTCTTCTTACCTTCTTGCAATCTCCTTTGCTTGTTCGAGGGTCACTGAGTGGTCATACTTCACTCATTGTCTAAGATCTAGCTTCATCCCAAGAATGAAGTGCTTACAAAATATTATCCACGACATTCATCAACCCATCCACTAATCCTTCCTTCCGGATCGAGCATCGAGCTTCCTCCTTAGCTCTAGAAACGAGCATGATAATCCCTTATCTTCTCCTTCTCTCCTTCGAGATAGCTTTGTGATAGCAATCATGAGATTTGCATATTTTTTTGTTCACCAAATTCTTCAAGAAAACTTTAAGTTAATAAATCCCATGAGTTTTTCAAATTATTACCTAGTGTTTCAAACCACCTAAGGGCTGAACCATCCAAAAAGGTAGGAAAAATTCAATCCATTGTTCCTTCTTATAAGGCCATTACAAATATAAGATCGTTTAAACTCTTGAATGAAAAAGGAAGCATTTTCATTAGATTGGGCTGAAAAATAGGAATCTTCCCCATTTTCAAAAGTAACCACAGTGAAATACTAACCCACAAGTATAATCAACAAGACTTATGTGCACAAATAATTGGAATCACTATAATAGAAAGTGACTTTACACCTTTCTATAGTAAAATAGAAATGACCATAGTAAACTATGGTAAAACTTGACTTACTGTGGTAAAAATGACTTTACTATGGTAAACACTATTCACGGTAAAAAGTGAAGTTACTTTGCAGTAAATACTATTCATGGTAAAAAGTGACTTTATTGTGGTAAATACTATTCACGGTAAAAAGTGACTTTACTATGGTAAATACTATTCATGGTAAAAAGTGACTTTACCATGGTAACTACTATGCACAATAAAAATAAGGTTACCCTCTAAATGATTTCTGACTAAGTGGGAATATCTCTCCAGAAAATCCACCAACGAGGAATGGTCCCGGCAATGGAACCAAAATGTCATCACCAATCGGCACTATGATAATTCTTCACCAAGAACTCCTCGTGCTATGATTATTTACTAATGCACAACTTTTAGTTTGGTGGATGTAATCTGGAAACAAAACAACAAACATAACACAAGAATACCATAGACTATGATAAGAAGGAATGATGATAAATCTGAAATATCAGTGTAAATTATAATATCAACATGAAATTGTTACAATCTCACCCATGAGGTACTTCAAGTGTTACTGACTTCACTTGCCTTCTAACAATAACTATGGGAGAAACTTCACAATTACACCTCTTAATGGCTTCTTTAACACACCTTCAAAATGATGGCTTCCTTTACACACTTACTCATACAATATTTCTCACTACTTCCTTCTATGCTAAATGAGGGGGTGGCCTCTCGTATTTATAGAACTTTCAGGAATTTCCATCTTATCTCTAAGATAGGATAAGAAATCTACTCAAGAATCATATTCCATACCTTAACTCTTATCTCGTACATGTAAGCTTATATTTTAAGATAAGATAAACGTTATCATTTCACATGGGCTCCACATTTTTAGACTTTTTACAAATAAAATACATAAAAAATTTAAGACCTCACTCCTTCTCCTTATTACCAATATAATATTTCTAATTCCTAATCATGTAGACCCTACTTCTCTACTTACCCTCACTTTGACATTTTAACATTATCGAACCACTTATGAAAAATATTTACTTTTTACCACAACATTCCTATTGTACTTTTAACTATTACCGTATTTATACATTATTGGCATGCATCATACCGGTAATAGTGTTATCTTCTATCGATGCTACTACTAATTATACTTAACAACATTCTATTCCTAATACACACGTTAATGAAATATAAATTACGTAGGAAAATTTTAGTGTCGACAGGTAATCAAGGGATGGTCAACTAGACTCATCCTTAGATCTATCATTAACCGTAACAGTATACATTTGACAACCTCATTGTAAACACCGCTCAATCTACATAGCGGAGATGGTGCAAATAGAAATGGGCCTCCTAACTTCCCTTATCACTGACTCAACTCCTAAATCATTTGTACAAGTAATAGTCTTATGGTAATAGCCCACTCTAGCTCTTTTTGTAGACAACCAGTCCATGCCCAAGATGACACCATATAAACCCAATGGAACGATTCAAAGATCTCGAGGTAGTGGTGAAGGGTCCCAATTCCACTGCACACTCTTTAACTATGGAGTCTACATAAATTTTAGCTCTAGAAGCCATCTCAACATCCCAATTACAAAACTACCTAACTACCACCAACCTGCAACACTCTACTAAGGATGGTGTAATAAAATAATCAGAGGAACCAAAATCAAACTATATAGAGGCGAAATACCACCAATAATACTTATCATCCCTATGATGCTACTATAGTGCTCAGTTTGGTGGTTATCAACCACTATGTAGATCTGATGGCTAGGCCCCATATCTCTAACAATAGGCTCTCCGATCCGCATCTTACCCTTGTTACTAGGGTTCTGTGGGAACTTTATCCAATGATGTCCCACAACATCATAACCATAACAACTGTCTGCGGTATTCTCCGGTGAGATGTAGCTCCATTTGGTACTCTAGAGGTCCGAGATGTGGATCCTAACGACTTGGCTATGGACTTCGAGAGGTCTCTACTAACGAGCTCCTACTGACTGAGCTCTTAGTGCACCCTGTGTCCTGATGGGACCACTAGGAGGAGGCTCCATACTTTTCCCCCTCTGTGCATCAAATCTATGAGGATGTCTGTAAGGTAGGTGGGTATTCTACTTGAGGTGGCTATTATGGTGGCTTGAGTGAAGACTATCCGGACTCTATCCATGAGGAGGAGGAACTAACCCCCTTAATCTTCCATCTTGCATCTATTAGATGTGGCTCCTAACTCTATCTCTATCCTACTACATCTTTCCACATGTCTCCTCTATAATACATGCCTTCTCCATGGCCTCTGTTAATGTCGGTGGGTGGTGAATGTGCACCGCGCCACCCAAATCCAAGTTCAAGCCCCTGATGAACCTATGAATCCATACCTGCTCATCCTTCATATAGTCGACATACTAGAGTATGTCCATAAATTGAATCTCATACTTAGCTATAGTCATAGATATCGACGTAGGTCATGAAACTCGTATATCCGCTACTGAATAAACCTCCTGAGAAAATGCCTACTCCTGAAATGCTCCTCAAATAGCTCCCAGGTAAATGTCTCCAAGTCAACATGGAGCTTCTGCTCCTTGGTCCTCCACTAGAATCCTACTCCATCCCTTAGAAAATGGATCGTAACACGAGCTTTCATGTTGCTAGTACAAGGGTAGAGCTTGAAGCATCCGCTAAAGCTCACCAACTAGGCCTCTTCTTGAAAAACCACTTGTATCTCCCAAATAGTGAGATGGTCGTAGCTTCGGGATCTCACGATATGGTCTCGCATCGATGCTTGTTAACCCCTAGGTCTCTCTGCAGTCTCCTCCCTCTGTCTAGGGCTCCGAGATATGTCCCTATGACCTGAGATCTTGCCCGCATGCCCTCTTTGTGGTGACTCTTCCCTATCTAATTTAACACAAAATTTCTCTACCCTATACTCCTCGATGTGTCAAGGGGATGCATGGGCCTCAACTCATTCCTCCATGTTATTTCTAGTAAGTCATCCTCCCAAGGACCCTCCGCATATAGCGACATTAATGTCTTGAAGTGTCAATAAAATATGAGGTAGAATGGACGTTATAGCCTTCTCTTGAGGTGGTATATCTAGGTCTATTTGAAAATACCCTTTTACGATATGCACCTCCCCGCACGACTCAAGGCGAGAGTTAGTTCATTATTCTAGGTCTTGTTTTAGTTTTCTATGTTTTCTACATTATACAATTATCAGACAGTGTGGTTTTCTAGGTTTGAAGAAAAACAAATTTTTGTTAGGTTAAAATGTTCATGCCTCATGTTTTCTAGTGTGGCCAAGGGTCCAATATTTAAATCCATGGCTCACGATACCAAGTGTAACACCCGCAAAAAAGATTTTCTAAGAAAATGGTAAAACTTAATACTTAACTTGAAAATTACGACTAATGTTTTTTTTGTTTAAGTTATAAAAGGGCTACGAGGCTATTTAACCCTTAAGGTACATTAAATTAACTTACATGACTAAACTCAACTTTATGGTTGATAGTTCAGTTCTAGTTAAAAGATTAAATATTGAAATTACTTTACCTCTAAGGTCGATTTATTAAAAGTCAACTAGGAAGGTGCCATAATTTAATTTACTTAGTTTAATTTTTTCTCCTCTTTAATTAATGTTCAAACCTAATATGGTTAACCTCATGCTTAATTAATTTAGTTTGATTATCCTAATAGCTTAAGGTCCTTTCTATTAAATTCCTAAAACATACTAAGAATTAATAAATTCTATGCACCCCAAGGAAATTAAATGGCCCCATTCACCCATCTACACATACTCTTCAGGATTTAATTTAAAACATCTATAAAATATACATTTTCACCAAATAAGAGTATGGTTGATCCTCCACCCTTAGATTAAATAAATCTTGGCCACTAGATCCTAGGGATTCAGGTGAACCCTTAAAATTCTTTAAGCATTCTTACTAAAACCTTCCTCTATTCTATTCTCCTCATTTGGTCTATTTTCTTTTTTTAAAAATGCAGGTTAGAGAGGAGGAAGCCATGGGAGCAAGAGAGGAAGAACTATGGAGGATTCTATGAGGAGTTCAAGCTTATATTAGTTTAGATTATAGTTTTATTTTTGTTATTAATTTCATTCAAATATTGGGAGGGGTTTCTTAACCAATCTAGTTTTGTTTCAAAACTATGTGTATTTGGGCTCTCTATTTGGGGAAAACCCTAGCCCATAAATAAAAATGAGAAGGAATGTTTATTATCTATCATTTGTAGATTTATTTGTTTTATACAATAAGATTTGAGTAGTATTTGATAGCTAGTAATTTCTTAGTTATATTTACAACTTAAAAATTACTATATGTCGCTTAACTTTTGCAGGCGTGGATCCGATAAGTTCCGCCGTAAGTGATGTAACCGCCACCGTAGAAGAAGGCCGAGGTCCTGGGACCACTACCCTACCTAGGTGACAAACCATGAACCAATTCCTTATGGAGTGGTGGTTCGAGACTACCACCTTTCCGAGTGGCGGTTATGAGACCGCCACTATGCATGGGCGGGTGTCTGTTTCTTAGAAATAGAACCCAAAATTCTAAGTTTTTCCAAAAACAAAAGTTGCTAAAATGTTTAAAAATGCATTCAAAAGTACTTGATTTCATGTAGCTAAAGTTTCCAATTTTGTGATTTAACTCCATTTTTTTCATTTCTTAGTTAAAATTACTCATTTAAAGCATTTTCAAATCCAATAGTAGCAATAACAACTACAAGATCTATTCCATTTTGTTCAACTAAATTTCTTTCAATTTCAAGAGTATAAAGGATCTAAATCTACTTCTAATATTATTATTTGCTTACTACAAAATGCAACATATTAATGTAACAACATACTTCAAGTTCAATTCCTCTTTTCATTTTGACTACAACTAATATGTCTAAAATAACTACAACAACTTTGTAATACATTCAAGCTTACTATGCATACATTTTAACATCATACAACTTCTATATACTTTCTTTCTCTTTTAGCATAAAACAATTTCACAATGAAAGTAAACATCCTTTTCCCATTAAGCATATCTCATTTAATTTAAAACAAAGAACTTGTTTCCTCACAATACAACCAAAACATTAAATACAGAGAATTACTTTCGTTTCTATTTCACAAAACTAACTCTACAATACGAATATTTCTTCTTATTTTATTTATTTTTCTTTCAACAAATATTCGAATGAAACTTTCCTTCACAAGAACAATATAATGTCCTCCACTTGAAGTGGGAAATCATACAATAATATAAGCTAAAATTGAATACAATATTACAAGTTCCTTTACTCTAAGTGGGAATAACACCACGGAACTTTTATTACAAGAAGGATTTTATTAGGGACTCCACCAAAAGCTCTAAGCTTCACAACACCAACAAGAGATCTCCTTCATGATTTGCTTGATCCACAACAAAATGGGGGAGAGGCAACACTCTCCACCCAACCAAAATATCCAATGAGGAGGAGAAGCCATCCTCCTCATTGGCCCTGAGCCCCAACCACATTACAATGAGAGGTGATTCCAACACATGGAAACAACAAGCTTCCACAACACAACACCAAAAATTCACAACCATTCCAAGCACATTCAACTCAACTTCAACACAAGAAGGAAAAACAACCAAAATAAACAAGGTTTAAAAATGAAAGCCAAAGGAGCAAGAACCTATGGGGAAGCCACTTATGCCTCCCAATGGGAAATGGGTTCCCACCTTAAAACCTCCAATGCATATCTCAAATCCCCTACATACTCTTATGCCTCCCTCAAGTACCTCTTATGCCTCCCTCATATAAGAACAAGTAAGAAATGCAAGCATTCCTTGTCCAAGGTGGGGCACCTAACCCAAATTCCATCCAAAACATGAAATAACTTTGATGCCTCCATACATTAATTCTCCCCATAGTCCCCTCCTACACCACACTTATGCAATCTACCTAAACCGAACAAGCATTCCAAAACACCTAAAAATAAAAAGCACATATGCACAAATATAGGAAAACATAAGCAAGATTAAAGCTTCTACCTTTCCACAGAGAGCTTGTTCTAAGAGTCAATATCCAAGCTCCTTCACACCGAAGAAATCATCAACAATCTCCCAAAAATACTACAAGCTCTCTAAATCCTTTAACTCTCAAAAATGAAAGAGCACAAAATAATGCAGTAACTCCCAAACAAGGAAAATAACTTCAATAAATAGAAAAGGGAGAGATGAGGATGATATGGCTCCAAGTAGGATGCCACCTCATTTCCTCTCCACTCCAAATCACCCTAGTCAACCCCATACTCCAAAGTACAATAAATAAGTGGTTGAAGAAATTACATTTTACTTATACACACAATCCAAGCCCACACACCCTAAGGAAAAAATATATTTCAAGAAACAAAGTGCAATAAACATTTTACATTTTTATCTGACCCAAAACACCTAATGGGGTCTATTTTTGACCCACCAACCCATAAGTAGCGTTGAAATATCAATTTAAGAGGTGTGGGACAAGTTTGACTTGTCCCACAAGCCTCCAAAATTGGTCCCTAAGGCCAAATTCTAATTTCCATGAAGGGGTAGAGTGTACAACACTCAAGATCCCCAGGAAATCAACTTACAACACAAAATCCAAGAAAAATCTACTCGAATAAATCAATTTCTTTAAATTAGTTTAGGAAAATATAAAATTATCTTTAATTAAGACACTAAAACCCATTAATAATAAAGGGTAAGATACATACACCAAATTCCAAATAATTAATACAATGCATTACATCATAAAAATCACATACTAACATTAATTAAAGGAAAACTAAATAAAATACAATACATAACCCCTTCGTCATAATTTCCCGTAACCATAATTCAAACAAACACAAAAATACATGTTTCCATGGTGACCCTTGTTGAATTCACCTAGAATTCCTCTCTATTATTAATACTGTCATTTTATTAGATGAAGACGTTAGAGTTGAGATTGTGCAGAGCCTCGCTTCAGCTTCAAGCCTTGCATTTTCCCACTTTGTTGTGTGCGCACAGAGGAAGAAGGTCTAATTGCATGATAGGAAGGATCTATTCCTCTTAGAATCATCTTTTTCTTCATGTGAGCATTCCAAAATTCTTGATGTCATTGTGGGTTCTCCCCTGGAAGTCGTGTGAAGCTATTACAAGCCACCTACAAAGTTGAAATATATATCATAACCAGCATCAACACCTTTCCTTATATCAAATTATCGATTACACCAATGGATAAAAATAAAAACATATTTGATGTAAAATTATGTACTGTTTCCTAGAATTGCATGTAGATGAATAACATTTCTTTCTTCTTCTATTGCAAATGGGCCTCCTTTTATGTCAGGTCTTAAGTAATTGGTCCAACGCATGACGGTAGCTTTTTCCACACCTTCGAAGTCTAGTTCACTTACACTCTCTATATATTCACAACATATATATACATAAATCACATGTGCCTATGTGAAATTGTTTATATATTACAAAAAGTAGATCAATACAATATAAAACATACGGAACAACGTTCTTAGGGAGTGCAAGCTAGTTTTCATAACCATTTTTCTTAATATAATCAACAAGAATCACATCTTCATCGACTGTCCAAGGCCCCTTTTTCATGCCCATATTTTCACAACAAGAGGCTCTGCCCATTATTATTTTAGAATAGGGGAGAAGTATAGCTACATATATATGCTTGTGTGAATAGGCTTGAATTTCAGCACCAGTACGACACATTCTCGATCTCTATAATATTTAATAATATTAAATAGACGTTGCAATACAAATGCCAATACAACAAAAAGGACAAGGAATTGTTATACATCTTCCAAAATTATCCATTAAAACTATGGGCACGTGACAAAAATGGTATATGGGTCATTGTATCACATGAATATTACTTACTCCCCATTGTATAGCCCATGAGGTTTGAAAGGGTTACTGACCGCTTACATATTATTCATTCTTTGTTGTACAACATATAACTTACTTGTAAGTTTTTCCTGTCTACCTTTAAAAATAGGGACACGATCTACCAACAAATGAAAACATCTCTATCTTTTTCTTTTCTTTATTTTCTTTACAAATTCCCTTTATAATATACTCTCTAGTGACACTTTCCATACTAGTATTGATTTGTTGTATATACTATTTTAATATCTTGTTTTCATTACATATCAAGAATATAATGTTTTGAGCTATAGTGTATTACATATAAAGTGTGTTATATAAATTTTGTAGACTAATGATATATTTTAATTAATTGTTACATTTATAGTGGAGTGTTCACCTGGAAGTAAGGACCCAACCCCAGTTCCATGTTTGATTATCACCATCATTTTTAAAAAAGGCTTCAATACTTGGTTTATTAATAATGCATGGAGGGGTATTTACACATTGCTCCAAAGGATAATCAGTGGTACTATAACATGGTAGAAAGAGGACATATTTATGAAAAAAACAATTTAAGTATTATCCTAAATTCATTATAACATGACATTATATGAGAGAACATTTTGAGTCCGTAAGACATTGAAACATAGAGAATCAACAAAAATTCATTATTGCAGACACTTTAATTTGTAGTGCCCACATTTTCTAGCATTAGTTTATCTGATGACTCTATACTCATATTTGATGATTGGACATGGATTATGGCACCTTGTTAATATTATGTTATATTATTTGATCATTTGAGAACATGTATGATGGTTTAGACGTGTAGCGCCAATTTAGGTTTGACTAGTATGATAGTTCATTTCGGTAGATGTTTTGAATACTAACATGTATCGATGTTGTTGATCTTATTGGATATATGATGGACATATGGTAGTGTCACACATTGTGATATCGTGAATTATTTGGTTATTTTATGTCGTCATACTATAGCATGGATGGATGTCGTTGGATGTTACTCGATGGCTAAAACACGTTGAATTAATATGAAATTGTGTATGTTTCTCATTAACAATTCCTTATTGATGATGTGTTAGCATAGTTAGCATGATTATATTTTGATTGATTTCTTGAATAATTGAGTTATATATTATATTGCACATATGCATTTAATTTTTGCAATGAGTGTGCAGATTACAGGGCACAAGAGAACGTGGGTTTCAAGGCGGCTACTCGAGTGTGCACAAGCGATGGACTAGGATGAGTCTTAGCCATGTTAATTATGTGAATCCTTATTTGGTTGCATGTCTTATCTGGGCACCATGAGTGACCCTTAGAGTGTAATGTTGTAATTTTGTAAATTTATTTGTGTTTAAGTTGTTTAATTTTATAGCAGCTAGGTTAGGGGACCTAATGGTCCCCACTTCTATTTAGGGTGTTTTGCTAGTATTTGTTTGATTAATGAGCATTAGGGTCACATTATCACCCTTGAGTGACCCCCAAAACCTCAACTATTGTGTAAAAAATGTCAAACCCGAAATTGGGCTATTTTTCGGTATTTTGGAGACCCCTTTTAGTTTTGGGGGTTCTATTAGGATGAAAATAAACCCTTACACTTGACATATAGGTAAGGGGATTTCATTTTTAGTCAAATGGGATTTTTCCCTCCCATTTTACCTCTCATAAGTCACCATTCTTGTAAGAATTGTTTGGGGGAAGTGTTTTCTTAAAAGTTGAATGTTATTGGCTTATTATCCTTTTAAGGAATTTGGGGGAAATGCTCTTAAAGTGTGGTTTTTTTATTCTCTTTCAAAATTTTGGAATCTTGGGGAGGGAAGAGAGAGGGGTGACACATGTCACCCTCTCATTGGAGAGGATATTTCTCTTGTTTTTATTTATATACATCCTCATGTAGGAGGAAAATCTTTTCACCTTGTCATTTTTGCATTTTTGGTTTTAGGAGATTGAACTTGGAGCTCTTGCTTGGAAGAGGATTGGAGAAGCTTAGAGTTTTGGAAAGATTTTGGAAGTAGGATCCTTGATCCTTCTTTGTTGTTTTTGTATGTATATGTTAGTTGAAACTTGTTGTTTTGTGAAACTATGTTGTTCTATGTAGTGCATGTTATGCTTGCTTTGTATTCCTTATTGTTTTCTCCATCCATCATATGGCTTGATGGACAGGCCATGTTGATTTCTTATATTTTATCCCCTCATATGGTTTGAGGTGGGGAAGTTGGTTCATATGGTTTGAACCCCTTCCCCATCCTTGGAAAGGAAACCCAATGGGTTTGAAAATCCTCCCAAGGAGGAAATTTGGTGAATGGGAGGAGAGATAAGGAGGGGTGTTTATTATGGAGGAATAAGGAGGATTTTGGAGATCTTATTCATGTGTGCTTCCTATGGTTGGATCACACCTTTTTGGTTCTTTTGGATTTCTCATCCACTCTTCCCCATTTGTGGGAAAACATGGAGTTTTCTCACCTTGTGATGTGGCTTCTTTTGGGTGATTGTGTGTGTGTGTGTGTGTGTGTGTGTGTGTTGTTTTAGTTGTTTTATTTTAGCCATACCTTCTTGTGTGGACTTCAGAATGTTTTTCCTCTAACCCATGGGCTTAGGGAGGCTAGCATGTCCTCCAAAACTTTGGAAAGGCATGTAATGATGCCTATAGGTTAGGTGGTAAATAGGGCCTTTCTCCTTGTGTTTGAAGACCTTTTGAAGTACAAAGCTTGAAGATGAATGGAACATTCTTGGTTTCCTTGGCATTTTTTTCCCGAATTTCGGGAGAGTTTTAGTCCTTGAATTTTATTTGGTTATTGTAATGTCATATTTTTTACTTAATTTTAATCCTCCCTTATTGGGATATGTATTGTAGTTTTGAAAGAAACAATATTTATAACTTTGACTTGTGATCATTTTTAATCGGGAAGAGCCTTGTTAAGTAGTCTATTGTTCATTTTGGGTATCTTGTAAGTTTCTTCTAGTTTGTAAAAACAAAAAATTTAATCCTTCTTGTGCTTTATGTAGACACCCATAATTACATCGAGTAATTTAAATACTTAAATTGTGCGAATTATCTCTCTTCTTGCAAATTGGAAACATATCACCAAAAAAACTCATATTATCTCTCATCGTCGTCAATTAATTACACTATGCTAATTAATTAAGTTACCTATCCAATGAGTACCCTAATTAACAACCTTCTGTTAATTAATCACCCCTTCTATTTGGACTAATTAATTATTAGTAATTAATTATCTTTCCCCTTCATTTAACTAATAAATCAATATTTAATGGATTTAATCCCATTCTAATAGCCTAAATCATACTAATATTCTTCTAATTAGCTTCTATAAGTTTACATCTACCTACTAGTTAATCACCTTTGATTAATTAAAGCACCCCAACTCCCATGACTTGCCAAGTATAAATTAAACCCTTGTAAAGAAAGGATACCTTTTATAAAGCAGCCTTATCATTTTCCTAAACTTGCTTTACCTTTATCCCATAGGAAAAGGGATGAAGTGTTTCCTTTATCTATTGGGGTATATAAGGAGCCCTCCTTCTACCTTTATACCTATACCTAAACTTCTTAAGAATACAAAAGCAAAGCATATAGCAAAATAGACTAAAAGCTTTCCTTTGTTTTCTTGACAATTCACCACTTGGAGAGTTAAGCCTCTTTTCTAGCCAAAAGTGCTTAGGTCATATGGGAGGTGTCAAAAGGGCCTGTAGCCCAACTTTGATAAGCACCCATTCCTAGGTTCTGGGAATATCAAGAACAACCATTTTGATTTGCCATGAAGCCTACATAGGTTTAATCACTTATTTGTTGTTAACTCAAAAGGATAGAGGATTTAGACAATTAACATGTTAAGGTTCAAAGTTTAATATGATAAATATTAGTGTCTAACCTTGTTTAATTCTTATCTTGATGGTGCTTTGTGGTTTTCTTTAATTTTGTTAGTTAAGACTACTAGGTATTAGTCTTTATTTTCATTAACTTAGTTTAGCAAATCACGCACACATTTGGCATGCCCAATAGGACCTAGTCTCTTCACATTTTAGTTTAAATTTCATTGTTTTGGCTAACTTTTGATATGCACATGTAGTAATTAATGTCCATTTTTTGGATTTTTGCTAATTTTATATGTGTAAGTTCTTGTTCATAGCCATCATTTTAATGGGTTGTTGCCATTTTAAAACTAACTTGCTAAAATTTGAAGTATTGTGAGCTTTTCTTGTGTTTTTTTCCATATTTTGGTTGCAGGGGTGGTGCAGACACACTATTGGGAGCGCAGGTACATTTTGGTGGCGCAGGCACCTCTTGGGTGGTGCGAGCACCTGTCAGAACCTGATTCTCTATTTATCAACCCTGGCGCATATGCACTAATCCAGTGCACATACCCTAACCAGCACACAGATGCACTAACCTGGGCATAGACGTTATTTCGTATTGTACCTTCACTGCAATTCAAAACCTGTTAGATCGGCACATACACCCTAACCCGAGTGCACATGTTGTTTTAGTGGTGCGGACATATTTCGGGCGTAAATGTTCTGTTGGAATCGAGAATGCTTTGCAAAGCGGTAAAGGTGCACATGATTTTTGGGTAAAGACAAGCATTCTGTATAAATTTAAGCCTATTTTTATCAAAGGTAGCACATATGTTCTTTTGGTGGCACACACGACTCTCGGGTGGCACAAGTACCTGATAAGCGAAGCCGAAACACATATAGTGGTGTACACGTCTTTTTGGTGGCGCACACACCTATCAAAGTGCCGCAAGTGCACTATAAATCTGGAAAAAAACAAAGAGGCGTATCTCGCACTAATCAAGTGCGTAGACACCAAAATAGGGGTGCATGTGTCTCTTTATTTTCTTGAAGTTAATGTGTTGAGGTGCTAACATTCTTGTCGGTTTTATCTAGTTATATACTCAACTTCTGCAGAGTGTTTTTACATGTTTTTACTTGATTAGATAAACTTTACATGTTTACTTATAGGAATAAGATCATGTATGCTCTTCCCTTGCATCCCTTGGGGTGATCTTGGGAATCAAAAATTATTCTTAGGTCCTTTTGATGCTTTGAGGTTGTTAGGAATATTTGAATTGGAATTGCTTAAATTGGTGTGTTTGAATTACGCTTTTTTCCATTTGATATTTTTTTGGATTTTAGAAACATCACGTATGCTCTTCTCTTGCATCCTTGGACAATCTCGAGAATTAGAAATGATGTTTATTGTTTTGATGGAAAACTACTAAAAATCATCATACATGACCAAAACACCACACTTGTTAAAGAAAGGAGGAATAAAAAATGAAGTCAAAAACTACTAATATAGTTGTTATACAGGTTTCCAAATGGTGTTCAAGTAAACCACACCTAATTAAACAAGATAAAAAGAAAAACATATTCAAAACACTTTGTATTGCATGTTTCAGAAAAGGGTATGTCCCTCTCCGCTCAATGGAACATGACCCCTTTGGCATAACGCCTTAAGCTATAACAATGGGGGTGGTTCTAAGAACTCCAAAGTAGTCCATGCAAGAGGGAACCATGTGGACGAAAGGGGAAGTGCTCTGCACTACCTACTTGACTAGTGATTCCTTTGTGAGATAACGTTACGAGTTGTCCCTATTGTGACCCTATTAAATGTACACGATTGATGAATTTACTACCCACTACAATTGAAGGGGGAAAATCTGAGATACTCACAAGATAGTCGGGACTATTTGGGTAAATCGCCCTACTCCTAGAAAAATTTGTAACACCTAGGATAATAGAACCATCTAGGAAAATATACTTTGGCTAGGAGCCCACTTTGACCATTCTAAAAAAGTGTTGATTTGTGAACCATCTTTTCATCACGAAACATGTGACACACACTACTTTTGCTTAGTTTTTCACTTTCCTTAAGGCAAGGTGAAACTCTATTGAAGTGAAGCTAGCATTTTGCATCCCCATTTTTATCTATTTTGTTCACATTCTTGTAACACTTTGTTGATCAAAAGAAGGGTGACTACCTTTGTGTTACCAATCGATTGCTTCTACCACTTTTTTGTCTGTTTACACCCATCCACGTTTACGGTGGGTAAATTAAATGTCTAAAGTGTGCGGAGGTGTATTTATATCATTGAAACCTTTGTGATCTTGATACCCACATCAAGATCATCATCATAATTAGGATTTATTCATCATTTTATCTCCCTTTGACATGTTATGTCATTTGCATTGTCTCAACATAATTAAGATACTTATGTCATGTTTCTCATAAACATGATCTAAGTGTCCACATTGTGGTGTTACGCTGTGCACGTTTTAGCACATCCTTAGTATACTTTTACTTAGATTGATTTCAAATATTGTCTCAAATCTTGAAAGGTGTCAATTACTTTGTTTGTGTTGTTTCGATACCACTTTGACACTAATATCTCACTTCTCCATGAAGCTTGAGAGACATGTCCAATTGGTGTGGTTATGTGGCTTACATTTATAAACCTCACCCATTAATATTTAGGTCTTGTTGGTTGTTGAAATTTTTGTGGTATCCTTTGATTGGGAGTCACATCTACACTTTGTTAATATTTATGCCTTGTTCATTTCAAGCTTCACGTAAATATTGACATTGTGTTGATCATTTTGCATCGAACTATCACTTTGCACATGCATTTGCATAGGGTTTGTATCCTTGTTGATTGGCTTTGTGTTTTACATGTCTAGGATTGTTCCTTGTGATTATTCATTCAAAAAACTTATTTTCTTGGACAATCCCTTTTTATCTCATCGATATTGCATCATCACGATATCTATTTTTCTTAGAACTTCTTAAGAAAATCACGCGAGACATATCAATACTTACAAAATATCTAGCTGGTTATCCTTATGCTACCAAAATTGACATGTCATTTCCTTCCCTTTGAAGGAGTTCCATCAAATTATCTAGATCTAGACATTTGTGCTTAAAACAACACCAAAATGACTAACTATCGCGCGGTTCCCCACACTTACAAAAATATGGAACTTAGGTTTAGAAATTCAAATCAAAACATTCCCATTACAACTAAACCTCATTTGTTTCTTCATGTTAGAGAGCCTATACAGGTAACTCATTCCCCACCTTCATCTCATAGTTGGTGGTATGATTTGGATGCTTCTGATCTAAATTATTATTTGAGTTCTCCCCACTCTTCTTCTAATTCTAATCCAAATATTTCCTCTTCTTCTAAGGATTCCAATCCAAACATTTATTTTGATTCCAATCCAAATATTTCCTCTGAATCTTATGATGATTAAGATCCAAACTACTATTCGGATTCATCTAATTCAACTCCTAAGTCATCTAATGCAACTCCTATGTCATGGTCCTCCCTATCTTCACAGGAACCTCTTCATCATACATTTAATATGAATCCTATGTCACAGTCCTCCCTTTCTTCGCAGGACCCCTTTTATCAGCCACCTCAATGATGTCTTCTTCCTTTGAAGATACATGTGACTCCAAGTCCCTCCAATCAAACATCTAATACAATTCTCAAATTACGGTCCTCTCTTTCTTTGCAGGACCCTTGTTATTATTCATCTGATGTGATTCTTGAATCATGGTCCTCCCCTTCTTCATAGGACCTTCCTCATCAATTACCCCCAATAAATCTTCCTTCTTTGAAGATTCGTATGACTCAAAGTCCTTTGATTCAAACGTCTAAATTGACCCATGCGTCGCAATCTACATACTTATACTTAATCCTACTAGTTTACATATGATATACCATCGTATAGGTAGGTCCACACCACCTTCTTATACTTTTGAGGCATCTAGCTACTCATCTTCTTCACCCCCATCATCTTCTTCTATCAATTATCATCAAACATCTTCTAAGTCTTCCACACCAAGTGAACCCCTTTCTTCCAATAAACCCCTGGTGGTCGATCAACAAATCATAACAATTGATCTCTTTTAGAATGAAGAAACAATCAGGGCATTTATAAGGGCATACGAAGATATTCCTCTAGTAGATTACGAAAAAGGATTCTCTTTAGACTTTGATACGTTTGCATATTGTGAGGAAAAGGTTCATCCCTTTTATCAAGAAATCGAAGAATAGCCTCAAATCATGCAACTTTATTCTCCTCTTATTCTTCCATCTTCACATTCTTCATTATGTGATGAAACTCCTTAGTCTTGCATTGATCCATGCCCTATCTTCTCATCACCCAATAACTCTTTGTCTATCATAATTCGTCAATCGCAATCTCTTATGGGGTCAATGTCAAGTATCCCTTCATCTTCATCTAGGTGTGGACCACCTTCTAGAAGCCCTCCCTATACTATTTGTGGGTCATTTTCGAGTAGTCAACTATCTTTTATTCTTGGGGCATGCCCAATTAGCCCCTTGTCTTCTAGGTATGGATCACTACCGGATAGTCCATCATCTTCTATTCTTGGGCCACATCCTAGTAGCCCATCATCTTACATCTATGGGTCACGTCCTAGTATCCCTTATTCTTCTATACTTGGGCCACATCCTCGTATCACTTGATCTTCTATCTATGGGTCACGTCCTAGTAGCCCTTCTTCTTCTATTCTTGGGCCACATCCCACCAACCCTTTGTCTTATTTCTATGGCTCACCCCCAAAGAGCCCATATTCTTCAATCCTTGGATTGTATCATTTTTATCCATCACATTATTCTTCTACCAAAGATGATGGCAAGCACATGGTTATTTCTCGCATCAGTTCTAAATGTCCACATTCACTTTCTTCTCCTTATCAGGATCAGATAAGTCACATGTTAGCTTATAAGAAACCCAGATAATTTCTTAATCAATCTCAGATCAAAACTACAAAGAGCTCTATAGCTCCCAACAAATCAAACAATCTCAAAATTTTAAATCAAGCGTGATTCAAGAATGCACACTAATGTAACCATGAAGTATGGTGCAACGTGTGTAAACCTCTAGATGGCAAATTAACTCTCCCACATACGAAATCCATGTTTCATAACAAATCATAGTAATTTATTAAGTGTGAACTCACCTTGATCATCGAGATCGTGGATAATATCACTCTCAACAAATAAACACGCCTAGTCTCCCTTACCAAGGAAGTCACAAACATTGTTGTTGGATCTTACCACACGAGTGACTTTGTTAGTCATAACATCTAGAAACTATCAAAAATCTAAAAATAAAATAAAAATTCTAAAATACAAAAAAATTAAGAAAACAAAAGAAAAATCAAAGGTACAAAGATCAAACATTACAATCGGGTATTACGTACACATGGATGTTTCTTTCTTCCCTTTGTTATCATTCTACTACAAGTCTTCCTACGATTTTCATCCCTTTGGTGACATTGTGATTAGCCTATTGGAATGTATTTTGTGACATTTATCTCTATGGTATCTATTTGATCTTGGTATTCCATCACCTTGGTAAATTAAAGAATGGTGACCTCTTAGAGGTCCTATCACATTCAACATTGAAAAAACTTATTGTGAAGAACTTTTGGACATATTTGTTGAAACTAGCCAATGTCGTCATCACATTCACTTCCATTTCCTTTCATCAAGCCATCGGTGGTTCTTAACCCTTTGTCAAACAAGATATCTAAAATAAGTTTCGAGAAAGTAAAAATAAAAAAGATCAATCAATCAAAAGCTAAAAGCTAAAAGTGAAAACAAATTGATACATAACTCTCTCTTGGGGTATTTCCAATAATCTCTTTCTCGGGATATGGATGCACTTTGGAAGTAGAGCAATGTTGTGATTAGAATAAAATACATCTCTATCGGGGCTATGGAGACTTGGGTGGCAGCGAAGCAATGTACGATTATCCTTTTAGCATCCATTCACAAAATCACCTATCAATAAATCAATCCTACATGTTGGCTAGGGTATCTTCACTTGTTGTCTATTAAATCTTCCTTGAAGAGGTAATAAATTCCATGTGCACAAACTGGATCTCTATGAGTAAACATGATTAGTATCTTACCAAGTGTCTTTTCTTGGACCTTGTTTAGACTCTTACTCTAGTACATATCTCGTCTCACGATTTGTACCTTTGGCTAATCACTTCTTCACCGCAAGCCTTCTAAGCTACATTCATATCATTTACATCATTCTTCTCCTTCATTCAGAACATCCATGTGTATAAGATTACTTTTTTACCATTTTTTGGAAACCCTTGTCCCCTTTCACAAAAACAATCTTCTCCTTCCTTTCTATCATGTTATTTTAAGCCAACTTATGATGAGGGCATCCTTGATTATTCCCAGCACTTCATTGGTTTATGTTCACCATCATGTTGAACCTATCAATAATGCCCTTGGGTCCCACTTCTACCTATGAGAGTTTTCCGTTGAATACTCCCACCTAATCGTTGGGGCATTTTTACATTTTCACCTTTCTCGTATGCACATGGCATTATTCCCTTGACGTCCCATCTATCACTAGGGGCACACACGCTTCCTTGTCTTCCTATACATAGTTTTAGAAAACTTTCAAAATTAACAAAAATCTTCAAATATGTTGGAAAAATCATCCAAAACATTCAAATATGTTTCAGAAAACTTCTAAACAATATAAATCATCCTACAAAATTTTGCTCTTTGGTTCTTAATTGTTCATGTGTGTGACTTGCAGATCATCTTGATCTACCTCCATCAACAAAAGCTAGGCTACTTACTTCGTTTGTACTCTGGGGCACAACGAGTTACCTAGTACTATTTCGTAGTGCACATTACTTTTCCATCGGACCCAAGTTTCTCTGTTATTACCCTCACATGTATCCTTTCTTGGGGCACCATCATCAACCCTTGTCGTTAATTCACACAGGTCAGAATTGAAGCTTGATAATAAAAACATTACATCATGTTTCTTTGTTAGTTTAGCTTGTCTACTTTCTCGTATTGCATTGCATTTTGTATGTTGCATGGAGTTAGGTATCTTTCAATTTATCGTATTGAATTACATTTTGTATGTTTTATGGATTAAATGTTTTCAGTGAATGGAAAATTGTTCGTAGTATGGCTTTTCATGTCATTCTACTTTTGTTATATGCTTATATTTTTGTAAGAACCGATGACGTAGATATTTTGGCAATATGATGAGACCGAAGTTGTTCCAATACAAAATCTAGAGGCTAAACTCTTCTCTCCACTTCTCTCTACTTCTTCTACATCACTTTCCTCTCACCCCTAATCTTTGTCTCACGGGGCATTCGCCCCTAGCCATTCTCCTATCTATTTCTCACCTTTTCGATCATCAATCATCTTCCTTCACCACGCCATCGACGCTCAAGGGGCATCTCTCCCTCCTACTAATTTTTCTCCTATCCCTTCAAAATTTCATCCGTCTACTATCTTTGAAGTGGCATCACTTACGCCACCCCAAAGAGGGATAAATTTAGACACCCATAATTACGCCTTTGAGGAATTTAAATACTTAAATTGTGCTAATTATCTCCATTCTTGAAAATTGGAAACATATCATCAAAAATCGCTCATATTCTCTTTAACTATCGTCAATTAATTACACTATGCTAATTAATTAAGTCACCTATCCAATGAGTACGCTAATTAATGACCTTCCATTAATTAATCACCACTTCTATCTGGAATAATTAATTATTAATAATTAATTAGCTTTCCCCTTCATTTAAGAAATAAATCAATATTTAATTGATTTAATCCACTTCTAATAGCCTAAATCATACTAATATTCCTATAATTAGCTTCTATAAGCTTACATCTACCTACTAGTTAATCACCTTTTATTAATTAAAGCACCCCCAACTCCCATGACTTGCCAAGTATAAATTAAACCCTTCTAAAGAAAGGATACCTTTATAAAGTAGCCTTATCGTTTTCCTAAACTTGTTTTACCTTTGTCCCACATGCAAAGAGATGAAGTGTTTCCTTTATCTATTGGGCTATATAAGGAGCCCTCCTTCTACCTTTATACCTGCACCTAAACTTCTTGAGATGACAAAAGCAAAATATAGAGCAAAATAGACTAAAAGCTTTCCTTTGTTTTCTTGAGAATTCACCACTTGTAGACTTAAGCCTCTTTTCTATCCTAAAGTGCTTAGGTCATATGGGAGGTGTCAAAAGGGTCTTGTAGCCCAACTTTGATAAGCCCCATTACTAGGTTCTTGGAAATATCAAGAACAACCACTTTGTGGTGCTTTGTATTTTGCTTTAATTTTGTTAATTAAGACTACTAGGTGTTAGCCTCTATTTTAATTAACTTATTTTAGCAATTCATTCACACACTTTATAGTCTTGCATGATAAAATTCAAAAGGGATTTTTATTTTTGAAAGTAATTAGAAGAATTAAGTTATTTGTTTCCTCTCTTGAAAGAAAGCTTTGAGTGTTGAAATTTTTAGTCTTTCATAATGAAGTAAATTTCCACTCTTGTTGTAGGAGCATAGTAATAGTATATCTTAGATTTCCAATATTGGAAGGAGTTCATATTCTTGCCACATGTACGGAGATAGACATTACATAATGATTAAATAGATGTAGCTTTGCATTCTTGCAAGCATGGGTGTGAGATTAAATGGTGAAATAGGAGAGTGCATTTTAGTTACCTTGAAAATAGACCTTGTTGGGAAATCGATGTATGTTAAGAATCCATATATTTGAATCTATCTTATATCATTGAGTTTGCATATTGTTTCAAAAAAATATAACTCTTGATCATTATCTTATTATGTTATAAATGAAATTTCTCTTGTGTATAAGGTAGGATTAAGGAATGTGAAATTTGATAATGTTGTGCATTATAGTAGAAGAATATATATATTGCTTGTGAAAATAGTATTTTTCTTGAAATCGTTTTGAATGACAACTCGAGATCATTATTTGTGAAATTTCCTCTTGGATTATTGCTCTTACAATCTGAAGTCTACTTTTACATTAAAGAAAAAACCATTTCTATTACTTACACACTATGAATTGGTTATGTTATAGAAAATATATATGTGAATCTCATAAATCTTATTACTAGGTTTAAAAAGAAAAAAATTATCATAACAATAAATTTGATATGTATATAGTCAAATAGTTTATTGCGATAAAATTTGTTTTATGTGTTGAACAAGTTTGAAAGGAAACCATTTTAAAATTTCTGATATGCATATATATGATTTTATATTTATATGAGTGTGTGTGTGTGTGTGTGTACATATATATATATACACAATCGGTCATATAAATTTGTAAAATGAATATCTATATAAAATAATGATTGTGTTGGGAGGCCCCTAGCGTTTAATTTTTATATAAAATAAGGTTTGGGGTTTTAATTTTTACCACCGTGGGCAGTCCACTCCATATTAACATCGCTGCCCTATTCCTAGTAACCGTGGCATGGCCGCCCGAATTAAATTGCTCTCGAGAATCCACGAGAAACCACCATGGCCATGACCTTAATGTTTGGAAGAAAGCCAAGATCCAATCTTCTAAATCATTTATTATATATATATATATATATATATATATATATATATATATATATATATCAATCTAGTTGCTTCATATTTGTACGGTCACCTTATTCATTTTCTACAGTCCAGAAGAATCTTAATCACAACATGTTGGGTATGACCGTCGTCCTTTACCCTCAACCTTCCTATAAGAGATAACAAAGAAATGAAAAATTATATATATAAAAAGAAACATGTTGTTCTACAAATTGCAAAATGCCTAAACCAAAGATTAAAAATCAAAAAAATCTTTGAGTAGTCACCAAGTGGATAAAGGACATATTATGTTAAAATGGAATCTGGGAAATATAAAATTAACATCTAGGTTTTCCTTTTACCATTGATATCAAACTAAATACAAGTTTATTCAATACTTATCCCACACACACACACACAAATATACATACATACATACATATATATATATATATATATATATATATATATATATATATATATGAACCTGAAATCTGAAGATCATACCCATAACAAGAACTTTGTGCGGTAGAGAAAGTATAATGAAAAAAATAATATTCGGTATAATAAACCCTAGTTTTAAAGGAAAAATAATATAATAAAATAAAATAAAATAATAATAAGTAAATGGAAATCATGTTTCTTCCGGGAATGGAGCCTTCAAAGATGTAATGAATGCCTTTCCCCCTTCAACATGCTTCCTATTTATATGGTCACATTATTCTTTTTGCTGTAGTCCCCAAAAGTCCCGATCCACAACACGTTGGGTATGGTCGCCCTTCTTATCCCTTGACCTCCTCTTCCATGGTGCCACGCCTCATCTCAACCTTCTGTAAGAGATATGCAGACAAAAAATAAAATTATATATACCAAGAAACATATTGTTTTACAGCGCACAATACCTAAACCAAAGATTAAAAAATACCTAAAATCTTGATTGTAGTTGTCCAAGTGGATAAAGGTCATATTATGTTAAAATAGAATTGTGGGAAATATAAAATTAGCATCTAGGTTACTAAATACAAACGTATTCCAATATGATCCCATCATACTACAACACTTATAACAAGAATAGGTGAAAATTAATAATGGCAAAAAATATTAATAACGGACTATTTATTAATAATGACCACTCCTAAAAGAACATAATTAGATTGATTTGTATACATAAATTGTATATGTAGTAAGGGTGATCGTGGTATAATACAACACGAAGCAAAATCAAGCTTGTATCAATTAGATATTTTTATAACGATGGTAAGTCTACAATGCAAATAAACATAATAAATTACATATCGTGCTTCTACCACTCTTTGTATAACACAATAGAATACTAATGCTATGCGTTGTGCTTATTAAATTTATAATACGTCACCACTTACCGCATACAATGTTTCACAATGTTACCTAGTATAATGTCTATATGGGCTAGCATTTATCAAAACTTAAATATCGTGAGAATTATAAAATTAACATTCTAAAAACTTGTAATACTATTTATCATATAGGTAACAGTCACATTGAAACCAAACGTGGTATATGGCTTAGATTTATGTTAAAAAAAAACAATATGACCGAATTTTTAGTGGTTTTAAGATATAGTAGTGTACTAAAATAGGGGCATTACATAATTATAGTATGGTAATAGTTACCATTAGTATTAGTAACCTTGTATTCGATCGAGGCACTTGGTAACATCAATTTTAGCATCATTTAGAACATTTTTATATGTGGCACATATGTAATGTTTTTAAGGCACAAAACTTCCACCTCGTAATACCTTTACATTGCCAAGTTTTCAACTCTATTTTCCATATTCTTACACCTTGGAAAATTTCTAGTTGTCTTAGGACCCTTACTAAATATTTTCAAACATCTATACATTGGTTACAATTTATGGATTATATCCCTTTGGATCATGTTTGAAAACCACATACAACTTCAACACCCTCAACTAGGTCGAGTGTCAAATATGTCCACCCCAATCGATATCTTATTTGTAAAATATGCAATATATTCAATTGCACCTATTTTTACATTCAATGTACATGACCTTACTATTTATATTTTCATATTAGGGTTTTGATTTTCAGTTTTCAGATCATTTTTTTGAGATTTTTCATTATTAGAGTTTCATCTTCCTTCCCTTTTTTGTAACACCCACAATTTACACACCCAAAGATAACACGGGAAAAAATAACGAGATAATTTTTTTGACTTATAGTGTAATATAAATGACACTACAGGAGATCACTAGAACAAATCACAACATAGGATATGCTTACAAAAACAATAGCCCACATAGATAACATGAAAACGTGTGATGCAAATCAAGACCATTTTTTTGACTAGGCACAAAATAACCGTTCAACTACAAAGTACACATTTACGCATGCAACTACTTCCCACAATATGATATTTTAGGAATATTGATTTTTATAATCATATTTCAATTATTAACTTAGGTTCGAGAAAGCGCATGTCAAGGAAAGTAGACATTCATGTTTCCTCTCACTCAATTTCCTCGATCTTGCTAACATTAACCTACGATATATCCATTTTAATAGATTCACCGAATTTACTCTATTTACTTGTTTAATTTAGTTGTTTGTTAAAAGGACATTTATTACACATAAGCTCGTTTACTTACACACAAGCTACATGATCTTGCTTTATACCTCCATTGCACAAGGAGATGAGCGTAAGATCAAACTGAGTTGAAATTACATTTAGGTTCAGAACTAAAAATTCCTTTGAGTAGGGATCATTACAATTAAATTACTTAAGAAAGGATTACAATGCACCTTCACAACATTTGGTGGTATAAATGTAAATATGCATTCATCTTCATGATCTCATTAGTCATTAACCATTAGTTCATTGAGACTTATAAATCAATCTGAATTAAGTAAGTGCATCATCTAGTCTTCTCTTGATTAAGTTTGTCAAATGTGTAAAAATCAGGTTTTATAATAGATAAGTTAGATTTAATGATTTCTTGATCATTTATCCCCATTTAACATAACCTTGTTATCCTCCCAAATTACTAAACATTGGTTTACATTTTAATATAATTTTACATCCCATCAACACTAAGGATAAATCTATCGAATATGTTGAGGGTAATAAGGTATATCCCTTTTTTTTAACACAAGGAGATAGTTTTATTTTTCTTCCACTTAAGGACTCTTTACTTCATCTATATGTTTACAACATCATATTTTAGTATAACCTTTATAAGGATTACAATACCATTCTATTATACCTAGTATTACATTACTGTCACAATCTAGAAGGGTTTACTAACTCAAGGTTATAACTCAAATTTGTTTACCATTATCCTTTTTGATAACTAGTCATAGATACATCGTTCCCTATCCAAAATGACACACAATCCAAAGGTGGCTAAAAGCGTAATGTACTTGAAGTCAAGATTAAATAGTTAAAACAATATTGGTCATATCAAAGATAAACTATATTTCAAAAATTCAATTATACAATAAGATACTCATAACAATGCAGTGATCATTTTATTTCATTCACAATAATATTTCACAAGTTTTAGTTTCAGTCAATAATGGCAAAACTACTCAAGTACAAAACATTAAGGCATTGTGCCCTTCTAAGTTTTCCAACAAATACTATGACAAAGCCTTTCAATACATTTAAGTAATCGGGTAAAAATAATTGCATTAGCAAAACCAATGCAAATTTCTACCAGTCTTTCCATTTTTCTACTAATGAAATCCATCGGCACATTTATTATCTTGATTCAATTCATGAGAAGCCAGAGCATGATAAGAGCTAACACATTAAAATAATATGCTACTATCCAAAAATATCATGAAAGGAACCCTTCTATTTAATGAAACTGTTCTAAGTTCTAAAACACTAACAACTTCTTTAAGCATGCTAAAAATTACACAATGTCAAATTAAGAAAGAATTCCTATATACCCATTATGAACATTTCCTCTAAAACAACAAAAGTTTAACCATCATTCAAGTAGGGTTCAATGGCCTTATAAGTTTGAAACAGTGTCGAGTGTATTGGGATTTCAATCATGTAATCATATAGATTATATGATTGAAATATAATACTCAAACCATCAATCAAAATTTCCTTAAATAATTCATATGATCTAATAGATTTTAGTTAGAATTCTAACATCATTTACCTAACCACTATTTACCACCTTCAAAACAACTTCACAACATTATGATACTTTTATTGCCTACAAAATTAGATTACGGAGTAATTTCTTACAAGGAAAGTTCAAATAACATCTAATTATCTTGTTATTCCATGCACAACAACCATCGTGTAAGATAAGAATAACCAATATTCAGTTAACCAAACAATTAAATTTAATCTAATGTTACATTATTATCAAGTTTGTCTTCAATATAGTTACACTAAGTTTAACACAAACTCATAAATGATACTAATATTAGTTAATGTGGTTCCATATGAATCGACTACAACCCAATTAAAGTTCAACTAAAAACCACAAAACTTTCTATGACTTCATAAAGGAACAAAAGAAGTTAATAGAAACTCCAAAAGAATATTGTGCCCTATCTCTGAAACACATATTTAATAGTAATCTCTTAAGTAATCTATCAATCACAATGGACATGAAATTTCAATTGCTACATTTCAAAGGACGTATCCCTTTTACGGTTGATACTATGGGTCAACTTAATATACTATTCTTATAGAAGTCCAACTTAGCAGTACTAACAACTGAATCAAGCATGATAACAAACAAGATCTTAGGTAAGAGTATGCAAAGCTAAAAAGTTTCCTATTTCCTTCTCATATAAGTCTTCCGAGTATTGAATTAAAGAAACAAAGTCAGTCAACAAACCCATTTAAACATAACCCTAATAAATTGACAACCCAATAAATGATTACCTTAAGAACGAAATCATCTTGTTAAGGGATACCCATAAGCTCATCTTATCCAATAGTTAGGGAGGAAAACACTATAACACAATATTGTTTAAGGATAATCCTCAAGGTCAAGTATCCTTTCAACCTACTACACAACTATAACATAAACTTGTTTAAAAATATAGTTCACAAGATAGAAATTCAATAGTCAAGATCTCAAGATTGAAACCACCGATTCTTAGGAATGAATCACATGATTCGTTATCAATTTAATTACATTGAGCAAGATGCATCTAATATTTTCTCGATTTTTCCAAAAAAATCAATATAAGCCCTTTTATGATTAATAATGTAAGAAAACATTCCCTTAACTATATCTTTAAGGGTTTTGACCCCATAAAACATAATGGAATGTTCTTGTGATACTTAGAATATCATAATCCATAATAGAGAATTCGATTAAAGGATATACACATATATGTATATAGGTCGACACCCTAGTTTTCTAAGTACATTCTCTACAAGGATACATGATTCATAGACATTATTATAATATGGAGTTCCTAAGCTGCGTTTGATCAACAAACATAGATCATCCATTTCTAATGATAATATTACCTAGAATATTGTACACGCACCCACGGGTTTCGGCAACACAAATATATATTTACATCGGCTATAGTCTATTTTTCCATTTTCAAGGGGCAATAACATCTCAAAATATTCATAAGAAACAAACTGTAGAGTTCATATGGATACATGTATAGTTATATCATCCATATGACCTAGTAACTACTCAAGCATGCATATTTTCTAAGAACACAGACGACACTCAATAACAACATCCTTAGAGACTCATCACAACATGATCAAATAAGAGAAATGGAGAGATTTATTTCTACATGTAATAAATAGAATGAATTATTAAGAGGAAAAATAATAATTCATGCCAATGGAAAATTTTTTTGTTTTAAACAAGTGAAAGTCCGCAGACCAAAATAGGGTGCCTAGATATCTATTCCAGTAGGTCATTTGCTATCTCCATGAAGGATAGAATAAAATATTACAAAACCATGATTAAAAAATATGGGTTTATGATGATTTTCAAAACTATTTTAAAATTTTTGAACAAAAGTTCACAAACTATGACTGCAGAGTCAAAACCGAACATATTTATCTTTTCATTTAAACAATAATGATACATACAACTAGTATAAAAAAGGAAATGGTTTAACTAAATCTACTCTAGAGTATTCGTAGTGAAGATATCAAGGAAAGAACCCAAAAAAATACCCAAACTTATGACAATAATTGCTTACTAATACCTAAAACCTAGAATGTAAAATCCAAATTAGAGCAGAGATATTTTTCATGAACTGTTAAGTACAACATGTTGTCGTAATGGTTAGGACTTATAATGCTTGTATTTTCTTGCAAACTTGCATAAACGTCTACTAAGCCCTTGTAACAAAAAAATTTGATAACCTTCTTAATTTTGCTTGTTAGGCATCTATGATTGCTCCAAGTTTCCCCATTTGATACAACTAGGTGTACATCAGTAAATTCGGTTGAATCTTTCCTGCGACTTTCATTTAATTGAAAAATTCAAATCCTTTTTAAAATCCCCAATTTTTAAATCTCTGATTTGTATTAGTCCATGTGGCCAGCATCATTTTAGCGTTTCAGTCTAGAAAAACACATGCCAATGAGTATTCTTCCTAAGGCACTAAAAGGGAAAAGGTAGATGGCCAACAACTGCAACCCACTTGCCAGCTAGAAAACATATTTAATCATGAGGTAAAATTATATAACCAGACATGCCAAACATTGAAATTTATTAGGTAAAGTTCCATCAAGGGTGGACAGGGTCGCAGCCAAGGACAAGAGTTGATGGGTGGTTAAATTAAATCCAACAATAAATTTTGCAGACCCCTCAAAAATTGGCACCACCAAATGACCCATCCACTTCTCCACCAATTGTGTCTATTTAATTATTTTATATTAAATTTCACTTCGAGCATTATATTCTCCTCCCCTTATGAAAGCATCTTCTTTGATGTGACATAACATCGGGAATAATAGAAGGGATAAGAAACATAGGAAATTTAAAGATGAAAAGTTCTGCCCATGGTTAAAATTTCTGTCATTAGAGCACAACCACAGGGAAGTCTAGAAAATTTATCAGTTTATTTAACTTTCAATGTTATGTGAAGATTGGAAGTTCTCCTTTAGTTCATTATTTAATTAATCTATTTTCCTTTACATTATTCCTAAACTCAAGCCCTTAAGATTTCATTGTTGAAAAGTTTAAATTTATTTATTCTTGTGGGTGCCCAACAGGAACTTTTATCACAATACCATACCAAGATCATACACAACACTAATGGTTCATAGGAAAATTTTACATACTTCCATGACTGTACCACACCACAAGAACTTAACCAAACCATGGAAGAAACATACATGATCCACATAACATAGTACTTGTCACACATATATGACTGATATATTAATACTTGAACATAAGTGTACTATAACAACATGAAATTCCCCACTAATAAAGGTTTCACACAACTCGGAACAATGACTGTAGATTCATAGTTTCAACAAGGGAATCAAAACCGTATCCACAACATCAAAAACATAGCCAAACTCACATGAGTACACATACATCATAACACCACTCCCAAAACATCACAAACAACTCTGTATACCTCTCGATGCATCAAAAGGCAACTTAATATACCTCCCAAACACCAATAACATGTACAAAAGTCTCTTATGCCTCCCTCGAGTAGTAGCATAAAGATAAATTTTCCTTTCACTCCCCAAAGAGGTCGGTCTCTCTATGGCCCTAGGCATATATAGTCTATACACCCCTAACCCAAATGATGTAATAACTCATGGTTTGAAAATTCTCTAGTTGTTTGTAACTCCTTGGGGCGTACCCACATACTGAGGAAGTGGATCCATAGGTTTAACCATTCCACGGTGTATCCCATGACCCTATTCCACACATTATAACAATAGAACTAGCAGAACAATATATTTCAAATGCAAAGTGGCAAAAATACTAACCTTGGGCTAGGCTATAAATATTTTAAATTTAAAATAAAATTTAAATCTAAGAACAACAAATTCCCAAGTATCCATAGTTAGTACAAAAATATGCATGTTAGTACCACAAACTAAATAAAATTCCCAAATTATAATAACATATCAATTCCTAAAATTGCTGGTCCTTGCAAAAAGAAGAGAAAATGTTTAATTTACAAATAAAATACATATATAGGAATAACACATTACGATGAATATGTTGCCTTATATCGCCACCAAGGGGTACTCAATGATTTGTGTGCACTTCGGAACATTAATCCTCATCTCATAAAATAACATATCAAGTAATACAATTGTCATCATCTTTGTTTGAATCATCTCACCACAACTTTGACAAGGCTAAACATAGTCATTACTACACTTAGCTTTAATCCATACGAAAACTACATAGGAGAGAGAAAAAGGAGTACATGTTGTTATCTAGTAAGCCTAAGGTTGGCTCGAGTCGAGTGACTCGTCCATGGTACACATTTCCTCACTCCAAATATTCACTTTTACTGATTTCCTTTAGGTTCGGTTAACATAAGGTTGACAACATAAAACGTAACCACGTCACTAACACAATGGTGGTTCACAAAATTAACAATAGCGTTAACGCATGGTGTCTATACGAGGTAAATGAAAATCATTACATTCGGGTTTACAATACATCACATTACCACATGTTGTACCCAAAGTGCAAGAAGCGCACAATAGGGATCATGCATTCACCCTATGCTCCTAAATCATGACATGAACCATCACATATTACACGAATTATAATTATGATGAGAATGATGCCTAACATTACAACATATAGTCAATTGCAATACAACATGGTGATATACGTGTTTCTTCACAACATGGTGACAAAATCAATTTACAATCTAGTTCACTATACACAAATCGTTCCATAAAACACATCAAGCACACCTAAAAATCACAAAAGAAAAAAATTCTCCAACACTTTGGAATCCACAATACATTAATTTCACACACTACAAGACAATACATCACACACGAATTCCTCATTGAATCCATGAAAAGGAGAGAGGATAATCTCATTGTAAACACATCAACGTGATAACAATTTCACACTAAGTGACATGCACGACATGTGTGTTCATAATATCACGATTCTGTGATGTTCATGTTACAACATATGTCACATTACTCTTCCAATGTCAACCATCACTATGAAAAACCATCACAACTCCAATCTGTCATAGAGGTTCGAGAGCATGAACCTCCACTATGATACCAAATAGTAACGCCCATAATTTACACACCCAAAGATAACATTGGAAAAAATACTGAATATTTTTTTTTCTACTTACATTGTAGTATACATGACACTACATGAGATCATCGAATGACACACAACATAGGATATGATTACACAAACAATATCCCACATAGATAACATGAAAACATGTGATGCACATCAAGACCATTTTTTTACTAGGCATAACATAATGGTTTACCTACAGTACACATTTACGGGTATGGTCTTCCTACGGTATGATATTTAAGGAATACATATTTGTTATAATCATATTTCAATTCTTAACTTGCGTTCTAGAAATCACATGTCAAGGAAAGTCATCATTCATGTTTCCCCTTGGTCGATTTCCTCTATCCTGCTAACATTATCCTACCGTATATACCTTTTAATAGACTCCCCAAAGTTACTTTATTTACTTGTTTAATTTGTTCTTTTTATAAAAGCACATTTATTACACACAAGGTTGTTTACCTACACATGCAAGCTATAGGACCTTGTTTCATACCTCACTGTTGACAAGGAGATGATCTTAAGATCAAGGCGAGGTGAAGCGCCATTTAGGTTTGGAACTAAAAATTCCTTTGTGCATGGATCATAACGGTTAAATTACTTAAGAAAGGATTACAATGTACCTTCACAAGAGTTGGTGGTATGAAGGTCAATATGCATTCATCTTCATGATCTCACTAGTCATTAACCATTAGTTTATTGAGACTTATAAATCAATCTAGATTAAGTGCATCATCTAGTCTTCTCTTGATTAAATTCGTCAAAGGGTACAAATCAGGTTTTATAATAGATAAGTTAGATTTAATGATTTCTTGATCATTTATCCCCATTTAACATAACCTTGTTATCCTCCAAAATTACTAAACATTGGTTTAAATTTTAATATAATCTTACATCCCATCAACACCAAGGATAAATCTATCCAGTATAGGTTGAGGGTAATAAGGTATATCCTTTTTAACACAAGAAGATAGTTTCCTTTTCTTCCACTTAAGGACTCTTTACTTCATCTATATGTTTACAACATCATATTTTAGTATAACATTTATAAGGATTACAATACCATTCTGTTATACCTAGTATTACATTATTGTCACAATCTAGAAGGGTTTACTAACTCAAGGTTATTACTCAAATTTGTTTACCATTATCCTTTTTGATAAATAGTCATAGAGACATCATTCCATATCCAAAATGGCATGCAATCAAAAGAAGGGTAAAATTTTTAATTTACTTTGACTTGGGATTAAATAGGTAAAATAATATTTGTCATTTCAAAGATAAACTATCTTTCAAAATTACAATTATACAAAGTAACATACTTGATAAAAATGCAGAGATCATTTTATTTCAATCACAATAATATTTCACAAGTTATAGTTTCAATCAATAATGCAAAAATACTCCAAAAATACAAAATACTAAGCCATTCTTCCCTTCTAACTTTTCCAACAAATACTATTCTAGATCCGTTATGAACATTACCACTAAAACAACAAAATTTTAACAATCATTCAAGTAGGGGTCAATGGCCTTATAAGTACGAAATAGAGTGTCGAGTGTATTGGGATTTCAATCATGTAATCATATAGATTATATGATTGAAATATAATACTCAAACCATCAATCAAAATTTCCTTAAATAATTCATATGATCTAATATATTTTTAGTTAGAAATCTAACATCATTTACCTAACCACTATTTACCACCTTTGAAACAACTTCACAACATTTTGATACTTTATTGCTTGCAAAATTAGCATACGGAGTAAGTTCTTACAAGGAAATTTCAAATAACATCTGATTATCTCGTTATGCCATGCACTAAAGCCATCAAGTATGATAAGAATAACCATATAATTAAATTTAATCCAATGCTACAGTCTTATCAAGTTTGTCTTCAATATAGTTACACTAAGTTTAACACAAACTCATAAATGATACTAATATTAGTCAATGTGGTTCCATATGAATCAACTACAACCCAATTAAAGTTCAACTAAAACCACAAATATTTCTACGACTTCATAAAGGGCAGAAGAAGTTAATAGAAATTTGAAAAGAATAGTGTGCCCTATCCCTGAAACACAGATTTAAAAGTAATCTCATAAGTAATCTATCAATCACAATAGACATGAAAGTTAAACTGCTACATTTCAAAGGACGTATCCCTTTTATAGTTGATACTACGCGTCAACTTAATATACTATTCGTACATAAGTCCAACTTAGTAGTACTAACAACTAAATCAAGCATGTTAACAAACAAGATCTTAGGTAAGAGTATGTAAGGCTAAAAAGTTTCCAAATTCCTTCTCAGATAATTCTGTCGAATATTGAATTAAAGAAACAAAGTCAATAAATGAACCCATTTAAACATAACCCTAATAAATTGACAACCCAATAAATTATTACCTTAAGAACCAGATCATCTTGTTAAGGGATACCCATAAGCTCATCTTAGCCAATAGTTAGGAGTTAAACAATATAACACAGTATTGATCAAGGATAACCCAGAAGGTCAAGCATCCTTTCAACCGAGTGAAAAACTATAGCAAAAATGTGTTTAAAGACAACTTCTACAAGATCGAAATTCAATAGTCAAGATCTCATTATCGAAACCACGGGTTACCAAGGCAAAAATCAGAGGATTCGTTATCAATTTGATTACATAGAGCACAATTGCCTCCAATATTAACCCGATTTTTCCAAAACAGGAATCAATATAATCTCTTTTACGATTAATAACATAAGTAAACATTCCCTTAACTATATCCTTATGGGTTTCGACTCCAGAAAACACAATGGAACGTTAATGTTATACTTAGAATATCTAAATCAATCGTAGAGGATTCGATTAAAGGACAGAATCATATATATATCTAGGTCGACACCCTAGTTTTCTAGGTACCTTCTCTACAAGGATACATTCTTAGTAGATATTAGTATAATCTAGAGTTCCTAACTGCATTCACTCGACAACACAGCTCATTAATTTGTAATGATAATAATACCCAGAATATTGTACTCGCACCCACGGGTTTCACACCAAAACTGTATATTTACACAAAATACAGTTTGTTTCATAATTTTCAAGGGTCAAAAACATCTCAACAAATTCATAAGCGACCACCTGTAGAGTTCCTACGGATAGAGGTATAGTTATATCATCGATAACCCAGTAACCAGTCAAGCATTCATCTTTTCCAACAACACAAATGACACTCAATAAAAGCATCCTTAGAGATTCATTACAACATGATAAAATAAGAGAAATTCAGATATTTATTTATACATGTAATAAATAGAATGAACTGTTAAAAGGGAAATCAAATAAATCATGCCAACCCCAGAAAACGTTGTTTTAAACTAGTGAGAGTACGCAGACCCAAACAAGGTGCTTGGAGATCTATTCCAACAGGTCATTCGCTGTCTCAATAAAAGAGAGATTAAAATATTCCAAAAACCATGAATACCTAAGCATATATTTATGCTCATTTTAAAAACTTTAAATCTTTTTTTGAATAGAAGTTCACAAGCTATGAATGGAAAGTTGAAACCGAGAATATTTATCCTTTCCTTTAAACAACAATGATACATACAACTAGTATACACAACTCAAAATGTACAACCAAAAGCAAATTTTTTAACTCAATCTAGTCTAGAGTATTAACATTGAAGATATTAAGCAAACAACCCAGACAAAATCTAGAAAATTAGGACAATAATCACTTAAATATTCCCAAAACTCAAAATATAAAATCCAAATAAGAGCAGAGATATTTTTCATGAACTGTTAAGTAGAGCAGGTTATCGTAATGGTTAGCGATTATCATGTGTGTTTTTCACCTACGAACTTGCATACACATCTACCAGGACCTTGCAACAACAACATCAGGAAACCTTCCTCTTTTCGGTTGCTTGGTGTCCATGATTCCTTCATGTTTCCCCATTTGATACTGCTGGGTGTACGCGGTTAAATTTGGTTGAATCTGCCCTGTGACTGGTATTTACTATAAATTTTAAAATCCTTTTAACAATTCCCCAATGTTTAAAATCCCTGATACGTATTAGTCAACGCATGTAACATCATTTTGGAATTTCAGTCTAGAAAAAAACACACCAAGAGCATGCTTCCTAAGGCAATAAAAGGGAAAAGGAAAGCGGCAAGGAACCCCATCAACTTGCCAGCTAGCAAATGCATTTAATGATGAGGTAAAAACCTTTTACTAGACACACCAAGCATTGATTTTTTTGGGTAAAGTGCCATCCATGGTGGACAGGGTCGCAGCAAAGAAACGAGGTAGTGGGTAGCAAAATTAATTCCAACAATAAATTTGCATTCCCCTCATGGATTGGAGCCACCAAATGACCGATCCACTTGTCCACCAATTACTTCTATTTAATTATTTTATATTATATTTCACTTCAAGCATTACATTTTTCAAATAAATATTTCTTATGTTAGTATCCCTACATTTATTTATATTTTCATGTTTACCTTTTCTGTTGTCTAAAAGAAATATATGTCAATCACACATGTACCTTATAGGAAAATTGATAGATTGAGAGATGTTCTTTTTTTTTAATAATATTCAAATTATTTTGATTCAATATTTTCTAGTTCAAAAAAGAAAATTATCGGTCCGATTGGTGATTCAATCAGGAGGAAAAACACCCAATATTAGGAATTAGTGTGTTATAATAAAGAAAAACTCTTATACGAGATAAGTTGATAAAGATTTGAAGAGTAGTAAACAAATATTTATTGTAAGATGATAAAATATATTGTGAGAAGGAATAAATCTAAGTGAAAGTTTTATGAACTTATGAGTCTATATTATAAGTGCATAAATTGCTATCTTATAGCTGTTGTAGTGCCCACTTCCCTTCGACACCTTTTTTATTATTGTTTTCGACAATGTCCACTTTGCACTTATGGATATATTATAGATTTTTATTAGCATGTTAGTGGATATCAAAGATACTGAACTGTTGTTGATTTGATTTGCATATGATACATATGGACCATTAGAGACATTTGATGTTGATATTGATATACTGTTGACGTGGTTATTTATCTGTATTTCTAACATGTGATATATTTAGTCATATTGAGTAGACCTTTGACAATTGGATTAATGTTGGTTTAATTTTGACATAGATGAAATGTGGAATAGAAATGTGCTAGAAATTGTAAGTGATATTTTATTTGCATAGATGATATTAATTCATATATAGTTGATTTTAGATTTTTATCACATATTTTTGCATGAATGTTTTAATGTGGCCACGAGGCCGAAGGAGGTATCCTCTATTTTGCAGGTATATTATATTCACAACAACATTGGGGATTGGAGACCAACCACATTGGAATTTGAGAAGAATTCAACTAGGGTCACCATGGCAACATGTAATTGTGTGTGTGTTAGAATTATTTGGTTAGGAGAAAATTGTGACCTAGGGGTCATGTGTTGTTTTGTTTTAATTTCCCTTTTAATAATGTTAGTATGTGTTTCTTTTAGTAATGAAATTTACTTGTTTTATTATTTAGATTTTGGATATATGTTTACCCTTTTATTATTCATGGGTTGTAGTGTCTTAATTAAGATAATTTAAATTTATCCTAAACTAATTAAAGATGTGACCAAAAAGGAGTTCATTTATTAGGCTTGATTTACTCTTAGATTTTGTGTTGAGTGTTGTAGGCTTGAGTCTTGAGTGTAGCATAATGTACCCTTCATGGGAAACTCGAATTTTACCTTAGAGGCCAAATTTGGAAGCTTGTGGGACAAGTCAAACTTGTCCCACACCTCTTAAATGCCTATGCCAACCCTACATATGGGTTAGGGGGGCCAAATTTAGGCCCTATTAGGTGTTTTGAGAAGATAAAAAAGTGAAATATTTATTACACTTTCTTTCAAGTATTTAATTTTTCCTTAGCGGTAATGAGATTAGATGGAGTGCGTAAGTTTCTTGTCATCCCTTCAACAACATATTAATTGTGCATTGGAATATGAGGTTGACCAAGTGATGTGGAGTGGAGAGGAAATGAGTGGGCATCCTACTTGGAGCCACATAATCCCCCTTTCTCCTTTCTCTATTTATTGAATTCATTTTTCTTCTTTGGGAGTTACTTGATCATTTTAGTCTCTTGAATTTTTTGAGAGTAAGAGGATTTTGAGAGAGTTGTGGATTGTTGGAGCTTGTGGATGCTTGCTTCATTTTTGGAGGAGATTGAAACTTAATACTTGGAATAAGCTCTACCATGGAGTGGTAGGAGCTTCACCTTAGTTTAAATTATGTTCTTTTTATTTTATGTTCATATGTGTTGTGTGTTGCTTTTCCTTTGGAATGTTGTTGGGAATGGGTAGATTTCCTAAGTTTGGAGTGAGAGGAGACTATGGGGATTTTTCTTGTAGGGAGGCATAAGATTTTACTTATTGTGGAGGGATTTTGGGTTTAGTGCCCCACCTAGTATGAGGAGTGCTTGCATTTCTTCTTGTTCTTGTTATGAGAGAGGCATAAGAGATTGAGGGAGGTATAAGGGGTAATTGAGGGAGGCATAAGAGTTTGTAGGGGATTTGTGATACGCATTGGAGGATTTTAGGTGGGCACCCATTTCCATTGGGATGCATAAGTGGCCTCCCCATAGGTCTTACTCTTTTGGCTTTCTTGATAAGCCTTGTTATACGTGTTGTTGTTTTGGTTGAATGTGAATGGAATGGATTGTAGAAATTTTTGTGAAGTATTGTGGAAGCTTGTAGTTGCCATCAATTGAAATCTTCTCCCATTGTAATGTGGTTGGGGCTCGGGGGCCAATGGAGAGGATGGCTTCTCCTCTCCATTGTATATCTTGGTTGGGAGGTGAGCATTGCCTCTCCCCCTATTTTGTTGTCATTCAAGAAAATTCTTGGAGGAGCTATGATGTTGGTGTTTGCAGCTTGAAGTCTTGTTGGTTACCATATGAAACTCCTTTATTTTTTTACCTAAATAGAGTGGAAGAGATTGTAATAATGTATTTCATTCTTGTATTTACATTTTTTATGACTTCCCACATCAAGTGGAGAACATTGTATTGATCTTGTGAAGAAACCTATCCTATTTCATTGTGGCTATGGAAGTGTATTATATATTGAAAAGAAAGAAGAAATATTTGTGTGAATTAGTTTTGAAATGGAAAAGAAAGATTACTTTCATTGTAGAGTTGTTTTATTGTTAATATGTAATAGGAAAAAGAAATGACCAAAATGGATATATAATGTAAAATTTAATTGGAAGTTACAATGTGAAAATGAGAGTTTGCATTCAAATAGTTGTGATGTTGTAAATAAGAGAGAAGAAAATGTAGAAATTGTTAGAAGTTGAGCTTGCTTGTATAACAAACTTGAATGGAAAATAAAGGCTTCTTTAGATATTTAGGATGTATGTTTACTTGTAGTGAAATGAAAGAGAGAACAAGTTAGATTATATTGTATTTAGAAATGTTGGTTTTATAGTAAGGAAATGACAAAGTAATGTAATAGTTCTAAATTCTTTTTCTCTTCTAATGGAAGAAGAATCTAGTTAAGTAAATATAAATTATTCTTGTAAGTAGATGATTTTTATAAAAATGACTAGAATTAGCGAGAAATGAATAAAAGAGAAATAAATCTCAAATCTAGAACTTGAAATGAACAAAAATAAACTCGAATGCATTTTTACACCTTTTAGTAACTTTAAGTTTTTGTGAAAATCTCGGCATTAAGGTTCTATTTTTCAGAAATAAAACCATCGCCATGCAAGCAGAGAGCAGCGGTCTCATAACCTCTCATAAGGTTATGGCGGCAGATCTCAAAGCGCCGCTAAGTAGGGCTGTAAAGATAGTCCTATGTTTGTCACCCGAGTAAGGTGGCGATTTCATAACCACCGCTCTCCGTATGGCGGCGGTCCGTGGTTTGTCACCCAGGCAGGGTGGTGGTCCTAGGACCGCCGGTCTACTCTGGGTGGCGATCCTATCACTTATGAATTTTTTTGTAGATCCATGCTCAGTGCATGAAATTTGACGATTTGCTCAAATTCTAGTTGTAAAATTTAACCTATAATTACCAGCAAGTAAAACAATGAGAAATACTATGGATTGGAACAATAAAACATGTAAATGGTGGAACTAAAAGCATTCTTTTCATTTATAACAATGGGGTAAGGTTTTCCCAAAATTTAAAACCCAATACACAAATAATCTTGAAATGAAAACCAGATTGGAGGAGGAAATCCCTCCCAATCCTTGAATGAAATAGATTACATAAATAAAACTAAATCTAAACTAAGCCTAGACTAAATCTTCATGAAGAATCCTCCATGGATCTTCCTCTTTTGCTCCCATGGCTTCCTCCTCTCCAACCTGCAAATTTAACAAAAGGAAATAGACCAAATGAAAAGAATAGAATGAGAAAATGTTTTAATAGAATTTCATAAGAATGTTAGAGCTATGTTTGGAACCCTAGGATCTAGTGGCCAAGATGGATTTGCTCCACGGGTGGAGGATTGACCCTACCTTTATTAAGAAGAATTATATTATAAATGTTTTAATTGAAATCCTTAGGGGTATGTGTAGATGGGTGAGTGGGTCCATTTAATTTCCTAGGGTTGTAATGTCCTTTTGGAACCCTTAGTGTGTGTAGGAATTTAATAAAAGGACTTTAAAACTATTAAGATAATGAATTTAATAAACTAACATAAGGTTAACCTTGTTTGGATTGAACATTAATTGAAGAGGAGAGAATATCTAATTAAGTGAATTAAACCTTGTTACATTCCTTTTATACATTTTGTTAATGAACCCTAGAGGTTGAGCACCCTTGCAACCTTCTAGTAACTTAAACAAAAAAACTTGTCACATTTTCGGGTAAAGTGTTAAGTTGAAGCGTGTTCTTAGAATTTTTTTTTTTTGCGGGAGTTACACTTGGTATCAGAGCCGTGGGTTCAAAACTTGGACCCTTGGGCACACCTAGAAAACATGAAACATAAACATTTAACCTAGTGCAAAGTTAGTTCTTTTAATCTAGAAAACCACAATGTTTGATAATTGTATAAATTAGAAAACTTAGAAAATTGAAACAAGACCTAGAAAAATGAACTAACTCTCACCTTGATCTATGTAGGAGGTGCAAATCAGATGAGGGGTATTTTCACATAGACCTAGATATACCACCTCAGAGAAAGTGCAGCGGCCATCCTACCTTATGTTTTACAGATGCTTCAGGATGTCAATGTCGCTATACATGGAGAGCCATTGGGAGGATGATTTTCTAGACATGGCATCGAGCTATTTGTAGAGGCCCATGTATCCCCTTGACACAGCGAGGAGTATACGAGAAGAGAACTTCTATTCGGAGTTGCCTGGGAAGAGTCACCATAGAGAGGACATGGGGACAAGATCTCAGGACATAGGGATAGGTCTCAGAGCCCTAGATAGAGGGAGGAACATGTAGAGAGACCTAGGGGTTTTAGGCATCAGTTGTAGACCATATTAGGGAGATCCTGAAGCTACAACCATCTCACTATTCGGGTGATATAGGTGGTTTTTAGGTACAGCCTGGTAGGTAAGATTGAGAGGATGTTTCAAGCTCTTCCCTTGTACTAGTAACACGAAAGCTAGTGTTGTGATCCATCTTCTGAGGGATGGAGCAGGAGTCTGGTGGAGGAGTGAGGAGCAGAAGCTGCATGGTGATTTGGAGATAGTTACCTGGGAGCTATTTGAGGAGCATTTTAGGAGTAGGTATTTACCCAAGAGGTTTATACAATAGCGGATATATTAGTTTCACGACCTTCATCAGGCATCAATGACAGTATCCGAGCATGAGATTCAATTTTAAACCTACTCTAGTATGTCAATAATATGCGGGATGAGAAAGGTGCAGATTCACATGTTCATTTGGATCCTAAACTTGCATTCGGGTGGCGCAGTTGAACATTCGTTGCCCACAGAGACATTAGTAGAGGCCATGTAGAAGGCCTATATTTCCAAGGAGACATGAGAAAAGAGGCGGTATGCTAGAGACAGAGTTTGGAGCCACATCCAATAGATGCAAGATGGAAGATCGAGGGGGTCAGTTCCTCCTCCACGTGGTGGACAGAGTTTAGGGAAAACTTCTTTCGAGACCACCACAATAGCCACCGTAGCAGCACCATCGGTAGACCCACCCACGTTATAGACCTCCTCGAAGATTTGATGCATAGAGAGGATGGAGTATGGTGCCTCCTCCTAGGGGTCCCATCAGGACATAGGGTGCACTGACATCTCCATCGGTAGGAGCTCGTTAGCAGAGACCTCAACATTCTATGGCGAGATCATCATGATCCACCCTTTGCTCGAGACCACTAGAGTACCTATTAGAGCTACATCTCACTAAAGAGGGCTAGGAAACTATTATGGTTGTGGTTTTGCTAGACATCATTAGAGGAATGCCCACATAAACCTAACAACAAGGGTAAGATGTAGATCTCAAAGCCTACTATTGGAGATATGGCATAGAGTCATCTGGTCTATGCGGCGGTCAAATATCGTAAGGTCGAGCACCAGAGTATCATGATCGAGATGATAGGTAGTATTGGTGGTATTTCCACCTTAATATTATTTGATTCTAGTTCTTCAGATTCTTTTATTGCACCATCCTTAGTAGAACATTATAGGCTAGTGGAAGTTAGGCGGGTCGTAGTTGGGACGTTGAGATGGATTCGGAGCAAAAATTTGTAGACTCCTTAGCTAAGGAGTGTGTAGTAGATTTGGGACCCTTAACCACTACCTCAGATCTTTGAATCCTTCCATTAGGATCTTATGTTGTTATTTTGGGCATGGACTGGTTGTCTTCTTTTGAGTTAGAGTGGATTGCTACCATAAGACTATAGCTTACATAGATGATATTGGAGTGGAATCGGTGATATCAAGAGTTAGGAGGCCCATTTCCATTCGTACCATCTCTACTATGTAGCTTAAGCGGTGTGCATGACAAGGTTGTCAGTTGTATGTTGTTACGGTTAGTGATAGATCCAAGGATGAGTCTAGTGGACCATCCCATCTTGAGAGATTTTGCTGATGTGTTTCCAGGGGAGCTACTGGGGTTACCTCCCCCACGTGAGATAGATTTCCACATAGATCTGGTTTCGGGCATAGAGCCTATCTCATGAGAACTTTATCGGATGAATACTCTTGAGCTATGTGAGCTCAAGTTGCAGCTTGAGGGAATTTTGGAGAAGGGCATAATCCATCCTAGTGTATCCCCTTGGGATGCACCGGTGATCTTCGTGAAAAGAAGGATGGATCTTTACTGGTTGTGTATTGATTACCATCAACTGAATAAAGTAACAATTAAGAATCGTTACCCCCTTCCACGTATTGATGATTTATTTGATCAGATGAAGGGGCTATAGTTTTCTCCAAGATAGATCTTAAGTCAAGGTACCATCAGCTCAAGATTACAGAGGTGGATATCCATAAGACCACACTCTTGTATGAGATATAGCCACTTATGAGTTCCCAAAGTGGTACCTTTCGATTTGATGAATGCCCTTGCAGTGTTTATGAGCCTAATGAATGGGGTATTTAGGACCTTTCTAGATTGCTTCATACTCATCTGCCTTGATGACATTCTAATTTACTCATGTACACGTGAGGAGCAAGAGAAACACATTCATGAGGTTCTTTGGTGTCTCCATGTGTAACATCTTTACGAGAACTTGGAGAAGGGTGCGTTCTTTCATACAAAGGTGTGGTATTTAGGCCACATCATTTATAAGGAAGGTATCATAGTCGATCCTTCTAAGATTTAAGCCATCATGGATTGGCTAGCACCCACTAGTGTGACCGAGGTGCGCAGCTTCATGGGTTTAGTAGGATATTACAAGAGATTTGTTCAATACTTTTCTTGGATTGTGCACCACATCACTTCCCTTCAGTGGAAAGGGAAGAAGTTTTCTGGTTAGATAGATATGAGTAGGCCTTCAGTACACTAAAGGAATGCCTCATGAAAACATATATTCTTGCGGTGCAGATCCTTAGGAGGAGTTCTACATTTACACAGATGCTTCTTTGGCTGGACTTGGAGGTGTGTTGATACAGGAGGGTAGAGTAGTTACTTTTGAGTCTCGCAAACTCAAGGACTATGAGATTAGTTATCCGAATCATTATCTTGAGCTTCCAGCAATCGTGCATGCTTTAGTGTGGTGGAGACATTTTCTTTTTAGCCGAGAGATTTACACTCGGGGTGATCACTTGAGTGTTTGTCACCTCTTCACATAGCCCAATCTCAACACTAGTTAGTGACATTGGATGGAGTTTCTTTGTGAGTATGACATGGAGATAGAGCATGAGAATGGGAAGGAGAATGTGGTGGAAGGTTCCTTGAGTAGAGACGGAGACATGTGGCTATGGCACATCGACATTAAAATTTTCCTCCGTAATTTCTATGTTATTAATGTATGTATTAGGAATAGGATGTTGTTAAGTATAATTAGTAGTGGCATCCATTAGAAGATAATGGCATCGTCATTACGGTGCCGCCAATAATGTAGAGTATGGTAATGAAAAAAAGTACAATAGGAATGTTGTAAAAGTAAATATTTGTTGTAAGTGGTCCGATAATGTTAAAATGTCAAAGTTGGGATAAGTAGAGAAGTAGGGTCTACATGATTAGGAATTAGAAATATTATATTTATAATAAGGACAAAGAGTGATGTCATAAATATTTTGTGTATGTTATTTATGGAAAAGTCTAAAAAGGTGGAACCCATGTGAGATGATAAGGTGTATCTTATCTTTGAAGATAAGCCTACATGTAAAGGCAAGAGTTTAAGCATGGAATATGATTGGTGGAAGATATTTCCTATCCTATCTTAGAGATAGGGTAGATAAGCCTGAATTCTTATAAATAAAGAGGCCAACCCCCTCATTTAGCATAGAAGAAAGTAGTGAGAAATATTGTATGAGTAAGTGTGTAAAGGAAGTCATCATTTTGAAGGTGTATTAAGGAAGCCATTAAGAGGTGTAAATGTTAAGTTTCTCCCACAGTTATTGTTGGAAGGCAAGTGAAGTCAGTAACACTTGAAGTACCTCATGGGTGAGATTGTTACAATTTCATTTTGATATTGTAATTTACACTTATATTTCAGATTTATTATCATTCCTTCTTATCATAGTCTATGGTATTCTTGTGTTATGTTTGTTGTTGTGTTTCTAGATTTTATTGACCAAACTAAAAGTTGTTCATTAGTAAATAATCATAGCACGAGGAGTTCCCTGTAAAGAATTATCATAGTGCCGGATTGGTGATGACATTTTGGTTCCGTTGCCGGGACAATTCCTCATTGGTGGATTTTCTGGAGAGATATTCCCACTTAGTCATAAATCATTTGGAGAGTAACCTTGTTTTTACTATGTATAGGAGTTACCATGGTAAAGTCACCTTTCTTGTGAATAGTATTTACCACAGTAACTTCATTTTTTATTGTGAATAGTGTTTACCCCAGTAACTTCATTTTTACTGTAAATAGTGTCTACTATAGTAAAGTAAGTTTTTACCTGCAAAGATAAGTCAAGTTTTACCATAGGTTACTATGGTCATTTTTATTTTTCTGTAGAAAGGTGTAAAGTCACTTTCTATTGTAGTGAGTCCAATTATTTATGCACATAAGTCTTACTAATTGCACTTGTGAGTTGGTATGTCACTTTGTGGTTACATTTTAAAATGGGGAAGATTCCAGCTTTTTCAGCCCAATCTAATGAAGATGCTTCCTCTTTCATTCAAAAGTTTAAACGATCATGCATTTGTAATGGCCTCATAAGAAGGGAACAATGGACTAAATTTTTCCTACCTTTTTAGATGGTTCAACCCTTAGGTGGTTTGAAACACTAGGTGATAATGTTAAAAAATCATGGGATTTATTAACTAAAAGTTTTCTTGAAGAATTTGGTGAACAACAAAAATATGCAAATCTCATGATCAATATCACAAAGCTAGCCCAAGGATAGAAGGAGAAGATAAGATATTATCATGCTCGTGTTCTAGAGCTAAGGAGGAAGCTTGATGCTCGGATCCGAGCGAAGGATTAGCGGATGGGTTGATGAATAACGTAAATAATCTCCTCTGTAAGAACTTCATTATTGGGATGAAGCCGGAGAAGAGATCGACAACGAGTGAAGTATGACCGCCTTGACTACCATTGAACAAGCAAAGGAGATTGCAAGAAGGTAAGAATAAAGCATGGAAGAGGAGCCCAAGGAAATTGTTGCTAAAGTAGAGCCTACACCAACACCTTTGGTCCAGAATCCACAACCACTCTCGGTGAGCACAAATCTTTCTCCTAGTACATCTACTGAGTATGAAGATCTACTTAGCAAGATGGGCCGATTAACTATTAATCTTATTTAAGGAAAGGAATTTAGTTCTCGGGGAGCGAGATAGAGGTCCAAAAGAAACATTTATGAAGTTGTATGTTATGGTTGTTATAAAAAGGGTCATTATAAGTATAATTGTCCAGATAGAGCTTCTACATTTGGTAGTAAGAGAAAATGATAAAAGAAAAGCACGTGTTAATTCTTTTGATGTAGTAGATAAGAGCATAAATAATGAAGCGAGATGTGTTTGTAACAAAAAGAAATAAATAAAAAGATAACCAAGATGGAACTGATCCTAATAAGATGAAAGGAGAAACTAGTAAGAAACATAGGAGAAGAAAGTTGGGCGTGAAAGATTTTCCGATTTCATAGGGACAAGGACCATACTCTATCTTAGAAGATCTATCCAAAAGGCCTACAAATATTACATATGGTCAACTCTTGGCTATGTCTTCTGAGAAGAGGCGGGAGCTGCGAAGTGGACTCAATGCTCAATGAAGGAAGGAGGTTTAGGTCCCTGTTTTAGAGGTAGAGGTGGATCCCTAGGCTCCACAAGTTGAGGTATTATGTAATGTTATTTTAATTCATAATGTCTTAGTTGATAGAGGTGCTGCAGTTATTGTAATGACCGAGTCTATAATGAATATGTTGGGTTTAAAAATTGATCGCCCCTCAACTCTTATGTTAAGGTCATTAAATAAGGGAAAAACTAAACTAGAAGGTGCAATTTCAAATGTAGCATATATCTGTTATGGGTGTTGTATGTGTGGTATACTTTCAAGGTGATGAAAAATGGTATTGTTGCGTATCTAATGTTGTTAGGAAGACCATGGTTAAGGAGAGTTCATGCAAGAAACTACTAGAATGAAGGCTTCATGACATTTGGATGTGGTAGAGAGAGGGTGAAGATAAACGTGATCCTTCGGCATCATAAGGTAGAACTTGTGGATTCAAGTGATGAAATTGATGATTGGACATCCTCTAATTACTCTAGTACTAGTGAAGTGGACACCGAAGATGAAGAAAGTGAGGTTGATGTTTCGGTTATGGATATCCTTCCAGTCACACCGACTCATGACCCCATAAAATTATCCGAACAAGAAATTGATGATTGTCTCCAACAAATAAAGATTGGTGATGTTGTGATGGAGAGTGAGAAGGAATCTGCGCTCCGGCCCCTTTCAAAGGTACATACACATATTCACTTTTGATTACAAGGAACTCACAAGTAAGTTGGGTAGAACATTCTATTGAGTGGTAGATGGTGTTCAATCCATAAAGCAAATTCCATATAGAATGAATCCTAATTTTTCCAAGATTGTAAAAGAATAAATAGATAAGTTGCTTGATGTAGGATTCATATTTTGTAGAAATTAATCTGATCTAATACAAAGAATCCATGAAATAGATACACAGACAATAATTGAAATCAACAACTCTATATTATATTTTCATTAATTCACTATTTTAATACACTCCATTATATAGGAGATGTAAAATAACAATCCTTACAACAACATTTGTCTTCATATACAACCATACACCCATATGGTTTCAACCTCTCACCAATATAATAATAAAACAATACTAATTGTTTTATTATTCTAACTTACTAACTTACCACATACTAATCACATTTTACATTTACTATTTACATTTACATAGTAAATGTACTTTCACTAATTTACGATAATAATAATTACACATGTAATTATTATTCACCTATACATACAAATGGAGCACTAATATATATTTCCTAACATTCCCCCCCTTAGTGTGAACATGGGAAAAACTGCCTTTGTACTGCAACGTGCCGCTACGTAGCATGCTCATGATCTGGATGGTTTCAAGGACAATACCAACAACCTCTGGATGGTTTTCCAAATGGTTAACCAACAACCACACAACATATGGTTTTTGAGGACAGTACCAACAACCTCTGGATAGTTTTTCTGGATAACTAACAACCACGATATCATGATGATGCAGTAGTATCAACAACTCTCATCACTATCTCACTGCAGGGAATAACATAGGAAATTCTACTGAAATCTGTTGCTCATACATACATAGAAAAAGCTGACATACTAGAAATGGAACATTGGATCATGTTCCCCCCCTCAATGTGAAATTTCCACTTATTGAAAATAGGATCACTACAAACTGAGGCACACCACACTGGATGCACTAAAATCAAACTGCACACACACACCTGTCACCAAAGCTGATATGCGGCCCCGTCGTTGGCAACTGACGAGAGGTCGCTGAATGACCTCCAACCTCCGTTTGCCTCCATCCTCCAGTAAATTCACTTAGTATAGAAATTCTTCATAATTATAGTCAATTTCATTTGTTATTTGTTCATCTCTAGTTTCCCATTCTACAATTTTGCTTACATCTGTAGGTGCTTTTTCATTTCCATCTACTATCCTCCATAGATTTTTATTCATTAACTGCATCTGAATTTTTACTCTCCATGTATGGAATTTCAACCCATTAAATTTATCTAATGGTGTATCCATTTTGCTGAATCTAAATATCCAAAAAAAAAAATTGAATGCAGATTTGAATTACCTCTGATTCTCTGATTTCTTCAAAAAACACAGCAGTGATCAATGTGCTGTATAGTAAATTGCATGTTTCTCCCAAACTGTGAACTGGGTTTTGCTGAAATTTCTACTGTAGCTTCCTGTATAACAGATCATTCTGCACGCAAAATGTTGGAGAAACCCAGATCGTGAAACTAAAGTTACGAGATCATCTTCGAGACAGATTTAACCTACTCTGGTACCAAATGTAGAAATTAATCTGATCTAATACAAAGAATCCATGAAATAGATACAGACAATAATTGAAATCAACAACTCTATATTATATTTTCATTAATTCACTATTTTAATACACTCCATTATATAGGAGATGTAAAATAACAATCCTTACAACAACATTTGTCTTCATATACAACCATACACCCATATGGTTTCAACCTCTCACCAATATAATAATAAAACAATACTAATTGTTTTATTATTCTAACTTACTAACTTACCACATACTAACCACATTTTACATTTACTATTTACATTTACATAGTGAATGTACTTTCACTAATTTACCATAATAATAATTACACATGTAATTATTATTCACCTATACATACAAATGGAGCACTAATATATATTTCCTAACATATTTCTTGTGGAGAATTTAGAATGGGTTTCTCCCATTGTGATCTCAATAAAAAAGAATGGGAAGCTACGCATTTGTGTTGATTATAGGAAGGTCAGTAAGGCAACAAACAAGGACCATTACCCTCTTCCATTCTCAGATCATATTTTGGATGAAGTAGCTGGCGGGAGTGCTATAGTTTTGTTGATGGATATATCGAGATACAACCAAGTTCGTATATCAGAGAAAGATTAGCTGAAGACCATGTTCACCACTCCTTGGGGAACGTTTTCTTATAGAGTTATGCCTTTTGGGTTGTGTAATGCTCCGGTAAAATTCTAGCGCTTGATGAATAGGATGTTTGAACCCTACATTAGGAACTTCATTAGAGTATTTCGGATGATTTTTGCATCTATGGGAGCAAGATGGACCACCTACACCAGATGAAGAAAATTTTTAAATGTTAGATGAAGCAAAAGCCTCACTAAACCCTACAAAGTGTGTCTTTGGAAGTTCTAAAGTCATTTTGTTAGGGCATGTTGTATCCAGAGATGGTATTGGTATTGATAAAGATAAAGTTTTAAAAATCGAGAGTTACCATTTCCTATGAATAGAAGTAAGTTGAGATCATTTTTAGGCCATGTGGATTACTACTAGAAGGGTCATCAATAATTTCTCAAAGATTACATAGCCACTAACTCGATCCAGATCCGAGAGGATCCTATGAGAGAAACACTAATCTAAGATCTTCTCGAAATTGTTGCGAGTCATTTTTAAAGCGTGGACAAAAATTATATGATTACGATGACGGTTTGTTTTGCAGGAAACGGAGCTCGTTTGCAAAAGTTATAGCCCAGCTGAAAGTTTTGGGCAAGCTGGCAAAATTTGGAGTTTTGTGCAGGTTGGACGTGTGCATGCTCGCCAAGTGTTGCGATCATATTGCGACACGTGGACGAATTGTGTGACATATTAAAAAATGGGTTTTGGAACGCCGGTCTTGGACACTCGTTCTCGGACAAATGGACCCCACTATTTACTAGCTGGGGGCCCTCAACCAGGTTCGACACACTCGATTATGGAGGGGTGCCTTGGCCTCCTTCTCATTTAACCATTCAACCAACTTGTGTATATAAACCTCTATATTTCCTTTTACGCCATGCATGTGGGACATTGGGTTTGTATTATTTAAATTACCCACTTTGCAATTTTCCACGCCACATTTCTCAAACTATTCAACGCATTATATATTCCACTTTCCACGCATATGTCTAAACTTTCCACGCAATTGTTTAAACTATCCAGGCATATGCTTATGGGATAAGTTCAAAACTAAACCATGCGCCAACCCCAATGCAATGCGACCTATCTACAGCACCCTCCACATAGGCTTAGGCAACTTTTAAGCCACTCAACAACCACTGACTTCCAAACATATAAAGTGTTGACCGATTTTTCATGCGACTAATGTGGGATTATAATCCCAAAAGGATAAACTAAAAGCCAAGGAGGGGAATGGAACTCGGGTGGGCTAAGTAAAAAGATAAGCACCCAGCCGGTATGCTAGGAGGTGCATAAACAATATAAAAAGGGTGATATTCTATTTGTAATGCATTCGGGACTGTGTAGAAATATTGTATTGCTCATATCTTGAGCTAACGGAGGAGTTTGGAGGAGATGTAAAAAGCAACCCCTATTATTTTCGACAGAGAGGAAGACTGTGAGAAGGTCTGAATTTTGTAGAAATATTTGCAAAGGATTATTTTCAAGATTTTAATAGATCGGTCCCATTAAACCAGAGCCGAGGCCTCAAGAGACGTAGGCCTCAAGTATTTGCATAGTAGTTGCAGTTTTTATTCTTTTATTAAAAATACAAAAAGAAATAATGCACAATTTTTTTATATCGAAAATCAATACAAAGCAAGAAAATGTGTGTACACAATTGCTAGTTAAATTTAGTTTTCAGATCATTGGTATCAGAGCTGGTTTTGACTGATTTTTGGTTCAAAGCTTTAAAGTGTTTTGGATTGCAAGTTGTGTGTTGGATGTTAACAAGGTCTTGATCTAAGAAGGGTGAAGGAGAATTAGTTGAAGGACATCCCAAAATTGGTACCAGATGATCTCGAAGTCCTACAATGGCAGATCGAGAGGAAGTGGAATTTTTTTCGTCAATCCTTCCAACAGATGAAGGAAATGGTGGAAGAAATGTACCAAGAAAGGAAAAGGGAAAAGGGGACTAGAGAAGGTAAGAAAGAAGAAAGCTCTAGTTCTGACATTCCAAAAAGAGACTCCTTAAAATATGATTTTCTTTCATTAAAGTTACATATCAAGTTTGAATTGCCTATGTATCTGGAGAGCTAAATGCAGAGAAGTCGATAATGGGTCAAGAAAATAGAAGTATATTGCAGGGTTCAGAAAATTGTTGATGATGAAGCAAAGATTCATCTAGCAACTCTTCGGATGGGTGGAACAACACTCATTTGGTGGGAGAGTAAGCTTCAAGAAGTGGAAGAAAACAAAGGTATAGAAATCAATTCTTGGTCTGAATTTGTTTCAAATCTTAGGAAACAATTTTATCCTCTTGGTTATAAGCAACAAGCTATGATGGATTGGCAAACATTAAGACAAACTAAGGGACAAAGTGTTCAAGAATACACACAAGAATTTAGGAAAAGGGCTCTAACTCTGGGAATTTCCCTAAACACAGAAGAAACACTGCTCAAATATATTGGTGGATTGCATAGTTATCTAAGGCATATGATACTTGTTTTAGGTACTACTAATCTTGATGCAGTATGTGTTCAAGCAACCCATCTGGAAGCATGAGGGAAAATGACAAAGGAGTCCTCTTTCTCTTCTTTTAATTAGAAGAACAAGCAATCTGAAGGAAAAGGTTCGAAAGAACAAGGAAAAGGAAAGGGTAAGCATAAAACAAACTCTACTGTTAAGAAGGAAGATGAAAAACCATTTTGTAATCATTGTAAAAAAAACCATGATGAGTCTAAATGTTGAAAATTACATCCCGAAAAGAATCCTAAATGGATGGTTAAGAAAGGAAAAGAAAAGAAAACAAACACGGTAGTGCATGATCTTGGTTCTGATTCAGGTGATGAAACCAAAATCACAGCTATGGGTTTACAAGGTAAATCAACTCTTTCAATTTCCAACAATAGCACTACGGATGTTGCATATTCTTCTAGTAAACAAACTACACCTGACGATAAGAAAAGAAATGAGCTTTTCCACATTAGAGTAATTTCAAAGCATACGAAAATTGATACTCTTTTTGATAGTAGATCTCAAGCTAATTTGATTTCAGAGAAGGTTGTTAAAAAACTAGGACTCAAAACTACACCACATCCTAAGCCTTATCCTTTGGGCTGGGTTTGTGATGATGCAAAACTGCAAGTAACTAAAACTTGTACTTTCAGATTTTCCATTACAGACAAGTTTATTGATGAGGTTGAATTGGATGTAGTTCCTTTGGATATTTGTGGGGTGGTTTTGGGAAGTCCTTATTTGTATGATCGTAAAGCAATCTTCTATAGGGAAGAAAATAAATATTTGCTTGTAAAGGATGGAATTGAGTTTATTATTAGAGTTCATCATGAAAAGAATAATCTATCCTTGGTAACTGCAGGTCAAATGAAAAGGCTTGTCAACTCAAGCAAAAGTTTTGTGCTCATGGTGGTCAAAGCCAAGGAAAAAGAAAATGAGATGGCTTTTGAGACTTGCGATCTAAAACATAAGGATGAATTGGTAAGAATTGTTTCTCAATTTGATGATGTTTTTCAGGATCCACAAGGTCTACCTCCCAAAAGAGGGGTTCAACATGAGATACAGTTGCTTTAGGATGCACCTCTTCCCAATATCGGAATGTATAGGTTGTCAGTAGTAGAGAACGAGGAAATCAAGAGACAGGTAATGGAACTTTTGGCTTAAGGTATAATTCACCCAAGTACATCCCCATGTGGTTCACCATTTATATTGGTTCCTAAGAAGGATGGCACTTGGCGAATGTGTGTTGATTTCCGTGCTTTAAACAAGATTACTATAAAGAATCGTTACCCTCTTCCTAGAATAGATGATTTACTGGATCAATTAAGAAATGCAATTTATTTCACTAAGTTAGACTTAAGAAGTGGTTATCACCAAGTAAGAATTGCAGAAGGTGATGTTTGGAAAACTGCTTTTAAAACAAAACAAGGATTGTTTGAATGGTTAGTGATGCCTTTTGGTTTGTGCAATGCACCGACAACATTCATGAGAGTTATGAATGAAATTTTTAGGCCATTCATTGATAATTTCGTTATTGTCTACTTAGATGATATTCTTATTTTCAGTAAATCATGGGATGAACATATTAAACACATCTAGAAAGTCTTAGATGCACTAAGGAGAGAGAAATTGTATTTGAAGATGTCAAAATGTGAATTTGGAAAAAAATCTTTAATTTACTTGGGGTATATTGTAGGAAATGGATAATTGAAAATTGATCCTGCAAAAATAGAGGTTATTGTCAAATGGTCTAGACCCACAAATGTGACGGAAGTTAGAAGTTTTCTAGGTGCAATTTAGTACTAGAGAAAATTTATTGCTAACTTCTCATATATTGCATCTCCTTTGCATGCTTTGACAAGTATTAAACAGGTCTTTCAGTGGGGAGGAAAACAACAAAAAGCATTTGATACACTGAAAGAAAAGATAAGTACCACTCCAATCTTGGCACTTCCGATTTACAACATTCATTTGAGATTGAGACAGATGCTAGTGACTATGCAATGGGGGCAGTTTTGATGCAGAACAAACGACCAGTGTGTTACCATTCAGAAACCTTTACAAGTGCGGTAAGAAACTATCCAACTTATGATAAAGAGTTGTATGCTTTGGTTCAAAGTGTTAAAAAATGGAAGCATTATTTAATGGGAAAAGAAACAATTATCCATACTGACCATCAACCGCTTCAATATTTACAAACACAAACCAAATTGCAGCAGTCTAGACATTTCAGGTGGATGGGATTTTTGCAACAATTTCATCTTGTAATCAGGTATAAAAAAGGTATTCAAAACAAGGTTGCCGACATGTTGTCAGACCACCAGTGGTAGTAGCATCTATACTTTTACAACATAGTTCTTTGGCTCATGTTAGTTACAAGGAACAATATGCAAATGATGTTGATTTTAGAGAAGTGTATGAGGATTTAATAAGTGGGAAACAAGTACGAGAAAAGATTATCATTTGCATGAAGGATTGTTATATCATTCTGGAAAAATTTGTATTCCAGAAAATGAGCGTGTGCATATGATTAGGGAAGCACATACTTCTCTTATTTCAGGGCATTTTGGTGTAAGTAAGATAGTTGCACATTTACAAAAATATTGCTATTGGCCTAGAATGCATGAACATGTAAACCGATATATTAAGGGATGTGTTCTTTGTGCCACAAGCAAGCCAAGTAACAGGAAATTAGGACTTTACACTCCTCTTCCTGTTCCAACACGGCCTTGGGAAAGTGTTTCCATGGACTTTGTAGGAGGCTTGCCCATGACACGGAGAAAACATGATTACTTATATGTGGTAGTGGACAGATTTAGCAAAATGTGTGTGTTGGTTCCATGTACTAAACAAATAACTGGTGAGGGAACTGCACATTTATTCTTTTAGTTTGTTTGGGTTCATTTTGGTTTACCTACTTCAATCATATCTGATCGGGATTCTAGATTTCTTGGGGAATTTTGGTCAACATTGTGGGGTTAATGGACACAAAACTGAAAAAGAGCATTGCTTTTCATCCCACAGATCGATGGTCAAACAGAGGTTGTAAACTACATGTGGTACAATTACTTAGGGGCTATAGCAAAAAACATCCTAAATTGTGGGATGAACATCTTTATTATGTGCAACATGCTTATAATCATGCCTTACATTCTTCTACTTTGAAGTCTCCATTTGAGACTTGTTATGGTTATCTGCCTAATTCTCCATTAGATATATATTATGGACATGAAACTGCTGTTGTTAATAGTGCAAGTGATTCTAACAAGGGTAAAAGATTTGTGCACAGAATACAACAGGTTCATCAGTATGTCCATGAACAATTGGAGAAAATCCAGGCTAAGTATAAAGCTAGACATGATAAACATAGAACTGATCACAAGTTTAAAGTTGGTGATTCATTTTGGCTTCACATCAGCAAGGAAAGACTGACAGGTGAAGGTAAAAATTGAAACCTATACGGTATGGTCCGTTCCAAATATTGGAAAAAATTGGTAACAACGCTTTCCAGTTAGATTTACCTCCATATATGCAAATCTACTCAGTTGTAAATGTTGAGAACTTAAGATTGTATGAACCGCCTATGATTTTTGATCATGATGATTCTAACATTATGCCTTCCATTGATGATTTTGCTCCTGAGTATCTTGATGAGTTGTAGGAAGACATCATTTTGGACAGGAAAGTAAGAACTTTGCGAAGAGGTGATATTGAGTATCTTCGTGTTGGGTTCAAAGGCATGCATCCGAACAAGGAAAAATGGATGGAAACCGGAAAGGTGAGGGAGAAATACCCTCACCTATTCACCAATTAGGTTGACTTTTGGGGTCCAAAAGTTTCTCAGTGGGGAGGAATGATCCAGAGGATCCTCACAGAGAAACACCAATCTAAGATCTTCTCAGAAATTATTGCAGTCATTTTTAAAGCGTGGAGAAAAATTATACGATTCCGATGACATTTTGTTTGCAGGAAACAGAGCTCGTTTGCAAAAGTTATAGCCCGCTGAAATTTTTGGGCAACTGGTGAAATTTGGAGTTTTGTGTAGGTTGGACGTGTGCACGCTCACCAAGTGTTGCGATCATATTACGACACGTGGACGAATTGTGTGATGTATTAAAAAATGGGTTTTGGAACGCCGGTCTTGGACACTCGTTCTCGAGACAAATGGACCCCGCTATTTACTGGCTGGGGGCCCTTAGTCAGTTCGACACACTCGATTATGGAGGGGTGCCTTGGCCTCCTTCTCATTTAACCATTCAACCAACTTGTGTATATAAACCTCTATATTTCCTTTTGCACCATGCATGTGGGACATTGGGTTTGTATTATTTAAATTACCCACTTTGCAATTTTCCACGCCACATTTCTCAAACTATTCAACGCATTATATATTCCACTTTCCACGCATATGTCTAAACTTTCCACGAAATTTTTTAAAAGCGTCCCTTGCATATGCTATGGGATAAGCGCCAAAAACTAAACCATGCGCCGACACCAATGCAATGCGCCCTATCTATAGCGCCCTCCACATAGGCTTAGGCGCTTTTAAGCCACTCAACAACCGCACCTTCCAAACATATAAAGTGTTGACCGATTTTTCATGCGACTAATGTGGGATTATAATCCCAAAAGGACAAACTAAAAGCCAAGGAGGGGAATGGAACTCGGGTGGGCCGAGTAAAAAGATAAGCACCCAGCCGGTATGCTAGGAGGCGCATAAACAATATAAAAAGGGTGATATTCTATTTGTAATGCATTCGGGACTGTGTAGAAATATTGTATTGCTCATATCCTAACGGAGGAGTTTGGAGGAGATGTAAAAAGTAACCCCTGTTATTTTCGATAGAGAGAAGAAGAAGAGACGTGTGAGAAGGTTTGAATTTTGTAGAATTATTTGTAAAGGATTATTTTCAAGATTTTAATAGATCGGTCCCATTCAACCGGACCCAGAGACGTAGGCCTCAAGTGCCGAACTCCGTTATCAATTCTTGCGTCATGTTGCTGGTGAATTCTCTTCATTTCTTTCATTATTTGCATAGTACTTGCAGTTTTTATTCTTTTATTAAAATTACAAAAAGAAATAATGCACAATTTTTTTATATCGAAAATAAATACAAAAAGAAAATGTGTGCACGATTACTAGTTAAATTTGGTTTTGAGATCACTAGCCTTGATTCTTGAAGAAGGATGTTACTTATGAACCGGGAAATAAAGCGAATGAAGCTTTTGAACAATCTGAAGGAAGCCGGTGTCTTCATCTATTTTTAAAAATCTAGATTGGAGCAAGCCATTCATTGTGTATAACGATGCCTCGGATGCAGCACTAGGAAGTACTGCGAGCAAAAAAGCATGAAAATGGGAATGATCATCCAGTTTACTTTGGGAGAAGACAAATGAGTAGTCTTGAGGTAAATTATCGTAATGAAAAAGAGGCTCTAGCTATCATTTTCTTTGTAAAGAAGTTTAGAAATGACTTGCTAGGAAGAAATTTATAGTTGAATGCATCATCGAGCTCTAAAATATATTGTAAATAAGCCTAACCCATCAGGGAGGATAGCAATATGGATAATTTTGCTACAAGAATTTGAATTTGATATTATAGATAGGCTAGGAAAGAAGCATGTCAATGCAGATGCACTCTCTCGAGCCTATGATGGTTTAGGTTCACTTTGTGATGATGATGATTTCCTAGATGTAGCATTGTTATCCCAAGTGACACAATGCCTAGTGAATACATAGATATTTTTGAATTATCTGAATGAATTCAAGTTTCCTGATGGTGTCAATGCAAAGATTAAGAGGAAGATTACTCAAGCCAGTCATCCATATTCTATTCTACATGGAGTATTATTTCAAATAGGACCTGATGGACAGTACAAGAGAGCAGTTGGATGTGATCAAGGGAAGGAGTTGATAGAAGAATCCCATAATGGTACATGTGGAGGACACTTCTTTGGACAACTTACAACAAGAAGGATCTGGATGCAGGTTATCACTAGCCCACTCTTTTTAGATATTGTTATAATTATTGTAAGACATGTGATATTTTTCAAACACATGGTAACCGTAAGACTTCATCAGCTCCATTATGCCCTATTCTTCCACTTGGCCCTTTGGAAAGTGGGGAATAGACATTGTAGGTCCACTTCTAACTACCCCACGCAAAAAAATTATATTTTAGTTTCCAAAAATTATTTAACCAAGTGGGTTGAGGCTAGGCCATTAAAAACATCTTCCATGGATGAAGTGGCAAGGTTCATATATGAACACATTGTCACCATATTTGGTTGTCCATTAGAATTTGTAAGATCAAGGAAGCCACTTCATTAATGAGGTGTTAGAAGCCCTAGTCAATAAGTTTTCTATTAAACACGGGAAGGAAAAAACATACAATCCAAACACAAATGGACGAGTGGAATGAACAAATTTTGTGTTGTGTTAAATTCTAGCAAAAGATGCAGCCTTGCAGGTACATAAGTGGGATAAAAGGATTCATACAGCATTGTGGGCATATAGGGCAACATCAAAGACAACAACAAGATACTCCCCATTTCAGTTGGATTATGGCATTGATCCAGTTCTTCCTATTGAGTTTGATATTCCCATTGTGAGAGTTATGAAAAATGAAAGGATGGATGAAAGTGATTCAGTAAAAGAAAGGTTGGTACATCTTCATTTGCTAGAGAAAATGAGGGAAATAGCAAAGGATACAAGCTATAAGAAGAAAATGAAGCAGAAGGAATACTTTGATCAAAAGATCCATTGGTCTCCATTTCATATGAATGACTTGGTTCTAGTATATGATTCTAGATACAAAAAAGAAGATAGAGAAAATTTCTTCCAAAATGGATGGGCCCCTACAAAATAGCAGTTGTGCATGAAAATGGTACATATCGATTGGAGGAATTGGGTGGTACTCCCATTACAAAATGGGTCAACCATGACAAGTTAGAGATTTTCCAGGCACCGGACTTCAGAGAATGTCCATAAGAGTCTACTCGAGCATGGAGTAGAAGTTAGGAAGGGGGAAAATGTCAACATTAAAATTTTCCTCCGTAATTTCTAATTTATTAATGTATGTATTAGGAATAGGATGGTGTTAAGTATAAATAGTAGTGGTGTCCAATCGAAGATAACAAAGACACCGTCGATCTGATGCCACCAATAATGTAGAGTAGGGTAACAATCAAAGTACAAGACGAATGCTGTAAAAAGTGAATATTTATTGTAAGTGGTCCAGTAATTTTAAAATGTCAAAGTTGGGATAAGTAGAGAAGTAGGGTCTACATGATTAGGAATTAGAAATATTATATTTGTAATAAGGACAAAGAGTGATGTCATAAATATTTTGTGTACTTTATTTGTGGAAAAGTCTAAAAAGTGGAACCCATGTGAGATGATAAGGTCTATCTTATCTTAGAAGATAAGCCTACATGTAAAGGGAAAAGTTTAGGCATGGAATACGATTGGCGGAAGATATTTCCTATCCTATCTTAAAGATAGGGTGGATAAGCCTTAATTCCTATAAATAAAGAGGCCACCCTCCTCATTTAGCATAGAAGGAAGTAGTGAGAAATATTGTATGAGTAAGTGTGTAAAGGAAGCCATTAAGAGGTGTGATAGTGAAGTTTCTCCCATAGTTATTGTTAGAAGGCAAGTGAAGTCAGTAACACTTGAAGTACCTCATGGGTGAGATTGTAAGAATTTCATGTTGATATTATGATTTACACTTATATTTCAAATTTATCATCATTCCTTCTTATCATAGTCTATGGTATTCTTGTGTTATGTTTGTTGTTGTGTTTCCAGATTCCATCCACCAAACTAAAAGTTGTGCATTAGTAAATAATCATAGCACGAGGAGTTCTGGTAAAGAATTATCATAGTGCCAGATTGGTGATGATAGGCCATGTCAGTGGGCACAGATTTATGGAGTAGGATTTTATAGCAGCTTCCTCGTAGAACAATTTCTACCTTGCGGCTAGAGTATAGATTGAGTCTCGAGATACCCCTTAAGGTTAAATTTGATGGATTTTCATTAGAGACAGATGGCCTTCTTAGACAAAGAGTTCGGATATATGTTCCTAGAGATGGAGGCTTGAGACAAGACATTTTGTCAGAGGCTCATCGTGTACCTTATTCATCCCATCATGGGGTGAACAAGATGCATGCCTCTTTGAGAAAGTTGTACCATTGGAGAGGACTGCAGAGAGATGTGGCTTTGTTTGTGTAACACTACTTAGAGTGTCATAGGGTGAAGGCTGAGCATCGCACCAAGCTGGCCTTCTCTTTCCTCACGCCATACCGGAGTGGAAGTGGGACACCATTTCCATGGACTTCATCGTTGGGTTACCCACATCGAGATACCACCACGATGTCATCATGGTCACCTGTGTGGATAAATTGATTAAAGTATCTCATTTTTTCTAGTTAACACCACCTATACGGACCAGTGTTGTGGCATGGGTCTATTTGGATGATATTGTCGATTACACGGATTCCATGGAAGATCATTTGCGAATGCTATCCTTTGTACACTTCCCATTTCTTGACCACCATACAAAGCATGCTCTCGGGATGAAGATCAACTTCTTCACATAATATCACCTTGAGATAGATGTAAATACAGAGTAGGTGAATCGGATCCTAGAGGACATGCTTCATATGTACATTATGGATCACCGGTCTAGATGGGAGGAGTATACGTATTTGGTAGAGTTTTTCTACAATAATATTTTCGAGTTCGATAGGCATGGCTCCTTTTTAGGCTTTATATGGTAGAGAGTGTAGGACACCTCTTAGTTGGTACAAGTTAGAGGACGGGGGTTTCTCTTGGGCCAACATTATTGTAGGATGTGGAGCGAGAGGTTACATTGATTAGACAAAGATTGTAGGAGGCACGGGATAGACATAAGAAGTATGCAGACCAACATAGGATAGATCATAGTTTTGAGATAGGAGCGAAGGTGTTTCTTCGTGTCGAGACCACATACGAACCCTATCTGTTACAAAAAAGGTTCTAATATTTCTCCTAGGTTTGTGGGTGCCTTTGAGACATTGGAGCAGCTCGGTCCCTAGGCCTATCATCTAGCGTTGCCACCTAGCTTGTCTCGCATCCATGATGTGTTTCACATTTATGTGCTTAGGAGATATATTTTTATCCTTCTCACATACTAGATTGGACCGCATTATAGGTGTAGGATCAGGGGTAGGTGATGGTGGAGCCCGTATGGATTATAGAGTGCAGGACCTTAGGCCTTCGCGGTAGAGAGATTGACCAAGTTTGGGTCTAGTGGGATAGATATGATGAGACTACAACTACTTTAGAGGATGTTATTTTTCACGAGTGTAATTTCCACACCTGTTCTTGTGACTTCCAGGAGGAATTTGAGTCTAACAGGAGGAGGATGTAGTGCCCACTTCCCTTCGACACCATTATGATTATTGTTTTCGATACTGTCGACTACAGTTATGGATATATTATAGCTTTTTTATTAACATCTTAGGAAATATTAGAGAATCTTGAGCTGTTGTTGATTTGATTCACATATGATGCATATGGACCATTAGAGAAATTTGATGTTGATATTGATATCTTTGTTGACATGGTTATTTATCATTTTTCATACATATGATATATTTATTCATATTGAGTAAACCTTTGATAATTGGATTAATGTTGTGATCATTTTGACATGGATGAAATGTGGAATGGAAATGTGCTAGAAATTGTAAGTGATATTTTATTTGCATAGATGATATTAATTCATATATAGTTGATGTTAGATTTTTATCACATATTTTTGCATGAATTTTTAATGCAGCCACGAGGTTAAAGGCGGTATCCTCTATTTTTAGGTATATTATATTCATAACAACATTGGGGGATGGAGACTAACCACATCAGAATTTGAGAAGAATTCAACTAGGGTCACCATGGCGACATGTAATTGTGTGTTAGAATTATTTGGTTAGTGGAAAATATTGACCTAGGGGTCATGCGTAGTTTTGTTTTAATTTCCCTTTTAATAATGTAAGCATGTGTTTCTTTTAGTAATGAAATTTACTTGTTTTATTATTTATATTTTTGAATATATGTTTACGATTTTACTATTCATGGGTTGTAGTGTCTTCATTAAGATGTGACCCAAAAGGAGTTCATTTATTAGACTTGATTTACTCTTGGATTTTGTGTTGAGTGTTGTAGGCTCGCGTCTTGAGTGTAGCACACTCTACCATTCATGGGAAACTCAAATTTGGCCTTAGAGGCCACATTTTGAAGCTTGTGGGATAAGTCAAACTCGTCCCACACCTCTTAAATGCCTATGCCAACCCTACATATGGGTTAGGGGGTAAAATTTAGGCCCTACTAGGTGTTTTGGGAAGATTAAAAAGTGAAATGTTTATTACACTTTCTTTCATGTATTTAATTTTTTCCTAAGGGGAGTGGGCCTAGATGGAGTGTGTAAGTTTCTTGTCATTCCTTTAACCACATATTAATTGTGTATTGGAATATGAGGTTGACCAAGTGATGTGGAGTGGAGAGGAAATGAGGTGGCATCCTACTTGGAGCCACATCATCCCTCTCTCTCCTTTCTCTATTTATTAAATTCATTTTTCTTGTTTGGGGGTTACGTGATCATTTTAGTCGGTTGAATTTTTGGAGAGTGAGAGGATTTTGAGAAAGTTAAGGATGTTTTGATCTTGTGGGTGATTTCTTGATTTTTAGAGGATCTTAGAACTTCATACTTGGAACAATCTCTACCATGGAGAGGTAGGAGCTTCACCTTAGTTTAAATTATCTTCTTTTTATATTATGTTCATATGTTTGTGTTGTGTGTTGCTTTCCCTTTGGAATGTTGTTGGGAATGGGTAGATTGCCTATGTTTGGAGTGATAGGAGACTATGTGGAGTTTTATTGTAGGGAGGCATAAGAGTTTACTTCTCGTGGAGGGTGTTTGGGTTGGGTGCCCCACCTAGTATGAGGAATGCTTGCATTTCTTCTTGTTCTTGTTATGAGGGAGGCATAAGAGATTGAGGGAGGCATAAGAGTATATGGAGGTATAAGGGGTACTTGAGGGAGGCATAAGAGTTTGTAGGGGATTTTTGATATGTATTGGAGGCTTTTAGGTGGGCACCCATTCCCATTGGGAGGCATAAGTGGCCTCCCCATAGGTCTTACTCTTTTGTCTTTCTTGATAAGCCTTGTTATATTATTGTTTTATTGACTCTCCTTGCTGGTGTTGTTGTTGTGTTTCAATGTGAATGGAATGGATTGTAGAAATATTTGTTAATTATTGTGGAAGCTTTTAGTTTCCACGAGTTGAAATATTCTCCCATTGTAATGTGGTTGGGGCTCGGGGGCCAATGCAGAGGATGACTACTCCTTTCCATTGGATGTCTTGGTTGGGCGGTGAGTGTTGCCTCACACCCTATTTTATTGTGAATGAAGAAAATTATTGGAGGAGATATATTGTTGGTGTTTAGAGCTTGAAGTCTTGTTGGTGACGATATGAAATTCTCTTAGTATTTTTACCCTCTTAGAATGGAAGAAATTGTAATAATGTATTTCACTCTTGTATTTACATTTTGTATGACTTCTCACATCAAGTGGAGAACATTGTATTGATCATGTCAAGAAACCTATTGTATTTTATTGTGGATATGGAAGTGTATAATATATTGAAAATAAATAAGAAATATTTGTGTAAATTAGTTTTGAAATGGAAACGAAAGCTTACTTTCATTGTAGAGTTTTTTTATTGTTAATATGTAATAGGGAAAAAGAAATGACCAAAATGGATATATAGTGCAAAAGTTAATTAGAAGTTATAATGTGAAAATGAGAGTTTGAATTCAAGTAGTTGTGATGTTGGAAATAAGCAGAAGAAAATGTAGAAATTGTTAGAAGTTTAGCTTGCTTGTATAACAAAATTGAATGGAAAAGTAGGGCTAATTTAGCTATTTAGAATGTATGAATATTATAGTGAAATGAAAGAGAGAACAAGTTAGATTATGTTGTATTTATAAATGTTGGCCTTATAGTAAGGAAATTCCAAACTAATCTAATAGATATAAATTCATTTTTTCTCTTCTAATGCAAGAAGAATCTAATTAAGTAAATAGAAATTATTCTTGTAAGTAGATGAATTTTATTAGAGATGAAACACTTTAAAATGACTAGATTTAACTAAGAAAGGAATAAAAGAGCAATAAATCTAAAATCTAGAACTTGAAATGAATAAAAATAAACTCAGAATGCATATTTACACCTTTTAGAAACTTTATGTTTTTGTTAAAATGTCGATATTAAGGTTCTTTTTTTATAGAAAAAGGTCCACCACCCTTTGTAGAGCGGTGGTCCAATAAGCGTCACTCGGGTTATGGCAGTGGTCTCAAAACTACCGCTCAGTAGGGTGGCGGTCATATGTTTGTCACCCAGGTAAGGTGATGGTTTCACAACCACCACTCTATAGGGTGGCGGTCCTATCACTCATGAAATAATTATGTGGATCCATGCCTCTGCATGAAATTTGACTAGTTTGCTAAAATTCTAGTTATAAAATCTAACCTATAATTACCAGTGCAAGTAAAACTATGAGATATACTTTGGTTTGGAAGAATAAAACATGTAAATGGTGGATCCAAAAGCATTCTTTCCATTTATAACAATGGGGGGGGGTTTGACCCAAATTTAAAACCTAATACACAATTAATCTTGAAATAAAAACAAGATTGGAGGAGTAAATCCCTCCCAATCCTTGAATGAAATAGATTACATAAATAATTTTAAATCGAAACTAAGCGTAGACTAAATCTTGATAAGAATCCCCGTGGTTCTTCCTCTTTTGCTCTCATGACTTCCTCCTCTCCAACCTGCAAATTTAGCAAAAGGAAATAGACCAAATGAAAAGAATAGAGGGAGAAAATATTTTAATCGAATTTCATAAGAATTTTAGGGATAAGCTTGAAACCCTAGGATCTAGTGTCCAAGATGGATTTTATCCAAGGGTTGAGGATTGACCCTACCTTTATTAAGAAGAATTATATTTTAAATGTTTTAATTTAAATCCTTAGGGGTATGTGTAGATGGGTGAGTGGGGCCGTTTAATTGCCTAGGGGTGTAATGTCCCTTTTAGAACCCTTAGTGTGTGTAGGAATTTAATAAAAGGACTTTAAAACTATTAAGATAACGAGTTTAATAAAATAACATAAAGTTAACCTTTTTGGGATGGAACATTCATTGAAGAGGAGAGAATATCTAATTAGTTGAATTAAACCTTGTTACATTCCTTTTGTACTTTTGGTTAATGAACCCTAAAGGTTGAGGACCCATGTAACCTTCTTGTAAATTAAACAAAAAAATTTGTCACATTTTCGAGGTTAAGTGTTAAGTTGAAGCGTTTTCTTAGAACATTTTTTTTGTGGGCGTTACAACTATAGAAGACTAATAATCATAAACTCATTTAAAGATAAACAACACTAACTTTACTTTCTTTCAATATGTATAAGCATGTGAATATGAGGTTTAATCAAAATATAATTGAAATAAACTGTCTTATAAACATGCATAGTTGCTTAGGAATAAGAAAACACATCGAATAATTTGTAAAGCCCACAAAATACACACACAAATACAACACTAAAATAAAAAAAAATAAAAATTATTTACTTACATTTTAAGTACACGTGACACTACAAGAGATAACCTAGGACAACACACAACACATGATACATTTTCACAAACATTAATCCACATAAAAACATGAAAACATGTGAACCACATCAAACCACTTTTGTTTCCAAATAGCAAGGTACAACATAAAAATCATCATTCAACTACATTATTAACTTTTCGTCAAGGTATTCCCCACAACATATTATTTTAAGGTTTACATATTTATTAAAATCATGTTTCATTCATTAACTTATGTTCTAGAAGACTCATAATATGTGAATCATACATTTGTTTTTCTATATATCCTTTACATTGTTTAACATTTTACTTATGGTATGTCTCATTAAATAAGGATCATCCACATTATTTCAATTACTTTTTTAATTCGTTCATTCGATAATAGGTTATTTATTTACACACAAGGCTATTAGGCGATATCCCTAGGATTCACTCGTAAGGGCAGGCATCTTGATCCTATATCATACCTCCATTACACAACATAAACAAGTGTAAATCAAAAGGATGTGAAGTTAATTTCTTTTTTTTGTTTAAGGATTTTAGGGTCGTGTTCTTTTCACAATAAAATTTGATTATTAAGGTTACTCCATTTAGTTTTAGGTTATAATATCTAACCATATATTCTAACTACATCACTTATTTATTTACTCATGAAGATCAAAGAGTATGATTTCACACCCATCCAAGTCTGGATTCCTATAAAAATAAGTATTAGATGCGTATTACAAGGAGACATTCAATTATAAGTTTTACACACCTTACTAAGGTCACAAATAGGGTTATTGAACATCTTTATCTCAAAAAATATTCTTGTGACTCTTGGTAGATTATATACTTCTTTCTAAAATGGAACTCTCGCTTGAGAGGGGTTAAAGGATTTCACACTCTATATTCTCATGCATAAGTACCTAAAACATCAAATCCACTCACATCATTTCATTCATCTTAAAATGGTTTCATCGAATTTTATTTAATTACCTTTTTCAATTTTTTTTGGTAACCTTTTTATTAATATGGACATTGGTATGCTCATGAGACTACTAGTCCTAGCCTTATGGGTTTTATCTCTAAAACTATGATCGCAGTTCACATCATACACCCATTCCATAATAGGACAAGTGGGAGAGCAAGATGGAGTAGTTAAGTTTTTAAGGGGTTAAGGTTCACATTAGAGTTTACACAACATGGGTATCGTTTCTCACCATAAGATGGTTTAAACATGATATGAGAATGACCTAAATTTCACCTTTCTCTAAAGACATCATCTAAGGGTTATGTTTTCAAAAACAAATCATACACTAAAATGTTGTTAAGTTTTGCAATTAACTCTAATACTGCATCATAAAACCCAAACGATAATTTATATTGGGTATCGAGTTCAATTATGATCCCAAATCTTAAGAGTGACTTCTAAGGTTAGTTTTCGATCTTCACCTACTCAACATGTATGTCGGTCTAAGAGGATTTCACACTATTTTTAATGTTGGTTTCCAAAGGAGTACTACTTAAGAGAACACATTCTCCTTACTACACACACGATTACGAAACCTAGAAGGGAACCACATACTCAAGATAAAGTTGGACCAAGTTGTTCCTAACCATTAGGTTCATAGTGACATCACTAAGCATATAGGATATTTTATGTTCCATAGAGTGTAAATATTTTAAGTTCATTCTAAGGTTTTAGTTTTCTATGTTAAAAGAGTCACATAGGAAGGGTAGTTATACATGAAGTTTATACTAGGGTGGACTGTTTCATTTAGATCTCTTTACTACATTTTGAGGTAAGAAACACAACACACCAATTATTTGATCATCAATTACACACTGGAATTGCACTATAAGCTATTAAGTTCAATTTCACTTAACACAATATCCAACTTTTACAATACAAAACTTGGGGATCAAAATAACACCCATGATTAGATGAACATTCCTTTAAATAGTAGCATCTTAAAATTATTGAAAAATTCAAAAATAAACCATTTTAATACTTTTCAAAATAGTGAGTTATCCTCTACAATTACATTTACATATATATATATATATTCAACCCCCTTTTACCATATGACAATTTAAATGAAATGAACACCTATAGTTAAATGCATATTTCTAAAAGCACCCATAAAACTAGCATCTCATTCATATTGCAAAATTTAAATAAATAACTTTACTATAACATAACAATACATAAAAAAATCCTTTCCATTAACATAAATGAATTCTAACAATGTACAAAGAATCACATCCATGTCATTTTCCATCTTACTACATCCACGAAATCATGGGATCATGAAATCAACAATAAATCGCTGGTATGGAATCCACCTATATCTAGCATTATTAAATTTTAATGTTTCCCATTTACAACATAATAATTTTTATTCTAAGGGAAAGTGTTAGAGAGACATATTCATTCCATTTCATTTTACTTCATTTCTTATACAAGGAGAGAGAGATAGGGAATAAAGAGAACACTATTTTTCCAAAAGTGTAATTTCACCAAAAAGTCACAAAATAGAGTTAAAAATAGTTATTTACAAGTGTTAATAAGTTTCCATGATGGTTTGCTATCTTGAATATGGTCCTGACAACTCCTTTTTTAGATTTTTCTGCTAGTGTTAAAAATGCCCAATTTATGCTTGAAGGCTAAGAAAGTGCATTACAAAAATTTCTTCCAATAAGAAAATTCATGATGGGTGAATTCCTATGTGTCCACCTATATACCAAGAAACTACAGGGACTAGTGGAATTAAAAACTAGAGAACCGAGAAAAATTGGTGAATGGTTTTTCGAGTCATCTGTCATGTCAACCATGATTGACCTAGTCAAACAATGACCAGAGGCCTACAAAACCCCTTTTCCAAACTAACCAAGAATGTTATTTTTAAATCCAAAGGTTCAGGATATTTTCTAGTAAAAATACTATAGGTTTATGAAGGTGGGCAAGCATTTTCTTTCTCAAGGTCTAAATGGCGAGCTGAAACAAAACCCAACTTTTTCGCTTTTAACAACTCCGTAAACTTTCAAAATAGAGTAACAAGGCTTCTAGTGGAGTGGTGAAGAGAGAGTGGAAATGGTGAAATGAGGCCAAGTTAATGCTTCACGCTAATCTCTACATAACAAGGAACACATATGACACTTGACATCTCTTTTACGAGGCTTAGAGTGTTGTTTTTGAGTCTCGTGAAATTACAATTTTTTTACTTTGCAAGGTAGACAGAAATGGTTCTTTAGCTTAACTCATATATCTCTTACCAAAACAAATTGACACGACAAACAAGTCTTGACACCCTTGGTTTAGCAATGCATGAGATTGCGGTTGTAAAACGTTCGAATGTCAAATTGTAAGTCTGTAGAAAAATCATGAGGTGTTGTTTTATTGATTACACTAGCCGTTTGGTTAAAATATCTAATTGTTTGAGTATCTAATAGTTTAATATTTTTATTTTATTGCAAATGAATAACAAAATTATATGAAAATTATAAGAGATAAAGGTAAGGATACCATTCAGGACAAATAGCCATTTCGTAGTGCATGTGGTGCTCCACGTGGATTTATTTGCATTCTACAAGGATCTAACTCTCTTTTATAAATCTTAAAAATAGTTCACGTGCATCGAAAAATCATCCATTTTTGTCCATTCAAGACAAATCCTTATTTAATATATTTCAATCCTTCTAGCCACCCTCGCCAACACTTGTTGTGTTAATCTATGTTGCCACATTTAGTACACATATCTCATTACAAAGCTCTTATTTTTGCATTGTTTTGCACCTCAACACACTCCTTTCACATACCCTTTAGCTTTCTTCCCATTGTTTTATCACACACAATCTTCACAACATGAAAACATGTTTGCATTGTGTTCACACCTTCCCAAGGCACATTCACACCCTTCGTAGCAAAACACAAAACTTTTAGCATTGGGCCATTGCACTACAAATTATGACAAGAAATGTACCATCAATTTCATATCTTGTGTAATACATATGAGGAAATTAATATCACAATCTACAAAGGTCATGTCATTTAGTAGATCTTGTTTCATTTGTATTTACTTTCTCATTTCCCAAGAGATTATTTTTCTCTGAATAATCCTTCCTGAAATTCTTCACTCAAACAAGATCAAACCTAGCACAAACCACTTGTTTATTAAAAGTTTAAACCCTTTAATTAACAGATTCAATCAAATTCATTTTGTGCATTCCCTGTCCTAAGGCATATACTTTGTCACAACCAAGGAGGATGCTGGTCAAAGTAACAAATCAGTTTGGACACTTGTAGGAATCATTTGCTTGGTAGTTTCCAAATTTTTTTCAACAAAACCACTTGTGCATATCCAAAAATTAACGAATTCCATGAGTCTCCCTTCAATTGAGGATTTCTAACAAATAGTTGGCATGGCTGGTTTATTCACCCTTTCTTTGTATTCATGTCTTCCTGGGGCACTTGTAACTAAAACCTTGGGAAAGGGTGGGTTTGCTAGCATGGCTATGGGGTAAGACTTTAAACAAGTCGATTACATTTTCTTGAGAGGTTTTAAGGCCTTTTCAACATACCATTTTGTACATATTCTACTATCATTGCATTCCATGAGGCCACATTTCAGGTATTTAGTGAAATATTTCACATGCCAAGAACATGCTTTGACATATTTTATACTTAACTATTAGGAAACGCACATCTATAGCATCTGAAAAAATCTTATCGCTTATTCATTATACTTTCATTTCCTATAATCATTGTAGTTCATGCAACATTTATTTTAGGAATTTAGTCAAAAAAGTTCATATGCCAAATGCATGCTTCCATGTTTTGCATACATATCTACTAGAACATTTGCAACTACAACATTTGACAAAACATGTTTCCATTATGCTGCAGTGAAGATCCATGCATTTTACAAAGGCTCTTATGCTTTCATGGGCATCCAACCTTTCTCCAAAGTTCACATATTGGCCCACGGGGAGTATGTAGGAAAAGTAAATTGGTCAGGTTGGAGACATGTTTGTTGCGTAGGTGAAACAAAGTGACTTCTAGTGAGGAAACCCATGTCTTCTTTCATCTCTAAATATTTCCAAATCTGCTAAATTTACAATGTTAACTTGGTTTCATTGTGCTAAATGCATTTGAATTTACAATAAAGTGCTCATATTATTTATAGAGAAATTGCATATCTGAAATGTTGTTTTAGATGGCCATGTGCTTTTCAGATCCTTGATCCTCCCACATGCCACCTCCCCTCTTACTCACCCACAAACCTCCTTCACTTCTCTTCCACGTCACTTCACAATATATATTTTTTTATTTTTCTTTATTTTAATATTAATATTTTGTGTGCACTACATTTACCTCCCATTATAGGATCATCATCCTCAATGTGACACACACCAAGGATATAAGGGGTTTTATGAGGAATAAGGAAAGAAACATCATCTCATGTCACTAGTAAAATGATACCTATTGCTTAATGCACGACCACAAGGAAGAAGGAAAGGTTTGAAATTTCTTAATGTTTTGTGAATATTGATAGTTCTAGTTTACATTATTACTTAGTTAATCATTTTACTTAATAGTATTTATTAATCTCAAGCTCTTAATATTTAAATTTTTAAGATTTTATTTTATCCATTTTTTGTGGGTGCCATTCTATATTGATATCATGATACCACACCAGCACCGAACACAACACTAATGGTCCATAAGATATATTTCTACATACTTTCATGACTATATCACATCACAAGAACTCAACCAACCCATGGAAGGAACATACATGATCCACACACATAGTACTTGTCATATACATGTCCCTGACACAAATGTACTCATAACATAGGCATACTATAACACATGGAATTCCCAACAGGTACACATACAAATGTTTCACACAACTCTAACCCATAGTTACAGCTACATAGTGTCAAGATGGAAGCAACATCACAAGACATAACCCAAACTCACAAGAGTACACATAAACCATAATACCAATACCATACTCCTCCAAAAACATCACAAAACATCTCCATATACCTCCCAAAACATCACAAAACATCTCCATGTACCTCCAAATGCTCTATCCATGCACACAAATCTCTTATCCCTCCCTCAAATCTCTTATCACTCCCTCAAATCTCTTATCACTCCCTCATGTAGAATATACAAAGATAAAGAAATAAATTTATCTTATCCCTCCCTCAAGTCTCTTATCACTCCCTCAAATATCTTATCATTCCCTCATGTAGAATATACAAGGATAAAGAAATAAATTTCTCTTATCCCTCCCTCAAGTCTCTTATCACTCCCTAAAATCTCTTATAACTCCCTCATGTAGAATATACAAATCTAATGAAAGAAATTTCTCTTATCCCTTCCTCAAGCCTCTTATCTCTCCCTCAAATAGTTCGCTCACCCTATGGCCTTACGCACATAGAGTCTAGACACCCCTAACCCAAGTGACATAATAAATCGTGGTTCAACAACCCACTAGTTATATGTAACTCCTTGGGGCATAACCCCATACAACAAAGTGGGTCCATAGGTTCAACCACTCCATGGTGAATCCCATGACCCTATTCCAACACATTATCACATTAAAACTAATATAACAATCTATTTCAAATTCCAAGTGGAAAAATATCAAGCCTTGGGATAGGCTAAATAAATAAATAAACTTGAAATGAAAATTTAAAACTAAGCAAAACAAATGGCTAAATAGCCATAATTAGTATAAAAATATGCATGTTACTACAACAACCAAATAAAATTCCCAAAATAAAAGACCATATTAGTCAAGAAATTGCTAGTTCTAACAAGAAAAGAGATAATAATAAATTTAAGAATAAAAATCATATAACTAAATAACCAAATGGGTACTCATTTAGTTTTACGCACAACGAAATCAAGCCCCAACTTGTAAAATAACTTATAAAATAATACAACTCTCATAATCTCTACCTGAATCATCCCTCCATACTCCAACAAGGCTCATCATAGTAAAAATCACATAGGATTGTTAATGGACAACCTAATACGGAAAGAGTAGGGGATGCTAGTTTGCATAAGTTGATCTTAAGGTGGCATGCATCCACAAGATTTTGAGCAAGATCAAAGTATACAAAAAAAAATAAAAGTGAGTTTTGAAGTCTATATAAGACTCCACTACCTCAATTGTACTAGGCTCAAGATTATGAAAACCTATTCCATGCCTCCTCTCTCAACACATACACTCTTAACGATTGCCTCCCTTAGGTTCGTCTAGTGTAAAGTTCACAACATAACACATAAGTACATCACTCACACAATGGTAATTCATGCAAATTAACCATAGTGTCTTATGCATGGTATATATATATATATATATATATATACACATACATGGTATAACAAAATCATTAATTTCATGTGTTATGATACATTTGTTTCCACATAATGCACCCAAGGTGTATATCTTGCACAAAAGGGGTCATATGATCACCATATGCCCTAAACCACAACATGAGTATAACATATCACACAAATAATACATAAGATGAACACAATGAATAACATTACAACATATATTCAATCACAATATAACATGGTGACACACACGATTCATCACAATACGGTGGCGACATCATGATATAATCCAATTCACTATACACCAATTTTGTCATGCAACACATCAGCACACCTACATATCACAAAATAATAAGACACTCCAACACTCTATAATCCACAATAACATTCTTTTCACACACAACAAGGTGGCACATCACATGTGAACTCATTGAATCCATGAAAAGGAGAATGAATAATATCATCATAAGCACATGAACATGATAAAAGATACACACTAAGTGACATGCGCAACATGTGCGTTCATAATATCACAATTTCAACAATGGTTGCATACAAAAAATATATCACATTACTCTTCCAATCTCCACCACCACCATGCAAAACAATCACAACTCCAATCTCTGAGAGGTTTGAGAACATGAAACTATGCTTTGATAGCGAATGTAACGCCCACAAAATACACACACAAATACAACACTAAAATACCAGATTTTTTTTTTTGACTTACATTGTAGTACACATGACACTACAAGTTATCACCAGACAACACAAGACTTGTGATATGTTTGCACAAACATTAACCCACATATATAACATAAAAAAATATGAAGCACATCAAAGCCACTTTTGTTCCCATACAACAAGGCACAACATAATGATTCAACTATAGTATGAACTTGTAGTTAGGGTATTCCCAACGACACATTATTTTTAGGTTTACATATTTATTACAATCATGTTTCATTCATTAAATTATGTTCTAGAAGATTCATAATATGTGAATAATACATATATTTTCTTTCATTTTTGCTATATATCCTTTATATAGTTTACCATATAAATTATAGTATGTTTGATTAAATAAGGAGCATCCACATTATTTCAATTACTTGTTTAATTTGTTCATTTGATAATAGGTTATTTATTTACAAGCATTTATACTAGGTGATATCCCTAGGATTCATTCCTAATGGCACGCATCCCGATCCTACATCATACCTCCTTTACTTAATGGGAACAAGTGTAAATCCAAAGGATGTGAAGTTAATTTATTTTTTTGTTTAAATATTTTAAGGTTGTGTTCTTTTCACAATAACATTTGATTATTAAGGTTACTCCATTTGGTTTTAGGTTATAATATCTAACCATATATTATAACTACTTCACTTAATTGTTTAGTCATCAAGATCCAAGGAGTATGATTTTGAACACATCTAAGTTTGGCTTCCTTGGAAAAATAAGTATTAGAAGTGTATTATGATGATACATTCACTTATAAGTTTTACACATCTTACTAAGGTCACAAATAGGGTTATTAAACACCCTTATCTACAAAATCCATCTTGTGACTCTAGTTACATTTGATACTACTTGCCAAGCTAACACTCTCTCTTGATAGGGGTTAAAGGGGTTCACACTCAATATTCTCATGCATAAGTAACTAAAACATTATATCCACTTGCATCATTTCATTCATCTTAAAATGGTTTCATTCAATTTTATTTAATTACCTTTTTAAAATTTGTTGTGTAACCCATTTATTAATAGGGACATTGGTATGCTCATGAGACTACTAGTCCTTTCCCTAGGGGGTTTATCTAGAAAAAAATTATCACAATTAAAATCATACACCCATTACGTAATAGGACAAGTGTGAGAGAAAGATGGAGTAGTTCATTGTTTTAAGGGTTTAAGTTTCACATTAGAGTTTGCACAATGTGGGTCTCACTTCTCCTCATAAGATGGTATAAACATGATATGAGAATGACCTAAATTTCACCTTTCTTATATGAAATCATGTAATGGTTATGTTTTCACAAACCAATAAAACACTAAAATGTTGTTAAGTTTCAAAATTAACTCTAATACTACCTCATAGAATCCAAATGATAATTGAGATTAGGTATCAAGTTCAATTACGATCCCAACTTCTAAGGGTGACTTCAAGGTTAGTATGTGATCTTCGCCACTTAACATGTATGTTGGTGTAAGAGGATTTTACACTATGTTTAATGTTGGTTTCCAAAGGAGTACTACTTAAGAGAACACATTTTCCTTACTACACATATGATTACAAAACATAGACGGGGACCATATACTCAAGATACAATTAGACCAATTCATTCCTAACCGTCGGGTTCACAACAACGTCACTAAGCATACATGCTATGGCAATAGACTCAAACTTGGGCTCTTATTTAGTTAAATAGAAGGTGATATCGAGTGTAAATATTTTAAGTTCATTCTAAGGTTCTAGTTTTCTATGCTACTGATAGTCGATAGGAAGGGTAGTTATACACGAAGCTTTATAGAGAGTGGATTGTTTCATTTAAATCTCTTTATTAAATGTTTGAGGTAAGAAACAAAACAAACCAATTATTTGATAATGAATTGCATATTCGAATTTCACTATAACCTATTAAGTTTAATTGCTTTTAACACAATATCAAAATTTTACAATACAAAACTTGGGGATAAAAATAACACCCATGGTTAGATGAACATTCCTTTAAACACTAGCATCTTAAAATTATTACAAAACTTCAATAATAAACCATTTTAATACTTCAAACAAAATTTAATTATCCTCTACAACACACACACACACACACACACACACACACACACACACACACACACATTCAACACCCTTTTACCATATGCCAATTTGAATCAAAATAACACCTATAGTTAAATGCACCTTTCCCAAAGCACTCCTAAAAATAGCATCTTGTTCATATTGCCAAATTTCAATAAATAACATTATTGTAACATAATAATACATAAAAAAATCATTTCCATTAACATACATAAATTCTAAAAATGTACAAAGAATCACATCGACGTCATTTCACCATTTTATTTACATCCTGCGAAACCATGTAAGCATGAAATCAACGATAAATCATTGGCATGGCATCCACTTAGATCTAAAATAATTTAAAAATTTAGTTTCCCATTTAGATAATAATAATTTGCATTCTAAGGGAGAGGGTTAGAGACACATATTGATTCCATTTCATTTTTAACCAAGGAGAGAGAAAGAGATAGGGAAGAGAGAGAAAACTATTTTGCCAAAAGTTTAATTTCACCCACAAATCATAAGATAGAGTTCCAAATAGTTATTTACAAGTGTTAATAAGTTTTCATGATGGTTTTCTATCTTGACTAGGTCCTACAACTTCCTTTTTACATTTTTCCTGCTAGTTGCAAAAATGCCCAATTTTGTCTTGGAGGCTAAGAAAATGCTTTCAAAAACTATCTTTCAACAACAAAATTCATGACAGGTGAATTTATACATGTCCACCTATATGCCAAGAATCTACTGAGGACCTGACACGATTGAAGCTGGCAAAGGATGCACAATTGGCGAATGGTTTTCCGGAGCCACTAGTCATAATCGACCAAGTTTGAGATAGTCAAACAATGACCGAAGGCCTACGAAACCCCTTTTCAAAACTAAATAGGAATGTGATTTCCCTAAAATGAAGGTTTTAGGAAATTTTTAGTAAAAATACTATAGGTTTGCGAAGGCGGGAAAGCATTTCGTTGCTTAGGGTCCAAATGGCGAGACGAAACGAAACCCAACTTTTCAGTTTTAGTAGCTCCCTAAAAGTACAAAACGGAGTAACATGGATCCTAGAGGAGTGGTGAAGAGAGTGAAAATTTTCAAAAGAGGTTGAGATAATGCTTGACGCAAATTTTTACATAACAAGGAACACATATGACGCTTGACATCTCTTTTACGGGGCTCAGAGTGTTGTTTTGCAAGTCTCTGGAAATTGAGTATTTTTATAACTTTACAAGGTAGACAAAAATGGTTGTTTTAGTTAACTCATCTAGTTTTCACAAAAACCAACGATCATAAGCACCATGTTTTCATACCATGGGTTTAACAATGCATGAGGTTGTGGTCATGACATAGTTGAGGGTCAAATTGTAAGTCGGTAGCAAAATCATGAGGTGTTGTTTTATTGATTGCACTAGTCATCTAGTTAAAATATCTAATTGTTTGAGTATATAATAGTTTAATATTTTTATTTTATTGCAAATGAATAACCAAATTATATGAAAATTATAAGAGATAAAGGTAAGGAGACCAATCCTTGAAATACCAGCGTCTGTAGTGCGAGTGGTGCTCTAGGTGGGTTTTACTTGCATTCTAAAAGACTCCAAATCTCTTTTGGAAATCTTCCAAATAGTTCATGTGCATCAAAATATCATTCATCTTCTTCAATTCAAGACACATCCTTGTTCAGGATATTTCAATACTTCTACCCGCATACCTGACCAACACTCATTGTGTTAATCTATGTTGCCACATTTAGTACACATATATCATTGCAAAGCTCTTATTTTTACATTGTTTTGTACCTCAACATACACCTTTTACATACCATTAGTTTTCTTCCCATTGTTTTTCACATGCAATATTAACAACATGAAAACAAGTTTTCATTATGTTCACATCTTCCCAAGGTACATTCACAACCTTCGTAGGAAAACACACAACTTTTATAGCTTGGGCCATTGCACTACAAAATATGACGATAAATGTACCATCAATTCCGCATCTTGTCTAATGCATATCACAAGGAATCTTGCAATATGGAAATCTCACATCTTTCAGAGCTCCTATTTCATTTCCATTTACTTACTCACTGCCCAAGAGATTATTTTTCTCTTTATAAGCCTTCCTAAAATTGTTCACTCAAACAAGATCAAACCTAGCACAAACCACTTGTTTAATCAAAGTTTAAACCCTGTCATTAACACATTCAAAAAAATAATTTTTCTGCATTCTATTTCCCAAGGCATCTATTTTGGCACAACCAAGTTATATTCGGCCAAAGTAACGGATCGGTTTGGACATTTGTAGGAAGCATTTGCTTGGAAGTTTTGAAATTTTTTTCAATGGAACCACTTGTGCATATCCAGCAATTAGCGCATTCCATGACACTACCTTCACTTGATGCATTATTAATAACGTTTGGCGTGCCTTATTTATACACCCTCTCTTTGTATTCATGTCTTATCGGGGCACTTGCAACTAAAATCTCGGGAAAGGGTGGGTTTGTTGGCATGGTGTGTGGTCGAGACTTTATAAAGGTCATGTTATCACCAAATCACAGTACCTAATGTTTATACAAGCGCATATACTTGAACTCACGATGTGATTGGATAACATGGGTACTATCTCCAAGTTGTGGGACTTGCTACTTGAGATAGACCTCCAGAGAAAGCTGGTTCTTGCTCCTAAACTACTTGCCACAATCTACTCTAATGCAGGGAAAACTAACTATTCTAATCTAAATTTCCAAGGGACCAGGGAGAGAGAATGCATAAGATGAAATCCTACACTACAACGGTGATACACCAGAAAAGGAGGGTGTGAGAGTAGTCTTCAAATGCGTGAGATACAAAAGCAAAGTGCACACTAGAAGGGGTGATGACAGTTCTCCACAATCTAGCAAAATGCATTCACAAAAATATTTCAAACATACACAATGATAATGGATCCTTGCAAGAGCATAATAATAGACACAATATTCTTATAACTAAGATTGGAGGGGCAAGGAGAATACAAGAAAACACAGCAGGGGAAGATACATCCACAAACTTGTATTTTATTGCTTCATGATATGCACAGTTCAATCTATTACAAGAAAAGGGCCTGAATCACCATGCAAGGATTCCACTACAAGGGCCTGCAACACATTTTCTTTACAAAGAGATTTTGGCAGAGCTTTGCTACAAAAACTACCTCTCTTTATAATGAGCCCAACACTCCAATTTATAGAAAAATGAGAAGAGAAAGAGGATGGAGAATGGGAATCCCGAAATCTATCCTTCAACCACTTGTAAGAGGCATTAAATGGAGTAAAATGATTATATATTACTTGCAAAAGGCTCCCCATACTTTCCCGTGTGCTCCAAAGAGAGAAAGAATGATGACCATGCCTCTTAATTGCACTCCCAACCACCAAATAAAACACTTGTTATGAACCCGACCATGTTTTATTAAAAATATTGATCAATCCCTCATAAAATCTGGAATTTCTTGATTGATGTGCATCGGACTCGGAGCAAAAATTACAACGGTACCAATCTTGTGTGATTTCGTTGAGAAATACAAAAGTTATGGCCTTCGAGTGCGGACGAAACTATTTTGGGTCTAGCAGGGCATTTTTGTCATTTGATGGGAATGAGCATTAACTCGACTAGAGCTGACTATGTTTATTTTTATTAAATATATCTACCCTTATTAAAAATAATTAAATATATGTGATGTAGAGGTCTTCGTGCTCATTCCAGAAAGTCCAATTTTGTGAAAATCGGAGCTCGGAGTCAAAAGTTATGGCCGTTTGAAGTTTCACGGGTCAAACGTTGACTTTTCTTCTTTGCCTTTGGCTGTTTTAGCTTTTCGCGTCCCCGCGTGTCCCTTGATTTCTTTTGTCCCAACTGTCCCGGATGAAAATCTCCTGCTTCGGCCAATTTAGGCTTCCTTGTTCCTATTTGCGGCTTTTTCACCTTTTCGTGTCCCACGTGACCCTTGCGTACTTTTGTCCCAATTGCCCCACTGGATGCCGTGACAAATATATCTCGAACCGCCTGAAATGGACTGTCTGTCAGAAAATCGGCCGATTCACATCCTGCGTGTACTTTTGTCCCGGCTGTCCCATAACCACATGAAACGAAAACTTGAGGATTTTCCCTGCTCTTGGCCATTTTGGCTTTTTGCGTCCCGCGCATCCCGACGTCCCAACTGTCCCACGGACCGCCTGGGACAAAAATGTCTGACTTAGCTGATTTTCTTTTTTTTTCAGCCCCAAGCTTGGTACGACGAACCTCAGTACAACCCGAACTGGTACGACCCGAACCCTTCAGACCCGAAATGCTTTAAAACAATCCTGCAACCTTATTTTTTGCATTTTTTCCATTTTCTCAACTTGTTGGGATTTCTTCTTGGATGGGAGAGTTAGAGAGAAGCCGAGGGGGCCCCAAAAACATGATTTTTGCCTTGAATCAATCTACTTGCTTGGGACTGAATAATTTGATGCATGTTATAAAAATTACCTTGAGGGTTGAATTTTGGATAACGGAGTCAATTGTGTTTTCTTGAGAGGATCCAAGGTATTTTCAACAAACCCATTTTGTACATATCCTACTATCATTGTAGTCCATGAGGCCACATTTGGGCATTTAGTGAATAGTTCATATTCCCATCGCAAGCTTTAACATTTTGCATACATACCTACTATATCACTTACAACTACAACATCTGAAAAAATATTGTCCCTTCTTCATTATGCTTTGGTTTCCTACAATCATTGTAGTTCATGCCACATTTCTTTCAGGAATTTAGTCAAAACAGTTCATATGCCAAGTGCATGCTTCCATATTTTGCATACATATCTACCAGAACATTTGCAACTACAACATCTAACAAAATGCTTTTCCGTTATGTTGCAGTCATAATATAGGCCCTGTACAAAGGTTCTTGTTATTTAATGGGAATCCAACCGTACTCCACAGGTTCGCATCTTTTCCCACACAGGGAGTATGTAGGAAAAGTGAATTGGTCAAGTTGGAGACCTATTTATTGTATAGCTGAAACAAAGTAACTTCCTGTGAGGAAACCCATGTTTTATGTCGTCACTTCATCTTTCCAAATACTGCTAAATTTAAAATGTTAACATTGTTTCATTGTGTAAAATGCATGTGAATTTAAAATAAAGTGTTGGTATTATTTTTTGAGAAATGACAGATCTAAAAGGTTGATTTAGATGGCCATGTACTTAGTTAGGGATCCTCCCACACATTACCTCCCGAGTTACTCACCTAACAACCTCCACTTCTCTTCCACGTAATTTCACAATATATATATATATATATATATATATATATATATATATATATATATATATATATATATATATATATATATATATATATATATATATATATATATATATATATTTTATTTCAATATTAATATTTTTGGGCACTACATATATTGTCTACTTCGTAGACAATTTCTATTAATAAATAAATCAACTTGTAATGATAATATTTTTGTGGATTTCTCAGCTTTTTTTTATAATATTTTTATGATAAATAATTCTATCCTACTAGAAATATAGTTATATAGATAGAGTTATTCTAAAAATAGAAATAAAAGTATAAGACATTAAATTGGATCATTATTTAATATAGAAAAATGTTTTGATACATATAAGAATTGAAAAAAAAAAATATTGAACAATTAATTTACAAATCAAGCTCAATACATTGAACTACAAATTTATTAAAAATAACAATGACGAGATTACACATAATTGCACACTCCAACTCATATAAATAACAAAACTATAATGGATGACATCAAATTTTCAACTAACTAGGAACATACATAACTAAATAAACACACTTAGATGTAAATTCACAATGCATGTAACTTTATTATCTTGAAATTAAGTTAAATTAACACTAAAATAATTATTTTCAACACTCCTACATTTAATTTTATATAATTTCTATTGAACACTAGAGGAATTCTCATAATGCCTTGAATTTGTAATGTGTAAGTGCTTTTGAATAAATATATACATGTTGATATATCATTGGGAAATACTATAAATGGATGTGATGATGTTTGATATGTTTGCAAATATACAGTACATGCACATCAATATACTTAGTTCTTTCATGAAACACAATTTTGTAAACAAGTTTTAGAATATTTTTGTTATCAAAGTGCACAAAAGCTAGTAATTTTTTGATAAATCCCAAATCTTATAGAATGTGATGGAACCATATCACTTTGTAGATATGTCATCCTACAATGATGTTCTTCTCCATTTTGAGATCATGAAAAATAATTTATTTCTTACTCACAAATGATAATATTCTAGATCCAAAAGGGAAAATGAAGTAAGAAGTTTATTTATTGTCGGTGATGTTGCTCACATGATCTTAATTAGAGTAACCTATTTATAATAATGGATTATTATAGAATTCTACACCAAATTTTATAGTCCCTTTGATTCTTTCTAGAATACACTTCACCACTTCTTAGATTCTATATTTTAGGTATTACATGAATCTAGATAGCCGGCTCACTAAATATATTATATTTGGCTTAATGTGGATTAATTAAATGAAACTCTTGATTAAATGGTAATATATAATTGTATCTACTTTTATTGATAGATATAAATAGGATAATTAAATCCTTACATCTATATATGCGGCAATTAGGTTACATTCAATAATCCAAAACTTCTCAAGAAATTCATTGGCACATTTCATTTGTCTCACATAAGTTTGATTTTTATTATACCATACTTAAGTTTGTAACTTATATATTTCTTTTTATTGAGCTTCCTGAGCTTTTTATTGATGGTTTTTCCATTTTCATTGTCATTTTTGGGATAAGGACTTACCTACAAGGGAAGATAAGGGTGTTTAATCCTCATGGTATTTTAAATTTAACTTTAACTTACATAAATAAACATAGATTCCAAATCACATAAGTTTGTTCCACTTGGTGAACAAAAATAAATTAAAATGTAACTAGTAAATAGATCTATAAAATCAATAATAAATTAGATAAATTATAAATGCATTGCGCATTTGTATATTTAGGATATGAAAAACCATGTTTTGTAATTTTATATGTGTTTATTCATTTTTTTAGTTGTGGGGCATATTTTTTTGAAAGTGTAAAAAGTTTTAAAAAATTAGGGAATAATTATATTATTTAACCCATAGACGTATTTATGAAAAATAAGTGAGTCAAGGATAGAATACACTTGAATGTCATGAGAGAAGAGATATAATTATTCACGTGTGTTTGATGCCTTGGATATTGTTAGAAGAGTTAAGACCTGATCAATTCTGAACTATTTTGAATATAATGAGGATTTAGGCATCTTGTCACAACTCTAAGGATTTAGGTTCCATGTCACCAAGGGAAGAGTGTTGGGAGAGTTGTAGGATTTTACCTACACCCTTTGATGTTTCCCCAAAGATAAGTGTCATTGCACATGGTCAAAAATCCAATAGAAAATAGCCACAAATGACATATTGTTTCAAACATATCAATTTCCTCCATATGACCTAGGTGTCAATCCTTATTTAATACCAATAGAAAATATGAAAATTGAGAGAGAAGAGTAATTAGTTTTTTTTCTCAAAATATGTAACTTGTCACTGATATTGTTCATTTTTTCTAGATAATAACTTGTAACTAAGTATAAATGTTGTTGAATTTTTGAAAATACTATCACTAAAAACCTATTGAATCTATATTGTACATGTATCTATACCTAGGAAAAAAACTTTAAGGTGGGAAAAAAATTCCACACCATTTCTATTCATTTTGAGCACTTCGGTCCCTACACTAATTTTGGCCAAATGTTGATCCTGATGCTCTTTATTATCTCTTGTTTGGTCTAATTTTTTTGTGTAAAATTATGTGTCTAGTATTTTTATTGTTGAGATGGTGAAATAAACACCCCATTATTTCCCCCTATCATTTTTTCGTGCATGAGATGAACTAATGCGAGTGCAGACCAAACATGGAAAGTTGAAGCGATGTGGACATGTCAATAAATTTTTCTACACGGGAATAGGGAATGTAAATGCTAATAACCATGACACATGGAATACAATGGGAATAATATAGAAAAATGTTTTAGTGACAAAAAATCATGGCATGATGTAATATAAAATAGTCAAAACACATATTAGTGTAGAAAGAGGTTGGTGTAGTAGCTAATGGAAAACATGGGACATCACTCAAGATTTCACAAGATAATTGATCTGTCAACTCTATACAAGAAAATATAAAATAAAGAATAGGGGTAGCCCACAGAAAATGACAACCAAGACACAAATATAGACAAAGTATAAGTAAATCTCGAAACATAGTTATGAGTATACCTACAAGAAAAAGGATACAAATGAAGAATATGTTATCATGTTAGAAAAATTGATCTTATGTCACGTTGTATATAGCTGAAAATAGGAATCAAAGTAGTAGGTTTTTTGCAATGATAGAACTTTAAAATAAAGTATTATGAAAGGTAGATGCCTCCAGGAGCCTCAGTGGGAGTGGTAAGGAACAATGTCTAGCATCATGCATCATGTAATAACCTATAGATTGTATGTATTCACCTCAAAGTACCATGTGAATGTCCATTTGCATCATAAAAGGAAATAACATACTATGAATCAAAGTAACATGATAGGAAAAGTGAAACATAGAATAACATAAGAAAGAAAGTTTACATGAAACCAAAATCTAAGTAAATGGATTTATATTTTTACCAATATTTGAATATTTTTGTATTATTAGAATACAAAATAGTATTACTAGTGGAAGGTATCAAGGTTTCCCCCCCATTATATGTGTGTAATCTGAGGTCCATGTAGGTAAGTGCACCCTTAACATTCGTGTCTCGAACATATAAAAAGAGTTGATCATCATATAGTAATGAGGAAATAATATGCCCCCAACCGTGAATTTCATAGTGATCTATCAAATTAGGATAGAGGGTGAGGGCCCTCTATCTACTAATGCGGGATACAAATGCATTCGAGAATGATCCAAAAACCTAGTGTTATGTGAATGTGTTTGTGTCAAGATGTGTGGAGTAGGTACTATGTCGCTCATATTGGGAATGATTCTTTGAAGTGGGCCTAGATGTTTTAATTAGAGTATGTGTTGAGTGTGTAGACTTATCCCTATGAGGAGGGATATGAGGCGATGTATCTGCCATGGTAAAAAGAAAAATTCACATGTGGTGGATATATAGATGGAGGTGTAAAAGTATCAAAAGAAGTGATGTGATATATAGATTCCTTAATTGTATATTCCAATGTTATGGGAAAGTCATCAATAGGTGTAAAAGTAGGTACACAAATTGTAATAGTAACTAAATATATGACCGTGAGTTGTGCCAAATATAAAGGGACCCATGGTGGGATACCTTGAATAGTGAAAACGTGATGCTCATGTATGAACTTAAGACATAGATGGACTATAGATGTGACATCTTTGGAATCCGTAACCCAATAAATTCCTAAGACCATGTCACAAATGCGTAATCGTAGATGGAATATATGAATACATCTAGATAGTAATATGTTTAACAAAGTGATTGGGAGAACCACATACCCATGCAAAGTAGGTGATATATGCTTCATTTGAGATAATAGAAAGCCAAGTATATTACAAGAAAGATATTTAACAGAATTATGATTGATAGTAAGATGCTCCATAAAATTTTTAAGAATATGAGTACAAACATAAACATGAATGTGTAATCTATTGGATGAAAAGGAAGCATGAAAATCAGCATCAATAAAATTAATGATAGGTGGAGGAAGATCAGTAGTAACAACAAGAAATCCAAGAGAATGATCCAAAGATGATGAAGGTGGAACCACATGATAAGCATGATTATAATAATATGCAGGAGCTTATTTCTCATGTTTAGGTAATGGATAATTGAAAATATCAAGTGTACCATTGTCACTCATAGATTTAGAAAAATAAATAGTAGGCTCAAGTAGCTCAATTTCATTGTTATCAATCAGATCTTATAAATAAGCTGATAAATAGAATGGACATTATATCTATGAAAAAACAATGTGCATTTTCATCAAAAAAATTTCATGAGGATGATTAGGATCTAGCTCAAGAGGATATTGCAGGACTGTGTTGGAATAATCTATGTATTAGTGAACACATCATTGTATGTAATAGTTAAATGTAATATTCATATATTACATTAGTAAGTTAGTGTGTTAGTAAGATATTAATATTGTTATATTAATACCATATTTTTGTGAGAAAAATAAAATATTGTAATAGTATTAATATGAGTCATAAAACAACTCGTTATTGATAATATAGGATATTGTATTAGTTGTGATTTTGTTGAATAAACAACTAATGTAGATTATGTGTGTGTAGATATTGGTGGGATATATGAGAGAATAGTGGTGAGTGATCATAGGAGAGATTAGTGGGATAATATTGGTAAGCCTCATCTCCTTATTTATAGGAAATGAAAAGGCTATATATTGGAATCTCTCTCACACTATAATGCGCTCCAAATTATTCAATCAATAATATAGTGTTTTTATTATATTTTTGCTCTTATTTTGTGTTTATGTTATTATCTTCATTCTACAACATTGTCTCTTATTGATTTGTACAATTATATAATGTAATTGTTGCTTATTTATATTAGATAAGCTATCAATTTCACATCATCTGGTATCGAGTAGGAAAGGAAAAGCTATGAGAGTGATTGCAGAACAAAACCACAGCCTCTAGGATGTAGATCTGAGATTTTTGAAGCTTCCATCACTATTTTCTCAATTCGATCTTAAACAAAAATGACGGGTAATTTGAGTTTTTCTCAAAAACCCAGATTCAAAATTTTCTAATTTTTTTTTGTTTGTTTATTTGTGTTATGGAAATTTTTTTCAAAACATTACATAAACCCATTTTGTATTTTAATATAAATCATGAAAACAATTCTGATATTTCTAATTATTCTGTAAACAAATAATGACTAATTTCTATCAATTGAAATTTGATATGCTTTATTATTTTGGATGAATATAAATCTGATTACTATTGTAAGGGTGCATTATCAGTTGAAACTGACACCTAATAGAATTGTAAAATGAGCCTCAAAGACAAATTCAGTTGAGTTAGCATCATCGCGATGGAGGAAGGAGGCCACGGAGGAAGGAGGATAATTAGTGACCTATCGCCATCCATAAGCGAAGGGGCCACATAATGAATTTTTGTCATTTTTTTTGTGTGTTTAATTTTCATTGTGTGATGTAATAAGAACAAACAATTTTTTCATGTTCACTCTTGTAATAAGTGAGATCCTGCATGAGCAATATTTCTTATATTTTCTCTTAAATGTAAAGATGGGGGTGGAGAAACGTGTACGCTGCTATGAAAGCGGTTGGTGGTCCACTAGGAAACCAATTTGAGAGTTTGTGAATCTCTTAGAAAATTACATACAAAGTGGTTAATGTTTCCACTAGAAAACTTGTTAGAGCTGATGGTACACTTTAAAAACCATTGGATTGTAAAACATGAGCAGGTACTAGAACAAACTCACCCATGTTTACAATAAGGGGGGGAATGTTAGGAATAATCTTTGGATTAGTGCTCACATCATTATATGTAATAGTTAAATGTAAAATTCATATATTACATTAGTAAGTTAGTGTGTTAGTAATATTTGTGTGAGAAAAATAAAAGATTATAATATTATTAATACGAGTCATAAAACAACTCATTATTAATAATATAGGATATTGTATTAGTTATGATTTTGTTGAATAAAAAAATCACGTAGATTATTGTGTGTGGAGATATTGGTGGGATATATGAGAGAATAGTGGTGAGTGATCATAGGAGAGATTAGTGGGATAATATTGGTAAGCCTCATCTCCTTGTTTATAGGAAATGAAAAGGCTATATATTGTAATCTCTCTCACCATGTAATGTACTCCAAATTATTCAATCAATAATATATTGTGTTTATTATATTTTTGCTCTTATTTTTTGTTTATGTTATTATCTTCATTCTGCAACATTGTATCTTATTGATTTATAAAATCAAATAATGTAATTGTTTCTTATTTATATTAGACAAGCTATCAATTTCACATCATCATCATATTGCATTCAATGAGTCAAGGAAACAACATTAGATGTGGATATTGAAATCAAGTAAACTTTAATTGTGTAGATTATATTTGGATATTTTTTGGTTAAGATACAACATCAAGATAGTAGGATTAGACTCAATAGGATTTCCTTTAAAGGTAGATTTTGTTAGAAACTTGTTAGTAGATTAATTGTAAATATTATCACCATACTCAAGTTATCCCACGTAAAGTAACTTATTTTCACAAGCTTTAAGAGTATGAAATAAATGATCAAAAGATTGAAAATAATCAAATAACACAAATTATTGCAAATGAGGAAATAGAATTTGGATAACTAGATATTGCAATTCGATTCTAGAAAGACTTTGTTTATTTTAGAAAGATTATTCTTATACCGGAAAACATAATCACTTTGTGATGTTCATTAGATCCTTGATTAATTTTGTCCATTTCGTATATGATATTATAGTTTAAATTTTCATAGAAAAGTGATCTAAAAACAAATTAGTAAATATTTAATAGAGTGCCAAGGAAAATCATAAAACCATCACAAGTCTTGTAAGATCCTAAGAAATAAATTAGTCAATATTGTATCATCATAGGCATAATCCAAGCATGCAATATGAAATGAACTTAGGTGCTCTTGTGGATCTTCGTGGTCATAAAAAGAGTGAACTTAGGTGAATTAAAATTAGGTGGAATTAGGTGAGATGAAAATTTTGGTTCAAGAGGACTATGTAGAAGATGTCTCAAATAAGGAGGTGGAGAATAAGAAGAAGCTTGTTGTACTTGATGAATTTTATCTTGTAAATAATGGTACAAGGATTCTAGGAAATGGGTTCCTAAAGAAGAAATATGTTAGATATGGGTAAATATGTGGGAAAAAAGTTAGCAGTAGGTTATAAAATAGGCATATGAATGGTCCATATCCCCACACTAGTGGGAGAAGCGAGAAAAGCATGATAGAGGTGGGGTAACAATAGAAATATCTATGTTGTGAACCATACTAACATGAGAAACATTATTACTGGAATGATTGAGTATTGATAAAGAATCAAGGACTTATGTTACATGAGTGAAATTTTCATGTAATCTAGAACTCAAATTGGTGAGAACATTGAGTTGTGTCGATCTACAATAGTGTCTTCATTATAAAAATGTTCACTATAAAAATTTTATATGTCATGCAGGGGGATATGATGGAAATTTAGGAGAGGATGATCATATGTGGTATGAACAATACTGACATGAGATCCATTGTTACTAAAATAATGGGTTACTAATAAAGAATCAAGGAAATGTGTTACATGAGTGAAATTTTCATGTAAGCTAGAACGGAAATTATTGAGAACATTGAGTTGTGTATGATTTACATTGAGTTGTGGTACATGAGAGAAATTCTCATGTAAGCTAGAATGTTCACTATCAAAACTTGTTATTTCATGGAGGGGGTTATTATGGGAATTGAAGAGAGGATGAAAATGTGTGGTTTAAGTCATACTATTGGAATGATTACAATTTGTAGTATAAGCTTAGAAACATATGGGAGATAAAAGTGACCACTACAGATAATGGGAATGAAATAGGAAAGGTACAAAATTACAACCACTAAGGATAGGAAAAATAGATCCGATAATGGGTATGCAAGGATCAGATTCACCAAATGATTCTTAAAAAACTAAATATTTATTATAGGATTGAAATCAAAAAATATATCATGAATAAGAAAGATCTAACCTGAAATAACAATAAAGTGTAAACAATAAGATGATAAGAATGACTTATCGATATATCACTGTCTAGAATAATTCTAGGCTAGATAATGGGTGGAACAAGTTGAACTGAACTAAGCAAAATTTTTCTAGAAATAAAAGATATAAAAGTATTCAAGAGAGTATCGACCAAAGTAGGAAAAGACCGTCTTGGGTGCTAGTGTTTAAAAGAGGCACTAGTGTCCTTGAAATAAATCCAAATTTGGTCGTTTAAGGATCCACTCATTCCTTCTTCACTTTTCTTTATGACGCATTCACTTCATTTTTGATTCCTATATCACATTTGTACCTTTAAAATAAACCCTTGGTACCTACAAAAGGATTAAGTACACATTAGATGGAATAAATAATGCACAATATATATCTCATTGGAATCTAATATTATGATTTTGGAGTGTAAAACATCAAATATTGGTATTTTCTATACTCCAAAATTACGAGATATTGGAATCAAAAATTCAAATATTGGAATCTAAAAATTGATATATTAGACTCTAAAAATTAAAATATTGGAATATAAATAATTGAAATATTTGAATCCAAAAATTGAAGTATTGGAATGTAATAATAACATTACGTAGCTTAGCAGACCACTAGCCTTATCTAAATTTCTAAAATTGGAATCCAAAAATAGTGAAATCGAAATCCAATAATAGAAAAAGTGGAAGATTGGAATCAAAAAATAAAATATTAGAATCCATTATACAAAAATATTGGTGAAATCATTTAACATTCCTACCTTTCAAGTAATAAAATTACTTAAGGGTTGTTGTTATGTAACTTAGTGGTCGATAGCCTTATGTAACTTAATGGTTACTAGCATGTAGAGCCTAGCAGCCACTAGCCTTATGCAACTTAACAAAACTCGAATCCAAAAATAATTAAATTGGAATCCAATAAAAATGAAATTGGAATCCAAAATAGCGAAATTAGAACTCCATTGCGTCCAATAACAACAATATTGGAATCCAAAAATAATGTTATTAGAACCCCATTGCATCCAATAATAGTAATAATAAAATCCAATGGTAACCAAAACATAATTCAGTCTACACAAAAAGTGATAAATTTCTACCAAAATTTGTAATATTTGAGTCTAGATTCATTGAAATATGTCCAAATTTACTTAAAACTAATTATTATAGACATACAAAAATATATTTACACACACACACAAATATATATATGTATGTATATATATATATATATATACATATATACACACGTGTGTGTGTGTGTGTGTGTGTAAACACACACACACACACACAAAATCACATCATTTACATTTACCATTTTGTAAATAGTATGTTACAATGTTGTATCATAAGAAAATAATTGACGCCTAATGAAAAGTAGTATTAAATAAAATTGTCGAAGAGGATATAAGATAAAATCCTAATCTAAATACTAACTCTAAAAGGGTTAAATATAAAACCATAACATAGAAGGAAACATATGGTTATGTATTCAAATCAATTTTGGGTTCACCAAAACATTCCAACTATTTTACACCTAAGAGATATAGAACATTAAGAAACAGATGTTGATATTGATTAAAATATTAATGGTGAAAAATTAAAGAAATATCAATTTTAAAGGAATATTGGAAATTTTATTGATTGATTTACACTAAGCACTTAAATGATAGAATGATAATATACGTAGTTAAAAGTACTATTGGAAATGCCCATTCTATTAAAAAACAAAATGAGTTTTACAAGAGAATGGGAAACCAGAAAAATCATGGGCCCACAAAATTTCCATAAAGGCACCAAATAATGTTCAAAGGGCCAACTAAGAAGGAAACAGGGGAAAAAACGATAATTACATAAATCAAGAGAGCATTAAGCACATGCCTCTGCTCCGGGAGGAAGAGGAGGATAATTAGAAGAGTGATGAAATCTCCACTTGACATCTTGGCCAAAGGAGGATCACCTACGAGCCATCTTGATCAGAATTTGTATCGACATAGGTACCATAATTCCCTAATAAGTGAGCGAAGAGCTATTAAAAGTATAAAATCCAGCTAGAGGTGAGGTCAATGGAGATAATTTTTCGCATCCTTCCCTAGTAGAGGAGGACTCCGGCATGGCCTAGAAATGAACAAAGCTAAAGGAAGACCTTGGGGATAGATGGAGTTGTTGTTTCGAGAGTGGATTCTATGATGAGATCCTTGTAGAGTTCTTTGACAAGGTGGATATCACCGAGGTGGCCAAATAAAATAGGTAGGAGGTACGAATCATTGTGTACTGAGCACTCCCCTAGTGTGAAAGCAATTCTTGTAAGTGAGAAAATTCTAGAGAAACATTTTTGGCTTCACCTTGAATATGTATGTACACGTAAGAAAAAATAGACACTTTATCATTAGTATAATATAAAACAATAGTTTATCACTTTGGAATATTACGGTATTACGAGCTTTCCAAATTTGAAAGAGAATACAAGATCAGAAAAATTCCATAGATTAACAAGAAAAGTAGGCCAAGAACTGAAGTATCCTAATAAATCAATACGCAAATGATAAAATTCAGGGTGGTAGGGTTGAAATGAAGTATAAAGCTTATACGAAACATTTTGTGCATGGGAACAATACCCAAAAAAATGCTTGAATATTCGGGCCAGAGAGTAAGGGGATTTATGATTGGGAATTTTGATGGGAATTAAAAGAGATTCCAATACAAAATCCATCCCAAATCTAATGTAGCAATGGTTTCACTTCTTCAAAGGCCTTCCAGATGCTTTTGGAAAATAAAGTGGGAGTAATCTTAAAAATATTCTTGGTGATATTTAAGGTATGCAATGTTATATTTTTCAAAAAAATCCATAATGGGCACTTGAATAAATGTAATGTCAAAGAATATTTTTAGGATTAAATACCGAGAGACATTGCACCACCCATGTAAAACATAAAGTGATGATTTTATAGTAAACGTCAATAATACCCATGTCACCTTGATTGCGTGGAAGATGAAAAACATCCCAAACCACCTAATAGAAGCCCGCCGATATAGAAATTTTAGACCAAAGGTAATCCCGGAGCAACTTGGAAAGTTTGGTAAAGGAATCCCAAGATGGGAACAAACAAGTAGAATAATAAACATGGGTACCGCGAGAATATTTTTACACACCTATAATTTCTTGGCCAATGGAATGGATTTGGAAGATCACCGATAAAAGTTATGGTCAACTCTATCAAACACATACTGCCACAAAGTAGAAAAATCAGTATCAAAGGAAAAAGGAACACCAAAATATTTAAATTGTTCTCCTCACCCATTCCAATTTCACGGGTAAGCTTTCAACTTGATTAGGAATAGGACAACATCTTTCTTTGATAGGCCAAATTTGTAGCCATTTGAATATTTAATCGAAGCAAGATAAGAGATTTCAAGGAATAAAAAAATTTACCAAATTCTTCTAATTTTTCAAGTAAGGGTAGGAAACAAATCACCGAGTAAAGTGCCCATTAATGAGTTTATTCAAACGATCACGCCAAATAATTCCTCGAATTCGGCACTATCTTTGATCGATGAGAAATAAGATATCTAAGAACATCAACGAATAAGATAAAATTACTAGGCGCAAGAGGGAAGCCATGCATAATAGATAGGAAGGGGTTAATAGAGGAGGATTGTTGACCATTGATAGTGAGGAAAGAAAAATAATTAGAGAATAGAGGACGGATATGTGAGGTAAAAATTCTCCAAAACCTAAAGCTATGAGAATAGCTAGAATAAAATACCATTTAATATGATCAAATTCCTTTTCAAAGTCAATTTTGAGAAATAAGGGTCATTGCAGAGACAACTGAGCCCATTCTATATCTTCTGAGACTGCTATAAGATTATTTAGAATGTAGCGGAATTTTACAAATCCCTTCTTCTCAAATAAAACAATCTTGGGTAAAATATCAACAATGAGAAGACAAAGGGCCTTAGAAATATTTTTCAGAAACAATGAACAAAGTGATAGGTCCTCAATTAGTGATCAACTCTAGATCAATTTGCTTTAGGAATAAACATAATGTTTCCTTCATTGATGAATCTCCCTAAAGAACTAGATCTGAGAGATTCATTATAAACATGAAGCGAGTCTTCACCAAAAAATACCATGTGGCTTTATAGAATCACAAGGAATTCCATCCGGTCCTAGACATTTATCATTAACAAGACATAACAGAGCATCATAAATATCATCTAAATAAGATGGGCATTGCATCGAGCATTATGAATAGAAGAAATTTGAATGGAACCACCTCAATACATTTTTACAAAGTGGTATCTCACTCATTCATGGCCTCTTGAGTTGTGAAGACTAGCGATAATTTTCCACAAAGGTATTAGTCATCTTGGGAAAATCCAACACCTGATTTTGAGAAACTTGAATATAATTCATCTGTTAACAAGCATGCTTGGAACAGAGGGATTTGAAAAAATGCTTAGACGCTTTGTCTCCCACCTTGAGCCAATGCAGACCTTGACAGGATCTGCACGCCACGATATGAATGAGATTTAACGAGCTTGAGCTTGTGTCTAGTATTGGCAGCTTGTTACTGAAGAGGGGTGTTGAAAGGATTGGATTCAAGGAGAATATAAATATTCTAGAATTCTTTGTGTAAAGTGAAGTTTTTCTGTTTATGCACCTGAGTAACCTGATTACCAAACGAGAAGAGGAATTAGGTGGTGTGTTTAAATGCAATTTGGTGGAAGCAAAATTTGAATGTGTCATCATGTTCCAAACTTTAGAAAAGGAGAGGACCACCCCGGGTGACTCACTAGAGAGACATTACTAAGGAATTGATTTGATGGGACTTTGAATGGGGCCTCAAACCAAAAAATATTAAAAGAGATCATACGAGGTCAAACAAAAGAACATTTTCCCACACCGTGACAAAGGAGAGGACTTGAGTCTCAAAATAGAATATTTGCTACTCTGAGAGAGAAGTACACAATCAAGTCTTTTAAATACTCAATCGCATCCTTCTCAAAGATTGGTCCAAGTATACCAAGCTTAAGACTTAAATTTGTGTCGCCATCTATGAAAAATATCGTAAATCCCTAAACAAATTATAAGATAATACCAAGCCACATGCTTTCCAAAACACCAAAGCATAAGGAGGGTGTGAACTTTTCATCAAGATGTTAAATCATATTAAAGTAGTGAGCCACATGCTTTCCAACACACCAATAATTACCAAAGAAAATTACCAACAATGTGGAAAGGAAATATCCAATCCGGTGATGAAACCATGCCAAGAAAGAGTGTTGATTTGAAATAAAAAATTATGAGTCATAAAAGTGTCATAGGAAGCCCACTATATGAGGATATCTAATTTTTCAATAAATCATTTCATATTTGTTACCATGAACAACTAGTTAGAATGAGTACTCATATCTAGTGTTTTTGTATCCTTCTATATCACCATTTCTTAGATATCATCATGCACATCATACTTCATGGGGATATGATGGAAGAGGTATTTTTAGTAAAAATCATATAGATACTTGGGCTCAATTTAGAAGTGTATCCTCAAGTCACATATAGGTTCTATGTTGAGTCTTACAAAGCGAGGAATATTTTATTTCAAATTCATTAGGGAAGGGAACTCTATCATGAGGTGTTTGGGACATAATAGTGGTTCTAACTTTCTTCCTCATATGTGGTTAAGCCTTGGTTCCATGAAAAGGAATATATAGAAGGAAATGGGTGGAAGGGAAGGAATATGCATCAAATTATAAAAGAAGAATTGAAGCAAGGGTGGGGTCAATAAATGATGGTTTCAAAGGCCTCACAATCACCATAACTTATGGAACATATCCTATTTGCACAAGAAAGAAACCATAACCCGTTGTTCCCATGAAAAGGTATGAGTTTTGTATTGACTTTTATAATTTTAGTTCAGGTGAGGCACATTTTTATTTTAGGGGTCAAGAGATCCAAAATTTAGGGTAATTTTCCCTAAGTATTCCCAAAAGGGTTGAATTTCCAGCTACAAAATGAAGAGGTTAGAACTCATAGAATCAAGAATAGAAAATGTAGGAATGTTGACCAAGGAAGGACTGATTTTATTTCCTTACCATCAGTTGGAAAGTGATTGATCGTAGCTGAGAATGGAAGGAATAATTTGGAAACTAACATCATGAGAAGGTATTAAATATGCATGGCTGATATGTGATTTTTATTAATTAATATTTTTTCAGTCATAAGAAATTGAAGGTTTACCATCAAGAAGAAACCCCAAAAAGGAAGCAACTAAAACACTTATATGTTTCGTGCACACTATACTTTCAGCCCTCCACTTATTTTTGCAACAGCTGAAAGATATACTCCAATGTTTAAGAGGGTAGACACTCAACCCCACTTTTCTAAAGAGGTATGCCTAGCTCTCCTAAAATTATTTTCAGTCACTAATACTACCCAATTAAAAGGGAACATTCCTATTTATAGTAGTTGGGAAGGTAGAAAATTAATGATGATAAATATTGACCACTTGGAAAAGGAATAAAATTAATTTTTGAATGGATAATCATCCTCTAGGAAACTCTTACTAGTCCATTTTAGTCTGATCAAAGGGTAGAAAATACATATTCCTAATCATAAAGAGTTATTCCATCTTATCGTAGGAAAATAAGGAAAGAGAGATCCATTCCATCACCCAAAATGGCATGAAAGGAGAGTAATAAATATTGTGGTTTCCCTTAAAAGTTTGTTTCATGTGAGGATTCAGGTTGGAAGGGAAGATTAAAGATGAGATCAACATTCCATCTAATCGACAAGAAAAATGAGTCCCTTGCACCACTTAGAGATCCTACATGGAATATTTTTCCTTCCGAAACTAAGGACGATCAATTCTATCATTTTTTGATAAATTCTAAAGATTTATTCTAGTGAAAAAAAAGCATACACAACTGCAAATGGAATAAAATTTGGTAAATATCTAGAAGTAATATAAGTAATTCGAGATCCCAATGGAACTTCAGGTTGGTTTCCCACATTCATGCATATACTTCAGCCACTTCTATTCTTGTGGATATGATTTACTTTTTGCATGAGTAGAGTTCATGAAGAGGATACTATGCAAGAAAGAAAGAAAAAAAAGGAGTGGATGAGATTTATTTGGGATTTGGGTACTTAGAATTACTTGGGGACAAGAAATTTTGAGAGAGGAGGGATTTCATGTCCCTTTTTTGAGATAAATCCTTTTTAATTCCTTGACCCATTTTTTCTTCCTCATGGATCAAAGTGGAAAATCTAGAGGAAGCAAATAATGTCAATATTTGTATAGTTTTATGTTTATTTCTTTAATTGGAATTTTTGTTGTTAGTGTTCCTAACACCAACAATAAATTATAAATTAAAAGATATTGGAGAGCATTTAGGATGAAAAAATAAAATATAAAAAATAACGCAAGTCTAATTGTAGTCATCCTCATTTTAGAGCCCCAAGACTTGGCATCACCCTCTTATTATAAATAGAGGTTGTTGGCATTAGTTTAGGACATGTTTTGGAGATTATTATTATTTTAGTGAAAGTTGCCTAGTGTAGTGATTTTACTCTCTCAAGGATGAAAACCCTTGGGTTGAGGATATCTTCCAAGGATGAAAAACCTTGGTTGGGAAACTTGTGAAAGATGAAAACCATTCATGACGTTTTGTTTGTGCAAGCTGGTTGGAAAAACAATAAATGATCTTTCTCTTGCATTTATGGTATTCTTGGCACAATACTGTATATATTCATAGTGGAGTGACTCACTTTGGTGTGTAATTTTGGTATGTGTAATACTAATTTGACAATCTGAAAGTACCATCTTATTATTCATAATTTATACGAACAATATATTGAATTTCACAATTTTTGTTGCTTCTTAAGTTGAGTTTCAAAAATTTAAAAATAACATTGTAGACAAGGGTTTGTTGAAATTCATATCTCCATATGCATGGAATTTAAAATCAATTTTCTTACATGAAATGATTTTCGGTGATATATAATAATTATAAGGGTTTTGAAGGCACAAAAATGGGTTGGAAACTCTAAATCAGGTCACTTCCCTAGGAAGGGTTTAATTTTTATATTTATGGGATTATAATAGCCATCTAACAATAGTTCTTTAAATCAGATTAGGGATATTTTTTATTCTTCTTGAGCCCCAAAAAAAGGGACATTACAAATGGATTCATAAGGAAGATGATTGGATGAAAATTAAATATATTTTTTCTACACCAAAATCATGATGACAATAGGAGGGTGATTTTGGTCTTGATATGATGAATAACTCCAAATTAGATTTGATTCAAAGTGTTTCAAATTTCAATAGGATGAAGAATATTATAAATGATCTTATTTTATATGAACATCCTCAAAATAAGATACCATGATTTTATGATAAAAATAAAATGTAAAACTTTTAAAAATTAATTCTCACTCTTTGGGTAAGTGCACCAAGTTGGGCGGCCAAATAGTGAACAATTTTTTTTTATTTGAAGTGAAACTCAAAAGCATTTTTTGAAAGCACGATAACGTTACGAATTATTAGGGTTGATGATTACCAATCCTAAAATGTGAGAGTGTTATAATGTGTTTTTATCTATAATGTGAGCACATTATAATGCAGTCGCATTTCTATTTGGAATGTGGTATATGTGCTTACGGGAGGTATATTTACTAAAATAAATATTTTAAGTAAACTTATACTTTAACTTTAATTTAAGAAATATAAAAATTAGGGTCACTTTTAACCTTATGGAACTAGTCTCACAGATCCATCGGTCAATGTTTATAAGATAGTTTTTGTATGCTAATATTGTTAGTACATAGGTATTTTTCAAGATTTCAGCATTTGACCTAAAGTTTTAAGGGTTTAAATTCTAAAATTGAAGACTATTTTTGGAAAGAATATAGTCATTGTTTATTTTTTTGGCCTTTTGGATTGTTAATTGACATTTGTATGAGTGTTATATGTGTCAAATATATATTTTATAAACATCACAACTCCCAAAGGTAGCAACAATTGCTCGAATATATGGACTCATGAATTTCCTTATAACACATAATAAATCAAAACACATGTATACTTTTTGTCAATTTAAATAATTAAGTGGATGGTAATAAGAGGTCTTTAAAGGATTTGAAAACATCATTAGGACAATGGGTGAAAGATCTAAAACATTAAGAGCTTCATTGAGATTCAAATCATCAAGGGAATGGTCATTAGGAGCATGATAAGAGAAGCTCACCATCGGGTTCATTTTAAGACACCCCTATAAAATTGAAGGTGGAAAATACCTGGCGAATATCCCCGTAACCAGTTTCAGCGAAAGGTGAATTTGACAGTATTCAAAAACAAAATTTTTGCCTGGTTTTTCATGGCTCCATCAGTGACGTGCGACAACACTAGTTCGTAATGACGCGCGTCACTGGCGCGACACTAGTTTGTAATGACGCGCGACACTGGCGCGACACTAGTTCATAATGACGTCGATGGCACAGGCTAGTAATGACACACGACACTGGATCGTAATGACGCGTGACATTGTCTCCCTCACCGCACGCGTCAGTGTCTGTTAATGACGCGCGACACTACCTCCTACTGTCACGCGTCACTGGCCCCTAATGACGCGCGTCATTTGCTCCTACTGACGCGCGTCACTTGCTCCTATTGACGCGCGTCAGCTAGGACTGTTGTCGCGCGTCAGCTATGACCTTTGACGCGTGTCAAAGGTATTAAGCGGCGTGCGAGAATAGGAGGAAGTGACGCGCATCAGTAGGGGACAGTGTCGCGCGTCACTAGAGCCAGTGTCGCACGTCAAAGGTCTTAGCTGACATGCAACAAAAGTTATAGCTGGCGTGTGTCAATAGTATCCGATGGCGCGCCGTCAGGGGTAAATGATGCGCGTCAATAGGGGCCAGTGACGCCCTATTTAGCTTATAAATACCCTTGTGCCACTCATTTTCTCGTTTTCATTTTCCCGTTCTTGAATTTTTACAGGTCTAAATCGTTGTCAAAGACGCAATTACAGCTATAATGTCGACTTCACATGCTTCCCAATTGCAAGTTCAGCAAGAAAATCAAGAGAATCCAACTCAATCGATTTCGAAGATCAACTACAGGAATCCCTTATGCCCTCACATCCATACGGCTTTAAAGATGTCTTCAGAATATCAAGCTTTGATGGAAGAGTGTGAATTTACAGGGCTCGTTAATATGCCCCATTTCGAAACAGATCCGGATATTTTGAATTACCTTCTGTCATGCTACAATTCAGAGGATGGTATTTTTTATGTGACTCTGAATGATGGCCAAATGTTCCAATTCACTATTGAAGCAAATGACATCCATCGGTTTATAGGCCTTCCCTTAAGAAATTTACCAATTATTACTGACCAAGGCAACACTCACGGAAGAAGACAAGAAAATTCTCAAATCAACGTATGGTTTCCATGTTGATTGTAAGTATAATTCATTTTAATTCATATTTTTATTTTTTTTATTCTGATACAATTTGCTGTTATAAATTTATAGTAATTATCATTGTTTCGCATTTGCAGCCCATGTCAATAAATCCAGGCGTGGTGTAGATACACAATCAATTGCACACCACTTTCTTGCTGCACTTATTTCATTTTTTCAAGCCAGAATTGTTTTGCAGGGTCGCCAAACAGATATACCAAATTGGGCCATCGCATACATTTGTGCCACTATCTCAAAACGACAATTTGATTGGTGCACATATCTATCCAAAAAAATAATAACTAACATAATAAATTCAAAACTCTCAGATAAACCTTTCATTTATTCAACAAACTATCTCCTCGGCTTCTACTATGAGGCAATTTTAAATTTAAAAGATAAACAAATTCCTACTTGCTCTGATGAGGCTTTGAAGAAATTCTCAATTCCATTTGAAGAACAACAGGTATAAACTATTTAGTTTTTAATTGTATTTCAATTTTCGACATTATAATTTACAGTGTAGTTATTAAAACTTAAATTTTAATGTTTTGCAGAGAAGATATCTTGAAGCCCTTCCCCGAAAAAAGAAGTTATCGAGAGGAAGAGGCCAACAACATGCGGAGGCTTTGGGGGACTCCCAATCTGAAATGGAAGCTCACTCCTCTCCAAACCCTCAACAGTTTGAACTCGTTAAACGCCAGAGAAGTAATACATTCTCATATATTATTTACAAATTCCAAAGTTGCATATTTATTTTTCAATTTAAATTTTAACCAAAAGAATTGACATTATTTAATATTGATGAATTACAGGGACTTTGGAACCTTCTTCCCCAACTCACTCCATACAGTCGCATGCATTCATATCTTCTGAACAACCACTGAGTACAACTCCTACAAGGCCACCCGTAGCACCGAGAAAAACAACCCCTCGACAACAAGGTACAACTTTTCTATAGTACGTTTAATTTCGTAGTTTTGACTTTATGAATTGTTTTAATATTTTTCATTTTTTTCTTGTACTTTTCAGCATATGTCATTCATGATCAAACCATAGCACCGACACCCACTCAACCATTAATTTTTAAAATGCCAACCAGAGGAACAGTGAAAAAGAACATTGGTAAACGCATGCCTTTTGCTCCGGCCCCTAGTGGGACACTAAACCTTGCCTCCTCGTTTCGAATTCCAACTCTATCACTTGGTGGCTTGCCCAGTGCAATGGGCATATCTGTTTTGAACAATATAAATTTAGATGAAGATTATTTGGGCATTGATAGCAATGACCCAACTGGTTTTTTCGATACCCGCGAGATGATTCAAGGCCAGCAGGTATACTTCAAATTTCAATTTTAATATGCTTTACAATTTTTAATTACATTCTGATTTAAATTTATTTATCTAAATCTTGATTAATTTTTTCAAAAACAGGATCAGCCCACCCAAAGGCAGAAACAAGGAGCAGTTGATCTTGGTGAAAGCCCCCATTCTTCTCCAGCAAGATCGTCTGCATCAGATTCAGATAGTGAACAGTTGCCACGTTTTCCTTTGGAGAACTTAATTGGTAATGATTGTCAATCCCATGTCAGTGAGTTTATTATTCCTCATATCCAACAACTTATAGAATGGGAGAAAAGGGCTAAAGTTCTTATCAATGAGATTATTAATCGTTATGAAAATTATTGGCAACGGGATAGTTTATACGCTGTAGTCCAGAATCAACCTGCGAAGATGGATTCCTTACTTACCCAAGTAAGATGTGGGATTGTCATGTTTAACAACTATGAAGATGACATTTTAGATAAGGCACTAAACAAATTGGAAAATATTAGTGCGAGGCCTGCATATTTTAACAAATGGTCCAAGGACAAAGATTTGGTATCAATCGCAAATGCCGAAAGAGATAGAGCTGTTGTAAGTACTATTATATTTAAACAATCATTTTTGTTAATTTGTAAATTTGAATTTACATTAATATTTTGAATTGACATTACTCTTTTTGTGCAGTTGAAATATGAAAATTTGAAGTGTCAGGCAAAGGTTTTGCAAGTTCACTTGGAAACAACAAAAAACGACTTATCGCATGACAAAAATTTGAAGCAAAATATTGTTTTGGTTAACAAACAAAACAATACACTAAAGCGGATAATTAAAGAGAATTGTCTCGACCCTGACATATTATTCAAAGCCAAAGCAGCTGCTGATCCAAATTTGTTGTCGCATGGAGATGCAAAAATCAAGAAGAAAGAATTATAAAAATCGGACAAAGTCTTCAATGAGAAGATCTTATAAGTTTGGGGGTTATTTAATGGTGTTGGGGAAAAGGTACATCCACAGTGGAAGAAGCGAGTTAGGGAAGAGAGCGAGTAGAATTGTATAAAGAAAAAGAGGGTTTTGAAAATTAGAAACTTTTATTATTGAGGAAACTTTATATATTGAATTTGAAAACTTCTACTATTGAGTATCTACTATGGTATTTGAATTTAATAATATGGATTTATATAGTCTTTAATTTTAATTGCATTAGATGGTGATTATCATGAATTATATGTATGTTTCTTGTTTACTTGCATTGTCATGAATTGTATGTGGCCTTGAGATAATGAATGATGATAACTGATAATTAATGATAGATGATGATGAAAGACGATGATCAATTTAATGTGTATAATGTAAAATGTAGTGCCTAAATATCTTGTGGGACTTTAATTATCTTGAAAATTATGTTTTTGGGAAAAAATAGCAACTAAGATTTGAAGCAGATCTTTAGGATTTCTCCTTAATAGACTTATGGTGTAGGAAAATTCTATTTTAAAGAGATTCACCTCTATATAAGTGCATAATCTCTCATTAGAGAGGTTGTTTGACATCCAAAATAGTCAAGACCATTTGTCAGAAAATAACGTTTTGCTGGAAACAATCAAGACCATGGTTTAAAAGATATGGTTTTGTTATCATGGATATTGTTTTGTGTAGAGTAGATTGACAAGTTGCTCTAAATAGTCAAGGTTATGGAATCTAGATTAACCAAAGTTGGAATAACCATGTGATTAAAAGATAGGTCAAGCTCGATATAGAACTTTGAAGTTTAATGTAAAACATATAAGGTTGAAGAATCCTATCATTTTTTAATATTTGATAAGGGTGAAGAATAATTGTGGATTAGAACTGGGAGGCTATAAGTTGGAATAATTTTGAGTGTGTAAGAAAATATTGAAGGTTGTAAACTAGATCATAGAAAACTATGTGTGTAAGTATTTATGTAGAGCCTTGAAGAAGGCACACTACATTTGCAGGATAGTTTGAAGAAGGCACACTACAATGTTCTAGTCAGTTTTATTACTAGAAAGGATTTTTATTAGATAAAGACTCTGTCAAGTTGATTTAAATAGTTGTGATTAGTGTAGATTTGGGTGGGTGACTATAGGATATGGAATATAGCATTAGAATTGAGTTTGAATAACTTCGTGTTAGAGGATGATCATTATAAGTCTAAAAATAGATATATTTCTTCATGGAGAAATCTGAAGAAGTGATGGATCTATGACAAAGCATGGAATTTTAGGAAGAGTGTCAGGAATTATATTTATAATAGTATAATGTATTGTTTAATAGTTTATCCATAATTAAAAAAATATATCAAAGGATTTTCCACATATAAAAAATAAATTAAATATAATTCTAAGAAATCAAGAAAGAATCATCACTGGCAAGAAATCAAACATAATTGCAAATATCATAGGGTTTAGCTTACCTCTTGCGTATTAGATTGCTATGAAATCATCAAGGGTAATGTGCTAAATATTTGTTTTTCCTGACATTGTAGATAGAGGGGTGAGTTGCCTGACATTGTCAGTCCTGAGAAGTGCCAGCAACATCTTTAAATATATAGACCAACAATATCTTTAAATAAATGATAACAAGAGCTGAAAAAATGTAAAGTAACAAACAATAAGATGATGTTGAAGAAGATACCTATTTAAAATTGAAATCATCCCGGTAATGTGCTAGATCTTTGTCTTAATAAAATTCAACACAAAAAATGGATTAGTAGATAGATGGGTGAGTTGCATTTCGACATTATCGGTCACGGAAGAAATGTGACTTCCTCGAGCGGATGTCAACCCACGTTTTCAAAAAATAAAATATTGTATTTAACTAAATGTAAATACATAGACATCTTTAATGATAACCAGAGCTGAAAAAAATGAATAGTAACAAACAATAAGATTAAGGGGAAAAAGATTCCTCCTTAAAGTTGAAATCATCACTGCCACTGGTAATGAGCTATATCTGTGTTTCAAAAAAACCCAACACGAGAAATGGATTAGTAGATAGATGCGTGAATTGCCTGACGTTTTTAGTATATAGATCTGTAACATCTTTAATGAAAACCAGAGCTGAAAAAATGAATAGTAATAAATAATAAGATTAAGGGGAAAAAGATACCTGCTTAAAGTTGAAATCATCACTGCCACTGGTAATGAGCTAGATCTATGTTTTAAAAAAACCCAACACGAGTAATGGATTAGTAGATAGATGGGTGAATTGCCTGACATTTTTAGTATATAGACCTGTAACATCTTTAGGAAAACCCATGGTTAACCAAAACATGAAATGTGTATAGGAGTGTCTTTTAGTGCTTCATGCCAAATTTAATTAGATTTTGAAATGAGTATTTAAACTTATTCAAGTTTTTATAAAACTCGATCGCTTAGAAATGCAGACTAAACAACCTGTATTCTTAGCATCCAAGAAGTTAATTTTGTATAGGATTCACATCTTGAGATATTGTAAAATGTTTTGGGGAAAATGGATCAGTATCAAAATATGTTGTATAGGATTCACATCTTGAGATTCTCTCTTCAGGACTGCTTCTTGGAGTGGTTGAATTAAAATATGTCTCTTTTTTTTTTCAAAATTTTAAGGTGGTGCATATGATCATAGCTCAATAAGGTTGTTTACATATCATGTTAGTTACAAGAATGAGGTTTGAAAGATACAATAAGGGTAAAGTGATCAAAATTGTTGTGTAACGGAAAGTTGTTTTTACTTTCTTCTAATTATCATTGTTGAGCTGATGAAATACTTGGTTGACCATTGCAAGGAGTATCAAAGTATAAAATTCCTGCTACCACCTTGTTTTGTTTTCCTTTGCTGAAGATACAATGTTGAAGTGTATGTTTGAAGACAATTTTTTTGAAGCTCCCCCATTTCTATGCCTTGAATTGATTAATCATGATCTTCTTGAAGTACAATTGATAAAATCAAGTGTCTCAAATATTGATCATCTTAAAAGGTAACATTGTGTACATTTTGTCAAGAGTGCCTTCTTTGGTACCTCATCTCAAACTCAGTCTTAGCATATATCATGAAGTTTCTTTTTGAACTTATCAAACAAGACCCTATATCATCATCAAGTACACACCAAACACTGTTTCTTTGGTCTGGGGATAAATTTGAAGGCTTCATCTCAATTGGCTGCATTGCAAACATGAAGGGAATTTCCTCTAGAGAAAAAGAGGTGAAAACTTTGAATTCCATTAAATTTTGGATAAGAAATCAATTATTTGGTAGTCTCAGGCTTTCTCTGTGCATAAAGAGATCCATCTAGTCACTCATCACTCCTGACGCGCGTCAATGGAACATCAATGGTCTTGACCGACGCGCGTGACACTCTCTATTATTAACATGCATCACGGCACCTAATGGCGTGCGTCGCGGCTCCCAATGATGCGCGTCGTCGCACCTAATGACGCGCGTCACTGGCACCTAGTGACACGTGTCACTTGCTCTTTCGGACGGCGTCGCCGACTCCTACCATGGCGCGTGTCACTTTCTACTACTATTGGCGCGCGTCGCTCACTCCTATTGTCACGCGTCAGCTAGAACCTTTGACGCGCGTCAAGTGAAGCCATTGACGCCCAATTTAGCCTATAAATACCCTTCAACCGGTCATTTTCTCGTTTTCACCTTCCAGCTCTTGATTTTTGCGGTCTCGATGCTTCCCAACTCCAAGTTCAGTAACAAAAATCAAGAGAATCCAATTCAATCGATTTCCAAGATCAACTACAGGAATCCCTTATGCCCTCACATCCATACTATTAATATGCCCCATTTCGAAACAGATCTGGATATTTTGAATGACATCCATTGGTTTACGGGCCTTTTATTCAAAAATTTACCAATTGTTACAACCAAGGCAACACTCGTGGAAGAAAAGAATTTTCTCGAATCAACGTTCGGTTTCCATGTTGATTGTAAGTATAATTCCTTTTAATTCATATTTTTTATTCTGATACAATTTGTTGTTATAAATTTATAGTAATTTTCACTGTTTCGCATTTGCAGCCCATGTCAATAAATAAAGGCGTGGTGTCTAATATGTAACATTTCTGAGTACATGTAATTTTTGCAATGCTAGTGTCTAAGATGAGCTTTGTAACTTTGATTGACCTGATGAGTGCAGTGGAAAAGTTTAAACAAAAAAAAGATCTTAAGAAAACTGATGGAACCAAGAAGGGGAAATTAATTGATGTTCCCAAACTTGATGATGCAAATCAATCAAGGGGGAAGAATTCTAATCGCTGTACTTTAATATTAACAGAGGGTGACTCAGACAAGGCTCTTGCTGTAAGTGTTTGAGCCTTGAATCAGGGAAATGTGAATACTGAATTTGGTAGTATTGTGACATGTTTTGACATCACTTTCCAATTTAATTTTTTGTTATTTTAGTTATCTTTATTCTATCAGGTGGCAGGAATATCTATTGTTGGTCAATATTATTATGGTGTGTTTCCTCTCAAAGGTAAGCTGCTCAATGTTAGGGAAGCTACCACTCACCAACAAATGGAGAATAAAGAGATAGTAAATATAAAAAAAATCCTTGGTCTACAGGAAGATAAAATATATGACAGCATTAAATCTTTAAGATATGGCCATCTGATGATAATGACAGACCAGGTACATGATCTTTGTATAGCACTGTTTAGTTTCTGCTTAATTCTGACACATCCTTTCTAGTGAGATCCTTTGACTTGTCCTTTGTCTCTTAAAGGACCATGATGGATCCCACATCAAAGGATTGCTGATCAATTTCATACACCATACCTGGCCATCACTGCTTAAAATTCCTTCATTTGTTGTGGAATTTATCACTCCTATTGTCAGGGTAACTGTTACCCCTGTATATTTTGTTGAGTGTATTGAGACTCTTTATATTTGTTTTTAAGCCTCCAGATGTTATTTATCTCCATGTCTAATTTTGGCACATGTTGATGTAGGCAACTCACAAAAATGGAAATGTGTTATCTTTTTACACAATTCCTGAGTATGAAGCTTGGAGAGAATCATTGAGTGGATCGATAACTGGCTGGACCATATAGTACTACAAAGTAATGCTAGTTTGTTTTCTCTTTATATGTTTTCAAGTTCTGGTTTTGTTCACTTGCTGATTAGGTATCACTTGTTGCTTGGACCATACAGGGTTTTGGCACAAGTACTTCTAAAGAGGGCAAGGAGTATTTCATACAACTAGACAAGCACAAAAAATATTTTGTGTGGGTTGATGAGAAAGATGGAGATGCTTCCTCATATGAATCAGCTTATAGAATGGGAGAGAAGGGCTAAGGTTCTTATCAATGAGATTATTAGTCGTTATGAAAATTATTGGCAACGGGATAGTTTATACGCTGCAGCTGATCCAAATTTGCTGTCGCATGGAGATTTCTGGTTTTGGGGAAGGAGGTACAGCCACAGTGGAAGAAGCCGTTGGGGAAGAGTGCAGAGTAGAATTGGATAAAGAAAGAGAGGGTTTTGAAAATCGAAACTTTTATTATTGAGGAAACCTTAAATATTGAATTTGAAAACTTCTACTATTGAGTATGTACTATGGTTTTTGAATTTAATTATATGGATTTATATACAATCTTTAATTTTAATTGCATTAGATGGTGATTATCATGAATTATATGTATGTTTCGTGTTTACTTGAGTTGTCATGAATTGTATGTGGACGTAGATGATGAATGATGATAATTGATAATTAATGATAGATGATGATGAAAGATGATGATCAATTTAATGTGGACGTAGATTTATCATCAAGCACAGTAATTCTTCTCCTCTAGACTTTTGAACTTGTTTTAAGATAATTATTCTCTACACTTGTAACGATATGATTAGAATGGATAGAATTGTAATGATATGATTATGAATTATTTTTAAAAATGAAATTGTTTTAATAAATTTAAAATTAGATAAATAATTGTATTAATAATAATTGTAGTGTCAGGACTCAGGATATGATAATGATATGGTGATGATATGATATATATGGATGATGAGGAATTTTATGTGGACTTATATTTAAAATTGTATAATGTATTGTTTATCCCGAATTTTATGAGGAATTTTATGTGGACTTATATTTAAAAATAAATTAAATATAATTATGAGAAATCAAGAAAGAATCATCACTGGTAAGAAATTAAACATAATTGCAAATATGCTAGGGTTTAGCTTACCTCTTGCATATTAGATTGCTGTGAAATCATCAAGGGTAACGTGCTAGATCTTTGTTTTACATGACATTGTAGATATAGGGGTGAGTTGCCTGACATTATCAGTCCTGACTCCTGAGAAGTGCCAGCAACATCTTTAAATATATAGACCAACAATATCTTTAAATAAATGTAAATATATATAATTAGACTTGTAACGTCTTTAATGATAACAAGCGCTGAAAAAATGTAAAGTAACAATCAATAAGATAATGTTGAAGAAGATACCTATTTAAAATTGAAATCATCACCGGTAATGTGCTAGATATTTTCTTTAAAAAAATTCAACACAAAAAATGGATTAGTAGATAGATGGGTGAGTTGCTCGACATTTTCGGTCTCGAAGTAAAGTGACTTCCTCAGACGGATGTCAACCCATGTTTTCAAAAAGTAAAAATGTTGTATTTAACTAAATGTAAATACATACACCTGTAACATCTTTAATGATAACCAGAGCTGAAAAAATGAATAGTAACAAACAATAAGATTATGTTGAAGAAGATACCTATTTAAAATTGAAATCATCACCGGTAATGTGCTAGATCTTTGTCTTAAAAACATTCAACACAAAAAAATGGATTAGTAGATAGATGGGTGAGTTGCGACATTGTCGGTACCCAGAAATAATGACTTCCTCGGATGGATGTCAACCCACATTTTCAAAAAGTAAAAATATTGTATTTAACTAAATGTAAATACATACACCTGTAACATCTTTAATGATAACTAGAGCTGAAAAAATGAATAGTAACAAAAAAATAAGATTAAGGGGAAAAAGATACCTCCTTAAAGTTGAAATCATCATTGCTTACACTGGTAATGAGCTAGATCTCGTGTTTTAAAAAACCCAACACGAGAAATGTATTAGTAGATAGATGGGTGAATTGCACGACATTTTTAGTATATAGACTGTAACATCTTTAATGATAAAGATAAAAGATAGATAAAGAAGATGCCTGTTTAAAGTTGAAACAATCCATTATCAATAGCTTCATCAAATTCGATGTTGTCTTCGTAGAATGTGACGAAGAGCCAATTACACTCTCAATGTTGGGAATATTTGTACTTGTAGTGCTGTATTATTCACACCTCTTCTTTCGTAAAGGGAATTCCGGTGCGTAATTTCTCTGTCGAACGCAAAGGTTTTGATGGAGTATCGAGAAACATAACACCTCATGTAGCTTTCCATATTTTTATCCAACCTGTTTCTCAGTTTTGATTTTATAAATGTAAATGCACTGAAAACCCTTTCATCCTCCACAGACCCCAAAATCATTGTTTGGCATAACTCATATAATCTGAAATATTCACTGATATCTTATTGTAAAATAGAACTTTGATAGATTCCTCACCACAGCCTTGTAATAGCACCACTTTCAGAAGGTTGATCTAAATTCTTATATTGGTTCCTCATTGTTGTTGCAAAATTTGTTGACTAAGACTTTAATAAATCGACATTCAGTATACCTTTGATTTCCACACCCTTGAGCTCTGACGTCTTTGTAAATTGTTCCATTATTGTACCCATTGATTTATGGAAATGCTTACTGACAAAGTCTGCACGGCCACCTTCAGTATTCCAAAAATAAGGATTCATCACACCCATGGCTTCCAGAATTTTATCTTTACAGAAATGTTCCCTAATTTCGATGACAAGTTTTCTGAAAATTTTTAAGCTTTATTCTTGTTTCAACTATAATGAGACTCAAAAAAATTACGTGTCACGGGAACATCTTCTCGTTTCGATCCTATAATAGCTTGATGTTTTTGCGAAATGTGCATGGTATTTCCCTCCCATTAATGTGATATAGAGGTGATTGTGGATATTAAATCTCAAAAAGGTGTTAGGATTTTTAAGATCTAATAAATCTCTCCAATTTTCAAAAACAGGTGCATCAAAACTATCATTGGAACAATACAATATATCAAGACTTTCACATACCATTTTCCTCATCCGTATAAAATCCACAATATAGATTAATTTGATCTATGCATGCTTCATCAGTGTATTGATCTCCTTTAACATTGGAAGAATACCAACCAATGTAAGTAATGTCTCCAAATCAGTTAAACGGAACAACAAGTCCCTTGCCCTATCAACTTCATGACAAAGTATTTGTGCATGAAACCAACCAATGAAGGATACTCCTCACGAACTCTGCATGCAGGTTCATATAAAGAGATCCATCTAGTCTCCACATCCTTCAGAAGTTTTTTGCCATCTGTAATTCCAATTGCAAATTTTTGGAACTCGAGAAAACGCTTTGGGCTGCTTGACATATAGGCATGAAGTTATCTTATAAGGTCTTCTAATTTAGCAACATTTTCGTGGTTGCTTACCATTTTATACGCTACATTCATTCTGTGAGCCATACAGTGAATTGGTAGCATATATGGGGCCACTGTTGTTTGTAATCAAACACAGAGCCCTATTCGGTGACCCTACATGACAGATGCACCATTTTCTCCAACGCATACCAACTTCGTAGCAATTTCATAATCAGTCATACCAGCAACATCTTTCAAATGAGAAACAACTATTTTATATAGGTTTTCGGCATTGCGATTTTCAACCATTTTCATGACACCCAACGAGATGAGGTGTTCTTATATGATTTTCTAAAGTATAGATGTGGATACATACCCATGCGGTGTTGTCGACTGATGTCACTTCATCAATTGAAAGAGAGATAAAGTTTGCTTTTTTTACAATCTCTTTCAAATCTTCCTTCTCTATCATCAAGAGGCATTTTTCCATTTCCCATCCACTACTCTCGGACCAATGAGACTCGAGGTACATTCAAGCATTACGTTAAATTGATACAAAACTTTGAAATCAAGGAAATCTGAACTCGCTCTTCCTTTTTCAAGTATTTGAAAAGAGTAGAGAATTGTATGAATTTTACATGTAGATTTATTTATTTCATCTTACCAATATGCGATGTGATCGTTCCTCCCTTTTCCATGAGATATACGTGTTTTTTTTGCTCTCGCCTCATATTCCGTTGTGTATCTAACATGCATACATTATTTTCAGTTTTCCACCTATGTGTTTTGATTTTCTAGCCATCCGCCCCACATTACGTTAAATATTGTTTTCCACAATGTTTTTCTATAGTGTCCACTTCATTTGCATTTTTTTGCTTTCCCAATTTCCATGTACATATTTTACGTGTACATTCATATGGGATTTCTTTGAATTAGATGATTGTACATGTTCAATAAAGCAGAAATTTAGTTTGTCCAATCACACTTGTATGTCATGCCAATGGTCCACATATTCTTGTTCATTTTTAATGCTTTACTTTTTTGAGTAGAATTTTGAGCAATATCACAATCACCTAGTTTCCTCTTTCTTGGACCGGAGTTTGATTTTGATTTTTGTCTTCCATTTTCTTTGAGTTTTGTATCTCGTGATATCTATTGCACTCTGGTTGCACCCCAACAGGAACAATATCTTCAAGATCTGGCATATTATCGTAGGTTTCATTTGTTTGACTTTGATACTGTGCAGAATGCATGTCCACCTCAATAATTCCTTCCACATAGTCAGTATTTTGATTCTCTGTGGTGGCATCTATATGATTGGTATTTACAATATCTTTATCCACAGAGTTTCCAAAATACTTGAAGAGTGATTTCTGAGATTTCTTACTTACTTTTAGGTTATTCGTATTCTTTGAGCTGGCACCTTCCATTATTCTGAAAAGAGTCCTACGTCAGCAAAAGAACCAAGTAGCGACTCTGTCCAGTCTGAGGTCTTGTCGCGCGTCCACTGTCTGAGGTCGCGCATCCACTGTCTTAATATACTGTCGCGCGTCAACACTGCCCAAGTCACGCGTCAACACTTCCTCTGTCGCGCGTCACTTCTTTGCCCAAGTCACGCGTCAACACTTCCTTGGTCGCGCGTCAGAACACCTTTTTCGCGCGTCAGTACAGCTCTTGTCGCGCGTCAGTACAGCTCTTGTCACGCGTCAGTACAGCTCTTGTCGCGCGTTAGTACAGCTCTTATCGCTCGCGTCCGTCATGACTCTTCGCAACACACCAATAATGCCCTTATCGCACGTCAACACTACATTTCTCGCGCGTCAACAATCACAGGCTAACAATAATATGAATCTCTGGTGCTCAAGGGTATGCGAGTTCAAATTTCATAGTATTGGTAATTTGGTAAGCTACTTGAGGTATACTACGCGGCGAATCACCTAGGTTTTTATAGGAGATGTTTTCAAATGAAGGCGAAGCTGACCCCCAAAAAAATATACTATATATTTTAGGCGAACAAGACACCGACCCACTCTCGAATAATTCACCTTTTCAAATTTTCCTAAAATGAAATTTTCGCCATATTACGAATATTCCATTGCTAAAATTATCCCCTGCTCACCATGAGTGAGGGTGGAAATATTATCACGCTAACAATTATGGATATTTAATAAGAGTGTTTCTAAACACTTAATAAATTTTTGGTAATGAACTCACATCTTACAATTCAGGGTGGTAAAATTTATATTGTTCTAGTATAGTGTGGAGTTCAAGAACATGGAATTCATTATCAAACATTTCTCCAAGTTTCATTTAGGGATAAGTATTTATATAAAGAGGAGGAAACCTATCTCCATGAGGATAAATTTAGAAAGAGGGTGTCTATACATCATAAACATGCTTCCACTCAGGTGACATCTTGGGAAGGGAGGTGAATTATGAGATTAAGAAGAGATTATCATGTTTAAAGGTAAAAAATGAGGCTCAAGTAGTGAATTAATTATCATCATATAAAAACTCTACCATTGTGTCCAAATATCTTTAAGAAAAAAATAAAAAATTAGCTGGTCGAATGTTAAGGCATCCAAGAACATCGTGTGTGAAGGATCAATAAGTCACCTATTCTCTTGAGAAGGATATGAGAAAGAATTATATGATCATCCTAAATCTAATTCCATTCAAGGAGGGTTTTGAATATTAGAAGGGTAAGAGGATGATATTCATATGTAGATGTTGTTGTGGAAATTAAATAACAAAAAAATTTAAAGCTTAAACCATGAAAACTAAGCTGAATGTGAAATATCTCTTCAAAGTCTTCTTGATTCCTCTCCAAGTGAAGCTGCATCATGTGTTATGATCAAATTTTCCTTGAAGGTATTCCTAGTGAATTGGGTGGAAATGTATAAGTTTTCAAAAATATTTACCAAGGTCCATTATTTTATTTATTGAAGTGCTATAACAGATTAATTCTATGGAAATCCTAGAATGGCAAATTTTGTCTATATCCGATCCTATACGCATCCTTTGGGAGGGTTATGAAAATGTATTAAGTATCCAAAGGTTGTATTTGAAATCCTTCAATGTGTTGAATGTAGTTTACGAATATTTAGGAACTTTTTGATCATTCAAAGGTAGTTTGTTCAATAACGGGTTTTCAAGTGCAAGGGATGAGAAGTCAAATTGTGAACCTTGACTTCATTGGCCAATTTCGTGAGCTCCATAAGGATTTGGGAGGAAAACAAGTAGGAACTGATAATATTGAATAATCCTTTACATTGTGGGAACATCCATTTTGATCCAAGGCCAACAAAGGTTATGCTATAAATCATCTCATACTCTCACTAAATACATACCTCCCAAGAGTGTTTCTAAACACTTAAGTAGTGCTTGGTAATGAGATAAATAAATTATAGAGGTTGGTAGCATGTGATTAAACTTTAAGTTCTAATTCCACCTAGATAAAATTGATCAAAAGGGTGTTCTCCGTAATGTTATTCGATTCTTTTCTGCATTGAAATTTCAGCACATGCATACACCTCACTCAAACACACCTGAATGCTCCATTACTCATTTATCCATCATCTGTAATATTTTAAAGTTTTGGATTTTTAAGACTCCTTGTTTTCTCAAGTTTTAAACAATATTCTCAACTTTTTTCACCTTCACCTTGAAGTTTACTTAGTATTCTTTTCACTCATCCCATTTTCTTACCCTCTCCTAATCAATAATTCAAATCACTCAACTCTTCCTCTTTCACTTAAGGATTTTCATACAAACCCTTAGTCTTTCTAGATGTCTTCATGGTAATGTGCATGATAATCAAAATAGATATTCTTGATTAAATTTGTTTAAGGATTGTCCCTTGTTACTCAAGGATTCAAACATTCTAACAACACTCCCTCAATGATAGATACACCTTCCTTATGAGTTTCTTTCCTAAGAAAACTATTTCTCAAGATTGGTCTTTACAATCACAATAAATAAGCTTGATTTTACATTTATTCATTTACCTACTAACACTAAATACTCTATCCTTATGTCATGATTTTATGAGTCCTTAATGCCCTTATGCCTTCCTCTATCTTATCAAAGACTCCACCAACTTCAAACACATGGAATAAATATTATTTTTGTAAAATTACAACCTTCTTATCCCTCAAACTAGGCATTAACAATACTAGACTATATTTGAAAATTCCTTTTCTTTTATTCTTATTCCAACATGTACTAGGGATTTTAAAACTCTTGATCTTCTTATTACCTTCCTACACAGTTATCAAGAACTCTATCATAAGAATTAATTAACAATGAATATTATAATAAAATCCCTTAATACTGGGAAAACACAATTAGGATTGTGAACACAAATTTAATTTTAAAATAATCCTCATTTAGATGGCTATATTACCTTTTTGTTACTTTTTAAAAACCAATTCTGATGATCAATGCCCAAAATAGACTCAAAGATTCCATTGAATCATTATTTTCATTTTGCATACTAATAAACTTCTAAAACAGGGTATACTCTAGTTTGAGTAAGTATTTATATCTATTTTACATTCCGTGGACACTTTGAGGGTTCCATGAATCCTTGAACATCATTATAGATAAGAATACAAACTAAAACAACATATTTACATGAAAAAATGCTTTTGAAAAATAGTCTCTAACCTCCAAATAGTATATATTAGTCTAAGAGGACTATCCAACTTAAAACCTAAGCCTATAAAATATGAAAGCTAGTTAAAATATTCAAATTATAAATTTGAGGGGAAACTCCCTATTCTTTCCTATGGAGTCCCAATGCACTAGTACATGCTATGACCATCTCAAGATCAAGACACCCCTAGTCACGTAATAAATCCATAATTGATTATTAACAAGATGATCCTGTATAAGTAGAGGAAGATTTCATAGTGAGCAAGAATATTTATTTTCCATTAAGGGTTTAGTTGTCATGCTTCAAAATTTTCAATTTCCATGATAGTTATTTTGGTAATTCTAGAGCTACTAAAACACCCTTCGGGAGAGTTTACGAAATATATTAAGAATCAAGAGGTGATGTTGGGGAATATTGGAAGTGTTTAAGGTAATTTAGGAATATTTAGGAAAGGTTTGATCATTCAAGGATTATCTGCTCAACAAGAGTTTTTCTAGGTGTAGGGAACAAACACTCTAATGGTGAAACCTAACTTCTCTAGAATATTCCATGAGACTCTATAAGGATTTAGGAGGAAACAAAATAGGCATTGGAAATATAAATTAATCCTCTACATGTTAGAGACATCCATTTTTCTCTAAGGATGAAAGGTTTTATGAATAATTTCAAAATAGTGAAGCTTCCACTTTTGGTTCCAAAGAACAAATTTCACCAATGCAACACTTCATGACACCAAAAAAAGAAACTAATAATAAAACTTCATGATTATTGATGATTAAAACCTCCTAATCACTTATATGCCACCCAGAAACCCTTTATCATCAATGTAACTTGACATTAATGACAACACCAATGACATTATGTCCAACACATGTATCTTGATTTGTTATGTATTATAAGGAATTTCATGAGTGCATATATTTGAGTAGATGTAGTTTCCTTTGAGATTTGTGAGGTTTGTAAAATCTAATTTTGACACATCTAACACTCCTACAAATTTCATTAAACAATAAAAAAGGCCCCAAAACCTAAATAATGACTATATTCATTACCAAAATAGAGATGATTATAGAACTTAAATGCTAAAAATTTTAGAATGATTGTTGAAATCATGAAAGTTACCTATGTACTAACCAGATTAAATTATAAAAATCCATCTCTTAAAGTGTAACTCATGGAGCTTGGAGACTAGTTCCATAAGGTGTAGGGATTATTATATATATATATTTTAATATAAACCTTTCACAAACATATAAAATGGCTAAACTATAAGAAACATGAGTGCATTTTAACGTTCTCTTTTTCCCTCAAATTATGCCCTCAAATCAAGATTTTACTGGCTTGGATTTACTTTTGTTTCCCAAAATTGCACCTTGGACCTATAACTACACAATAACCTACATGTTTTTTACAAAAGATGTAAAAAATTACCTTCCACCATGCTAAATCCTTCAGAATAAAAAAAAAAAATTCTGTCTTTCTTAAAAATTTGCCTGCAATGTGAAGAAAACTATCCTCTATCTAAATATTTAGAATATATACTTTTTAATAGTTTTATGACTAATCAAAGGTTTCGTTTATATTTATTTCAAAATATGTATTTTATATATCTATTTTTAAGGATTGTAAATTGATTTTATTTTGGCATGTATTTTTTGATTCATTCATCCAAATGGATAAAAATTATATAGTTACAAACTAGGACTAATTCTTCACATATTAAAACAAAATTCTAATTTTTGTTATTTTTTGAGGTAGTTAGGGGGAATAGTTAGCTATCCCTTATTTTTCAAAATTTAAAATCTTTGTAATTGAAAAAAAACTAGATGGACCTATTTATCTTTCTACCAAAGGGTTTTCAACAATACTAAATAAATATTGTCAAAAATGGGGGGTGGGGGGCAACACCGTATCTACTATGTTTTAAAAAAAAAAAAAAGAGCACATATTTGTATTTTAGATCTTTAACCAACTTACACTTAACCATTTAGAAAAAATTAGTATCTTAGAAACTAGACTCAAAATGCTATGATTCATGTTCTTATAACATCTTCCAATTTTAAGTGTAACTATTTCAAATAAATCATAGAAGTTGAAGATTTTTATTTTTTAGATTAAATTCTTCAGTTTAGAACCCCTTTTGGCCCCCAAATTTCTATGCACTCACCCTACCTCATGGGGGTGTGGAGATAATATTATAGACAATACCTAACAAGTTAATCTCATATTTCAAAAAGTTATAAAGTCTTACATTGTCAAGTAATAGTCTCTCTTGAGATGATATAGAATAATAATAATTTTCTCCCTCAAGTGACAATATCCCCATTTTCTCTCTAGTGATGATATCATTTTTATCTCCCCTTAGATGATACATAACACTTTATTATCTCTATATATACAAAATGAATTTAAGGAATGAAAAATTAACCGATTTCAAGAATAAAAATATCTAATTCTCTTCTAGTTTAATCAATGGATGCATATAATAAATTGAACTAGAGTAGGATGATGATCAATATTATAAATAAAAAATATTTTTGTTTAATCTTGTGTCCACAATTGGGTTTAAATAAATTTCAGTAATATCCAAAAGAGAAACTAAAAAGGGTGCCCAAGTTCTATTAACCCTTGACATAGACTAGTACACCTACTTATTGAGTTAAAATTACACTTTAGAACCTCCTCTGGAATATTTTTCTATATATTATTTAGTTGATTATTTCTAAATAGTTTTACAATATAATTTGGAACCTCCTCCAAACATGTTTTCATGGCTTCTATAGCTATTTGTTTCTAACTAGTTTTACAATACCCTTTCAAAGAGATTTCAAAATAATATTTATACAATCATGTGGTTATATAATTGAATACATGAAGAATAACCATCATTATCATAACATTATCAATTATTATAATTCAACATCATTTTAGGAATCTCTAATAAAAATGTAGGCTATTTTAGTTATAAAACTTACTTCTATGAGTAATATTTTGTGTATTTGTTGACTTGTGATCTATCATAGTAGATCAATTCCTTAAAGTAAAGGTATGAATACCTATATTAAAAAATATCAATATGGTTGATTGGATGCTATGCCCTTAACCTATTGCTTGTATTAGGATATGAGTAGCCAACTTGTGGCTTACCATATCATTTTATTATATCATTTATACTTTCTCATGCTTAGTAGGTCAGCCTTGGTGATGGCCATAACATATGAATAGTATATATAAGGGATTATAGGTAGTAATTCATCATCATTAGAGCATTTGATTATTATTGCATGGTTTAGAGGTTTCCCTTCGAAGTGGCGAAGCTATTTAATTGCATATTGAGATCATTATTCTAGAATATTGTGTTATTTGGTGTTATATTGCTGCTCATGATCTAAATTATACAAGTAATTTCATTACAAGTGGTATCAGAGCTGCGATCTAGGCCAAAATTTGGGAAAAAAACCCTATTTTTTTATTTCCATCATATATTGTGAACCAGAGTGAATTGATGTGGGATATATTTTTACCAGAGTTGAAAAACATCTCAAGTAAGGTTCCCTAAAAATTTTAGACTTTTTTACATTTATTTTACAAAATTTATTAAAAATTTGGGGTTTTTCATAAAATTACTCCCTATGGTGCAAATTGCGGAATTTTTTCAAATTCGTTACATTTTTGGAAAGAAAAGCAAAATTTATTTTGGGTTTGTTCTTTAAGTTTTTTTATATTTTTCCAAACTCCTATAAAAATACAAAACCCTAAAACTTGCAGTGATCGATCCCTACATCCTACTATTTTGGGGCATCATGGTGGGGCCTTCCACAAGGGGAAAAAAGAATCCCATCACTCTAGGTAAAACACCATAAAAGGATGAGATAGTAGTTGAGGAGTTGGAGACAGAAGATATAACTACAGATTCCTCAGGGTTAGGGTTTACTTCGACAGACCATAAAGTAAGCCAACTTGAGTTTAACTTGAGAGACCTCAAATCTAGGGTGGCCAACAAAGAAGATGTGGATAGGATTGGACATAGATTAGAGGATTTCATGCAAAAATTTAGTATGCATATGATGGGTAATCATACTTATGTCAATCAAGGTGGATCCTCAGGTCAACATAATAGACACATGAGTCAGCGTGGATCTTTGAGTGCTCACAATCTAAATACGAGCACTTTGCAGGCCCATACTATGTTTCCAAAAGTGGAGATGTGCAATTTTAATGGAAAGGATCCACTCAATTGGATAAACTAAATGGATAATTTATTTGAAATACATCAGATTCCATCATGACAAAAGGTGACCATGGCATCTTTGTATCTCGAACCTAACCAATTCATATGGTATCGATGGTTATGTGCTCAAAGGCAGAAGAGTGGTCTTAATGTTACATGGATAGTCTTCACTGAAGAGTTGTAATTACACTATAGTTCTAGTGTGTCAAATAATTACTTTAGCCAATAAGAAAAGTTGAGGCAGACATGATCTATTAAGGATTATATTCATCACTTCCAAAACCTTTCTCTATGGGTGGAAAATATTACAAAAGAGAATCTGAATGACCTATTTCTTGGGGTCTTAAGGATCAAATTGATCATGAGGTGTGTATGTTTAATCCTCATAAGGTTTCCGATTTGATTATTATGGCAAGAAGGGCAGAGGAGAAATTTTTTTCAAGTAGGAGATGACATTTCACTTTTACTAGAGATTGCAACACCTTGGCCCTAGCACTCCCTCGGCCAGTTAGATTGACACCTCAACAAATTAAAGAAAAAAGATAAAAAGGGTTATGTTTTAACTGTGATAGTAAATTTGGACATGGACATAAATGTCTTGAAAATAAGTTTTCTACATCGATGGGCCTTGTGAGGATGAAGAGAATAATGAAGATGTAGAGTCAAGGTCTTGGTTGAGGCAAAGGAGGATTCAAGAGATCTCATCCAAATGATCTCATGCCATGTAATTTCAGGTATTAACACCACCCAAACTCTAAAGGTGGTTAGATTCCTGAAAAAAATAGAGGGTCACAGTGTTGATTGATTCAGAAGTACTCACAACTTTATCAATCATAAGTTAGCAGTGCGCCTAAACTATTTCATTTATCCAACTCCTGAATGTCAAGTAATGATTGCTGATGGAGGTACTGTTACTTGTTCTAGAAAATTCCATAGCATTAAGCTTTCCATGGGAGATTACATACTAAATAGTCCCATGTATGCCATTTTTATGGGAGGAGTAGACATTGTGTTAGGGGTTTAATGGCTTACTACTTTGGGAACCATTGAGATGAACTTCCAAGACTTGTTCATGCGATTTCACTCTGAAGGAAGGATTTTTGAGTGAAGAGGATTAAGAGAAAAGTCTCCACAAATAGTAAGTTCTCATCAGATGCACAAAATGCTAAAAAAGGGTGCAGAGGGATTTGTGGCACAACTCTTTTCATTGGAGGCTCATCATTCTAAGGACATTATACCATCAGATATGCAAGTAGTGTTGGATGCACACTCTGTTGTATTTGAAAATATACCAAAGGGCTTACCTCCAAAGAGAGATCATGATCATGTTATTCAGTTATTACCAGGAAGTCAACCACCTAACATCAGACCTTATAGGTACCCATATGTGCAAAAGAGTGAAATTGAGAAGATTGTACAAGAGATGTTAGAAGAAGGAATCATCCACCATAGTCAAAGTGCTTATTCTTCTCCAGTAGTGATGGTATGGAAGAAAGATGACATGTGGCGCATATGTCCTGATTATATTGAACTTAATAAGTACACAATCAAAGATAAGTTTCCTATTCCTATTATTGATGATTTGCTTGATGAGTTGCATGGTGTTGTTTATTTTACAAAGCTTGATCTTCGTTTAGGATACCACCAAATCATAATCAAGGATGAGGATGTTCATAAAACCACATTTCAAACACATGAAGGCCATTATGAATTCCTAGTAATGCCTTTTGGACTCACAAATGCACCTTCTACATTTCAAAGTTTGATGAATTCTATTTTTAAGTCATTTTGGTGGAAGTTTGTCTTAGTGTTTTTCGATGATATATTAATTTATAGAAAAACATGGGAGGAACATTTACATCATGTAAATAATGTTTTGGAAACCCTTGAGCAACATCAACTTTATGCAAAGCCCTCTAAGTGTTCTTTTGGACTCAAGGAGGTTAAATATTTGGGTCACATTTTCTCTCATGAAGGGGTTAAAGTGGATCCTAATAAGATCAAAGCCATGATGGAGTGGAAGGTTCCAAAAACCCTAAAGAATCTATGAAGATTTTTGGGGCTTACAGGTTATTACCAAAGATTTGTAAGGAATTATGGAAGCATAGCTGCACCTCTCATAGCTTTATTAAAGAAGTATTCCTTCCATTGGAGTGAGGATACAACCAAATCATTTGAGAAACTAAAGGAGGCCATGTGCACCACTCCAGTCTTGGCTACTCCAGATTTTACCAAAACATTCATTGTTGAATGTGATGCATCAGGGGTGGGTATGGGGAATTTATAATGCAAAAAGGCCATCCTATTGCCTTTTTGAGCCATCAATTCAAAGGTAAGAATCTTTCCCAGCTGACTTATGAGAAGGAAATTCTAGCCATACTTCATGCAGTAAATCAATGGAGACCATATCTCATAGGAATACACTTTAAAGTGAAGACAAATCATGATAGTCTAAAATAATTCTTGGAGCTGTGTTTATCATCTGAAGAACAACAAAAATGGGTTTCTAAGATGTTGGGATATGATTTTGAGATTATCTATAAGAAAGGGAAGGAGAATGTAGTTACGGATGCTCTATCAAGGAAATATAACTTAATTGCATCCTTGTTATGTGTCATATCCATATTACACGAAGATTGGATAGATGAGGCATGGTCCGAATGGAGAAATGACCCAAACACACAAAACCTCATTCATCATCTGTAGAATGATCCAAGCATGTCTGAAAAATTTGTATTGAAAAGGGATGCTTTATGGTATAAAGATAGATTATACCTATGTAAGAACTCCACTCTTAAAAATAGGATTCTATCTGAGCTTCACTCTTCTCCAGTAGGGGGGCACTCTAGATTCTTGAAAACTTATCATCGAGTCAAACAAGATTTCTTCAAGGAAGGGCTCAAAGGGGATGTCCAAAATTTTGTAGAAGAATGCATGGTTTGTTAGCAAAATAAGGGTGAAAGAGTTTGATCCCTAGGTCTTCTACAACCTCTATCTATTCCTAGCCAATAGTGGGAAGAGGTTTCCATGGAATTTATCATAGGATTACCTAAATCTAAAGGAAAAAATGTCATCATGGTTGTGGTGGATAGACTCACCAAATATGCTCATTTTTGTGCCTTGAAACACCCATTTGATGTAAGCACGGTAGCAATAGCCTTCATGGACATAGTTCAGAAGCTTCATGGGACACCGAAGATTATAGTAAGTGATCGAGACCCTATATTTACTAGTAATTTTTGGACTGATTTATTCTCATGTTTGGGTACTCAGTTAGCTCATACCTCTTCTTATCATCCCAGTCTGATGGAAAAACAAAAGTTGTAAATAAGTGTTTGGAGGGATATCTTTGTTGCTTTACATCAGATAAACAAGCAAGATGGGTCCAATGGTTACCACTTGCAGAATGGTGGTATAACACTTCCTTCAATACTTCATCTAAAATGTCTCCTTTTTTAGCACTCTATGGGTACCATCCACCATCCATCACATCATCATTGAGAGGAAAACCGTGGGTTAGAGTAGTAGAAGAACACATTCAGTATCAACAAGAGGTCCTCTCTAGTCTCAAGGAGAACTTGGTCATGGCACAAAACCGCATGAAGCAATAGGTTGATCAACATCACATGAAAAGGCATTTTAAAGTCATTGATTGGGTTTTTGTGTGGTTACAAAATATAAGAAAATGTCTTTAAAACAACAACAAAAGGATAAAAACTTTCACCAAAGTATTATGGCCCCTATGAAGTATTTCAGAACATTGGTACTGTAGCATACAAATTAGAACTTCCATAATCCACTAGAATACATCCAGTCTTTCATGTTTCTTACTTGAAGAAAGTAATTAGAAAGAGAGTATTACACAAATATTGTTATATAAGCTCGATGAGGAGGGGATGATCATCTCAGAACCTAAATGCATCCTTCAAACATGCACTAAAATATTGAGGACACGAGTTATTACTGAGTACCGATCAAGTGGAAGATATGACATTCTCTGCGGGAGCACCCGAGAACTTCTCAACATTGGGGACAATGTTTATTTGAAGGGAAAGGGAAAGCTATGCCCTTAACCTATTACTTGTATTAGGATATGAGTAGATAACTTGTGGCTTACCATATCATTTTATTATATCATTTACACTTTCTCATGCTTAGTAGGTTGGCCTTGGTGATGGCCATAACATATGAATAGTATATATAGGGGATTTTAGGTAGTAATTCATCATCATTAGAGCATTTGATTATTTTTGTATTGTTTAGAGGTTGCCCCCTTGAAGTGGCGAAGCTATACTAAATGTATATTGAGATCATTATTATGGAATATTGTGTTATTTGGTCTTATATTGTTGCTTTCAATTTGAATTATACAAGTAATTTCATTATATTGGATCTTCCAGAATTTTTCATGCTTGTTGGCAATTTTTATCATCAAGAACTAAGAAACAATGTGAAACACCTAAGTTAATGAAAATAGGAATGTTTGGTAAATTTTTTGATCATTCCCTTAATGAATTGAGGCATAATTCAACTGATATTATGAAATGTCATTATCTAATTGATTAATTTCCCTTGTTTTATTTCAAGAATAAAAGACACGATTTTATTCTTGTAACATGTACCATATAATCAATGTATTTTAAAGTATAATACTACAAGAAACACAATTTTTTTGAAATATGAAGTAAAAAAAAACCCATTTATTTTTAATTTACTTATTAAAAAAAAATCAGAATAAACTCACACATTTTTTTAATATTTTCTTCACAATATAAATATCAATCGAGAATGGATAGTAAGATAATGGGGATTTCAATCATGTACGTGCATCATCAAAAATTATAGTTCCACACATCAATGTCTGATGGTTGATGATCACTACTATCCCATTATGCTTAAGGTCATCTAAAATGCCTATACAAACATATGTTTCATGATATGGACTACAAGCTACAACATATAAACATTTTCCATGTAGAACATAAAAATATATAAATAAATTTAACTATTGTTCATGAATCCACTAAGTTCTAAAAGGACCAAAACATTAACATGTGATACATAAAGTGGGTATCAAAGTACCTTAAATTTGATAGAAAAAGGTACTATTTTGAAGCCAATTTTAGAGGAAATAGTGCGCCACAAAAGGTTATTGATGCTAGTGTACAATGTAGATGGATAAAAATATCTTAAAATTGGTTGATTTTGTGGAAAAATGTAAGATGTGTTTTTATTAAAAATCCAAGATGAAAAAAAAAAATCTTTCAAACTTTAATAATGAGAGATTGAACTTTTTTTTTCTCATTTTTATACCCTTTTCACATACTTGCTTCTACTACACTTTTTGTGTCATGTCAATGACTGTTTAAAGGTTTTTTTTTTTTGTTGAGGCTATTAAAGAAGAGAATTAAGATTATTTCCATTTGTTCTTGTTATATAATAAAGGTATAACCAAGACCAAGTATACATTGAAATTTTACATTACTAATGCAAAATATAAAACTATTATTCATGGTCCAGACATTGACATAAATTAAAATAATGCAAAATCCTAGTGATTGAGATAATTGTCTAGAAAAAGATTTAGAAAACAAATGCAAGAAAATTAATGCTGCTATGATGAAGGGAAACTATAGAAATGTAATACATTTTAAGGGACTAAGTGGTCATGCTATTTACCTTCTCTATTAAAAATATTAGTCCATAGAAATATGACTTCTTAGTAAAGTGAATTTTCATTATTATCTTATAAGTTCTATGGTTATGCTACATCCATGTACATTTATTTATCCAATGATAGTATCTATACCTTACTACACTTCTTTACTTTGGTGTCTCACAACTATGTGTATGTAATACAATAACTAATGATTTCATCAATACAATAAAAATAACATGAAGACAAAGCTATGAAAAATCTATTGAATTTATATCATCCTTTACAAATAGGTATTGAATGTAAACCTTTCTTGCTAGCTCTTCGTCATTGACCCAAGGTTCATTTTAAAAGGCGTCTAGGAAATTGGAGGTGGAATATCCCTAGAAAATATACATGGAACCACTTTCACAAGACAAGAATTTTTTTTGGGAATCTAGAGTGCAATATTCACTGGAAGAATCTAAATTTTTCTATCATGAAAATGTAAGATTTGTTACATAGCGCACTAAAAAAATTTATTTTCGTGTGAAAATAATTTTTGTTGTCAGATGGTAATAAATATTTTTTCACACGACCACAAATTTTTTGTTGCATGACAGCTAAATGGTTTTTTCATTCCACAATAAGACTTTGTGTTGTGCAACATAAAACCTTGTTGTCCCATGACAATAAGCCTTGTTTTTGTGTGAAAAAAAACCTTATTGTCATATGACAACAAATTTTATTTGTCATGCGACAACATGGTTTTTTATCACATGACAACAAGTTTTACTAACGTGCATCAAAAAATTTATTGTTGTGTGTCATTAGGTTTTTTTGTCACATGTCTTAGCATTCCTCTTTTGCACATCTCTATACCCAAAATCCTAATCCTACCCTATAAATACCCCCTAAGGTCCTCATTTTTCACACTTCACACATTATTTTTCTCTGTTCTCCCAAAGTGTTCATGGTCTCATAAATCCTAGTGTGATAACAAATAAAAAAACCAAATAAATCCAGTATAGAGTCTCGATTCAGATCCCATTCTCTCGAGTGCCTATAGATTTCCTTTACAAATGGAAAAAATCCAAGTCTTGATTCATTCAACTATTTCAGCCTTCAACCTTCAGGCCTTGAATCCTCAATTCTCATGTGGTATTCTTAACTAAGTCATGGTATCCCAGCCTCAAACTATGCATCACACCACCTTACGCATGATTTAATACAAGAACTTAATGTTCCCACAAATTACTATAGTCTTGTAAATTAATGAAACTTACAGGGAATGGGTAAAGGATTATGGTTCATGTAAATGGTTAACATGCGTCATTTTGAGATAGATACTAACATTATAAACTCCTCCTCTCACCATTTAATCTAGTAGACAGTTAATTCACTTTCATGTTTTCAGATGCATGTACATTCAAATTTAGTGTTGATCAATTGATATTCATCGATTGATAGGCCTTCCTTTTAAAGATTGTAGCCTTGTTACAACCAAAGCCACTTTGATAGAAGATGATAATATTTTCCTTGAATCCTATTACAATTTCCATGTTGATGGTATGTGTTTTAATTTTTCTAAATTTCAATTTTATTTAACATTTTAATTTTGATATAAATTATGCTTAATTATTATTTAATGAATTTTTTGAGAAAATCTCAACAAATCAAGATGAGGAGTTGATGTGTAAGGAGTTGCACATAGTTTTCTTGCTACCATGATATATTTTTTCCAAGCGAGAATTATTTTTCAAGGTAGGAAAGAAGAGATATTTCTGAAATTCTCATAATCATCCGAAAGAAAAAAATTGATTGGTGCACATACTTATCAAATAAGATAAAAGTTGATATTTCCAATATTGGAGTTGCTGAAAAACCAACTGTTTGTTCAAAAACTATATCCTTTCTCTTTATTTCGAGGCATATTATAATTTAAAATATGGACCCACTCCTACTTGCATGAATGACCAGATGAGGCAATTGCAAAATATAATTATATTTTAATGTAACACTAAGATTATTCACTTATATTACAAATTATATTTAGATGTTACTAGAACATTATTCACTTTTGTTTTCCTCTATCACTTATTAGCTTAGTTAATATTTGTTAGTTAATACATTGTCTCCACGTATCATATACGGTTTCTTCATAACCGTGTAACTACCTTCCCCTCGCATTTGTTCCAGCGCCTATATATTGGGCTTGTTGTTTTGTTATAATAGATAGCAATCATTTAATCTTCTGCGAGTGCCATCATTGGTATCAGAGAACCCTGTTCATCCTCTTCCTACGTGGAAGGAAAAGATTGTTGATTACGTGCATGAAGAATCTTCAGGAGGAAGCATTTTTCTTGGGTGTTTTGTTTGGTGTTTTTTTGAAACTCAGACATCTTCTGTAATTCTCGTTGAGCCATCAGTTTGGAGAAACGTGGAGACAAAAAGCGGCTGTTCGTTTGTTGTTCCTAGCTGAAGCATGGTTTATGGCGTGTAATTATTGACTTGTGTGCTGGAAGAGGTGACCAAGGAAGTGCATGAACATTTTTGTGTGTGGAGGAACAATGCATGGTGTGTGAACATTGCATGCATGGAGGAACATTTTGTGCGTGGAGTGGTCAGTCTTTGTGTATGTCCTCTTCTTGGAGGTGTAGCTGTGCCCTCCCTTCCTTTTGAGGTATTAGTTTGCAGTTTGGTTGTTGTAAGTGTGCATGGGAGGATCCTAGAGCAATCTGTCCATTAAATTGCGGGGAAGAAAGGCTATAAATTTTGAACCGTGTGCGTGTATGTCAAAATTTATGATGCACAAAGAATCGTGAGCAATGCACCAAATATTTGGGTATTGAGTGATAACGAAGACACCGGTGGGCTGTTCTTTGCCTTGGTCAACAAGCTACACAACAATGGGAACATTCTCTTTCGAGATTGTGCGCAAGGATTTCATTGGAATATTTTTGGTTCAACGTTCGATGTCAAGCATAGCAGATTCACCAGTAACTTAAATGTTGTTATAATGTAGATGATGAATGCAAAGTAGAACACCCATAGGAGCGTCGGCATCTCACTGCATGAGCCTATAGAGCCCATCTTCGGGATAGATTCCTTCAGTAAGCATTGTAGCCATTTTTGAAAATAAATAAATAAATAAAATACATTTTTGAGTTTTTGAAAATGTCTGCTCCAAAAATATTGCTATCCGATGCCCAACTCTTGAAAGGGCCAAATTTTGCCGCATGGAAAACCAAGATGCGGACGATTCTTCAGTTTGAAGATCTTTGGGGGATCATTTCTGGCAAAGATGCCCCTCCCACAGACACTGATCTGTTGGAAAAATATGAAAAGGCTGATGTGAAAGCACTAATGCTTATCACCCTGAGTCTTTCTGATGAGGTGCAGCCATACATTCAGGAAGCAACCACTTCTTCTCAGGCATGGACCATATTATGTACCATCTACGAAGCTAAGAATCTGATGACAAAGTTGCATCTTCAGACAAAGCTTCATACAATGAGTATGCATGATGGTGAATCAGTAGAAGCCTTCTTGTGATGTGTGGCTGAGTTACGTGTAGAACTCTCTGCTCTCGGTGAACCAGTGGATGACAAGTTGCTAGTCCCGCTCACCTTGTGAGCTCTTCCTTCCCGGTTTCAGACACTGATCACCACGTTGACAATCACTCAATAGGAGGTGTGTTTTGCCACCTGGTGAATTATCTCTAGTATGAAGAAGCCATGTAAAAATGTACAAGAATCCTTCAAAGATAAGGCTCTCATCATGAGGTAAAAACATAAGCCTCGGAAAGGGCAGTCAACCCCAGAATAAGAAGCAACATCCTCAACAGCCATCTTCATAGCAGCCACCATAGTGACCACCCCAGAAGCAGCATAATCATAAGGTGGATCGGTGGTGCCACAATTGCTCCACGGATACACACACGACTGTGAACTGTTATTACAATGGTTGTAAGTATGGAAACTCTGGTGAAGAGAGCACCTCAAAACAAGGATATTCTAAGAAATCTTGATGGCATGCTTGTAATCAGAGGCGAAGGGCCACATTACATTGCTCAAAGGATGCCACCTCCAATGAAGACGTACCAGACACGACTCATTCTGACATTGTTCTAGTCTCACAGACTTCGTAGCCATCAGAAGATGTTTGGTTGATTGATTCAGGTGCCAGCAAACACATGACTGGGAATAAGAAGTTGTTTCATACTCTAGTGACTGGCCCACTGGAGATCGGATCACCATTGCAGACAATCAAGAGTATATTGCGGTAGGGATTGGTGATGTCATCATTCCTCTTATAACACGAAGATGTACACTCACGAAGGTGCTATATGTTCCAGGTTTGACCTCAAATCTTTTGTATATGATTCAACTTATTAACCATCAGATGCAGGTTGAATTCTTTGTTGAGAAAGGGGTCAAGTCCTGCATCCTTTCCTAGGGAGAGTCAGTCATTGCTCAATCATTTCTGAAGGGCCGTCTATTTGCATTGGATGCGGTCACTTCATCTAGAATTCCTCTCTCTACTTTAACGACGGAGTCCACTGCACTATGGCACTTTCGATATGGTCATCTTTCTATCGGGGCTCTGCATCAGCTCAGTGCTAAGGAAATGGTAAGAGGGCTTCCTCCACTCTCCCATTCCTTACCTATTTTCTCGGGATGTCTTGCGGGTTTACAACATAGAGGTCTATTCAAATAGAGCTCTTATCATTCTCTAAGAGCATCTTCAGGTCATTCACACCGATCTCGTGTGGACCCCCGCCAGCCTAGCTTCCAAGGTTTTGCATACTTTCAGCTCATCATTATTACTCATGGAAAATGTGGGTATATTTCCTTTGGAAGAAGAGTGAGGCACTTGCAAATTTCCAAACCTTCTACCAGAAGCCACTAGGTAGTCTGGGAAGCCTCTTCTTCTCCTCCACTTAGATTGAGGGGGGGAATTTGTGTCAAAGAAGTTCTTTGAAGCAGCATGGCATTCAACAACATCTGACTACACCCTACACGCCCCAATAGAATGGGATTTCCAAGCGACACAACAGACTATCATGGAGATGGCTCATTGTATGCTCTCGACCACCAAGTTGGAGGATCATTTTTGGGCAGAAGCAGTCCAGAAAGTAGTGTATCTACTCAACTGGGAACCCACGAAGATCTTACAGAACAAGACACCGAGAAGAGGTATGGACTGGTCGTAAACCTTCTATTCATCATTTGAGAGTTTTTGGTTGTACTGCATATATGCATGTTCCAGATAAGAGAAGGAAGAAGATCGATCCAAAGACACTACCATGTCTTTTCTTGGGGTATAGTACTACCTCAAAGGCATATCGTCTCATGGATCCTGAGACAAAGAAGATCTACGAGAGTCGAGATGTGGTATGTGATGAGTCGTCCTTTGACTCCCTGCCACACAATGGAGATCCAGTACCGACCTCATCACATAGATTGCTCACACATCCAGATGATGAGCAAGATGATTCTTCTCAGAGAGAAGAAGAGCTGAGTGGAGACTTGTTCATTGATCTTGGCACACTGGAAAACACATCTTCACATCAGTAGCACCAATGTCTGAAATGGGTCCAGAGTACTATTAGGGATGCACACCTAAACTCACTTCCTAGTACTTCTACGAGAGTTAGAACACGAAGTCAAGCTAGACATGAGGTAAATTTTACACTCATGAGTTCAGTTGTTGAGAGCACCGAACCTGACACTGTTCGTGAGGCATTAGACCAACCACAGTGGAAACAGGCTATGGATGCTGAATATGATTCCCTAATTCAGAATTAGATGTGAGAACTTGTCGATCTACCTTTAGGTAAGAAATTCACCGGCTGAAAATGGATTTTCAAAACAAAATAGATGGTTCAATCGACAAACACAAAACATGACTTGTTGCAAAGGGTTATGCAAAGCAAGAAGGAATTGACTATGATGAGACCTTTGCACCCACTACGAAGATCAAAACCATCGAGTTTTTCGTGGCTGGCAGTAAAAAATGGATGGAAAATTCAGCAGATGGATGTCATGAGTGCTTTTCTAAATGGTGGTCTACAAGAAGAAGTGTACATGGCCCAACCTGAAGGGTTTGTAGACAAGCATCAACCAAACAATGTATGTCTTCTGATAAAGTCTCTTTATGGACTCAAACAAGCACCTAGGGCATGGTATATAAAAATTGATGATCGCCTATTGCAGCATGGATTCACTCGTAGCCCCTCAAATACAAATTTGTATATCAAGAAGGTAGGAATAGAGATTGTCATTCTGGTTTTGTATGTAGATGATCTTGTGATCATAGGAAGTTCTGACAATCTTTTAGATGATGTAAAGAATGATCTGAAGAAATCCTTCGACATGAATGATTTGGGGCTACTTCACTATTGTCTTAGCTTAGATATGTGGTAGAAGAAGAATCATATCTTCATCTCCCAGATGAAATATGCCAAGACACTCCTGGAAAAATATGGAATATCAGATTGTAAAACAATGTCCACACCTATGGAAAAAGGTTTGCAATTATCTAGATTCTAGGATTCACCGCAGGTAGATGGCACTCACTACAAGAAGCTTGTGGGGAGTCTTATTTACTTGACTTATACCAGACTGGATCTTTTCTTTGAAGTGAGCTATCTCACCAGATTTATGCAGGAGCCGAAGAAATGTCATTAGATAGAAGCAAAGCATGTGTTGAGATATGTCCAAGGTGGTTGACTTTAGTCGGAGTATCAGAAGAACACTTAGTTCTTCTTACATGGATATGAGACTCGAGACTATACGCAGATCCGTTGATGACAAGAAATCCACTTCAGGATATGTTTTTCATCTAGGATTTGGACCTATCTCATGGATTAGCAAGAATCAAACTGTTGTTTCCCTCTCATCCACCGAGGTGAATACCACGTCGCACGAGGAGCTATGTGCGAAGTAATTTTGTTACATTGCATTCTTGCAGATATAGGGATTATCAAGAGAAATTTCCCATCATTCACTGCGACAATCAAGGTGTGTTGAAGCTTGTAAAGAATCCTATTTTCCATGAACAAAAAAGCATATTGAGGTTGAATGTCACTACATTTGTGAACAGGTCTTGAACCACCAAATTCAGCTCCGATCGCCCTACCGATTTTCAAGTTCTGAGATATTCTCATCAAGCCTCTCAAAGAACGTGAAGTTTGATTTGTTTAGGGGGTACATTTGTAAGAGCAATGTATTAAGGGGGGGAATGTTATTTTAGTTAATATTTGTTAGTTAATACATTGTCTCCATGTAGCATATACGGTTTCTTCATAACCGTATAACTACCTTCCCATCGCATCATCTGTGCTCAAGTGCCTATATATTGGGCTTGTTGTTTTGTTATAATAGATAGCAATCATTTAATCTTCTCTCGAGCGCCATCATCCCTTATGTATACTTTTTTATGGACATCATTCCACAAAAAAACAACATCAAGAGGAAGAGGCCAACAATATGTCGAGGCATTGGGAGATTCCCATTTCGACAAGGATGCTCATTCATCACCTCACCCTAAAGTGTTTTAATTGGTAAAAAGACTCGAGACGTAATACCCCTAATATTCAATATTAGTATTTTTTGTACATTTTACCCTTTACCATTTACCATTTTTAGTTAACATGTTGTAGGGGCTTCGGACTATCCTCTGCATTTATCACTACCACAGTTTGAGATAGATACTGATATTCTAAACTACCTCCTCTCACCATTTAATCCAAAAGTAGATAGATAATTCACTTTAACTTTTCTAGATGTACATACATTCACATTCAGTTGTGATCCACCAGATATTCATCGATTGAAAATCCTTCCTTTTAAATATTTCAGCCTTGTTACAACAAAATCCACTTTGATCAGAAGATGATAAGTTTTTTTTCAAATCCTATTACAATTTCTATGTTGATGGTATGTGTTTTAATTTTTCTAAATTTTAGTTTTATTTAGAAATTTGATTTTGAAATAATTATGGTTAATTATGATTTAATGACTTTTTGCAGCAAATGTCAACTAATCAAGATGAGGAGTTGACGTGTAAGGAGTTGCACATAGTTTTCTTGTTTCTATGATATGTTTTTTTAAAGGGAAAATTATTCTGCAGGGTAAGCAAACATATATTTCCCACATATTATAATCTCACAATGATCCGCAAGAAAAAAATTAACTAGGGAAAATACTTATCAAATAAGATACAAGTTGATATTACCAATATTGTAGTTGTTGAAAAACCAATTATTTGTTTAAAAACTATATCCTTTCATGTTATTTCGAGGAATATTATAATTTAAAATATGAACCCACTCCTATTTCCATGAATGACCGAGATAAAGCATATGTCAATTCCAATTAAAGAACAATAGGTTAATAAATTATATTTTGATGTTAGTAATATTATTCACTTCTGTTAAAATTTATATTTAGATGTTACTAGAACATTATTAACTTCTTCTTGCCTCTATACCTGATGTAGAAAATGTTTTTGGATGCCATTCCACAAAAACCTAACATTAAGATGAAGAGGCCTACAACATGCCGAGGCATCTAGAGATTCTCATCCAACATGCATGCTCACTCATCACCTCACCCTCAAGTGTTTCCATTAGTAAACAAATCGAGATCTAATACCCATAATATTCAATATTGGTTTTTCTTAAATTTTACCCTTTACCATTTACCATTTACCATTTTGATTTAACATGTTACAGGGACTTTGGACTATCCTCCACATTTATCACTACCATCATCACCCATTCAAAAATTATGTCTCATGCATGTATTCAATCATAACAAGTGCAACATCCTTCTCCACCACTCCAATCACCCATAGGTCCAAAGTAATCATTTCAAACTTAGATACGAATGGTATAGGTTCACTTTTAGAAAGGTAGAAAATTGTTTCGTTTGTAATTTTGAAAATTTTTTTATATAAATTACTACCGATATTTTCAAAAATTCGATTGTATGTTCCATTACATCCCTATCTATTCTAAAATGACAACAATACAACCACTCTGATTTAAAGTTCCAACAAGAGGAATAAATACGACTAGTAAATGCATGACACTTCTAGCCCCCTGTGGGATAATAAACATTCCTTCTGAATTTCCCAATCTCTATTGGTGGTGTTCACAAGTATAACGGGAAAATCAATTTCAAATAAAATTAACTTGAATGAATAGTTTTGGGCATTGATAGAATAGATCCAATAGGTTTATTTGATACACATCATATGATTCGGGCCCATAGGTGTGTTTCGAGTTTTGATGTATTGATTTTAACATTGATACATATACATTTCTTGTCAATTTTTAATTTTTAAATCGCTTCAACTTTTAATATTTGAAGTTATTTTATCACATATATAGGATTATAGTGCATAGTGGGAACAAGAAGAAACACATATACCTCAAGCCTATAGCCCCTATCCTCTCCATCATCCTCTTTAGATAGTGACCATTGACTATATTTTTAATGATAGTTTGATTGCTAATGACTGTGAAGCCCATGTCTAAGAATATGTTATTCCTACTCTAAATCAGCTCAAATAGTAGGAGTTAAGGGATAAAGTTTTAATTATGGAGATAAAGAATCATTTTCATAACCTTATCCAAGGTAATATTTTATATGTTGCAGTCCAAAATCATTTGGATAAGATTGATGTCTTACTCAACAAAGAAAAAGGAACGAATGCAACATATAATAATAGTTACTAATACAATGTTTTAGATAAAGTTTTGAATAAATTAGAAAATATCAATGCTGAAGCCAGACATATTACAACAAATGGTCAAAGGAAAATATTTGGTGGGAATTGTAAATGTTGAAAGAGATAAAGTTGTTGTAAGTATTATGAATTATAAGTTACAACATTCAATTTTAAATAATATTTTTTATTACTTTAAATTTTTAATAATATGTTTTAATTGAGCTAATTTTTTTATTGTAGTTGAAATATGAAAATTTAAAAATTCAAGCAAAGGTGCTCCAAGTTCACTTGGAAATAGCTAAGAAAATTTTATCCATAACAATGCATCTTAAGAAGACTATTATTTTTGTTTAACAAGAAAAAAAAATACTCAAGCAAATTATTAAAGAGAAAGCCATGGATGTGGCTATTTTTTTCAAGAAAAAGGAAGCTACATATCCTTCTTTTTTGCTATCCCATGGAGATGCTTCAAAGGAAGATGAAACAATTATTAAGAACTTAAATATTACTGTGGAGGATCTTGTGAATTCTAGAATTCTTAAAGCAGGGAATAGAGCAGCGATTAGGAGAAGTGATGCAGAAGTTGCAAAATAAATGGAAAAGAAAAGTGAGTTTGGGAAAGTTAATTTTTAGCATATACTACAAGTGCAATTGTATTTATTGAAATATGTTTACAAAAATTAAATCTTGAAAAATGTTCAAATTGAAACTAAAACTTGAATGTTGAATATTTGTTTGAATTGAAGAATGTTTAAATTTGAATATATGTTACAATGGTTTACATGTAATCTAATTCTTTACACATATTATCTTGCAATTTGGAATTTATATTTTTCTATATATAGAAATTCTAGATTGTGAATTATAATGATATCAAAATATGTATGGAATGCATTTTCTTTAATGTTGAAAGTTTAATTATTTACAATGCAATGTTTTTCATGGAATATCATTTTTTTACACGTAATTTAATTGACTACCTCATTTCACATGACCTGAGTACCTTCAATATTTCATGTTTCCATAAATACACAACTATTGATATAAAATATTAATGAAGCAGACTGATGTAATGATTCTCTTCCAGCTAATACAACAAAATATTCTTCTCTCTACTTGTAAAATTTGAACTTGTAACATGTTTCTTCACATTACCTTTCTAACCCTTCTTAAAATCGTCAAGAAGAATCACATAACAATTTTTACTTAGAAAGAATCACCTTTGCTTGCACCGTTGCAATGGTTTTCATGGAATCTCATTTTTTAAACGTATTATCTTATAATCTAGAATTTATATTTTGTTATATATATAAATTCTAGATTTTTAATTCTAATGATATCAAAATATGTTTGGAATGCATTTTCTTCAATGTTCAAAGTTCAATAATTTATGTAAGATGAATGAATAAAATTGTGTTTGATTCATTACACTTTATTTATTAGTCTTACATCTAACTATAATATTTAATAAATAGTATCCCAAAAATTCATGTCACAAACACTACATCAAAGTGTTCGAAATACCAAAATAAATAAAATAGGGTTATGATAACTCCAAGTAAACGTTTAATGTAACTCTAGATGGGATGAGAATGTATACTAGTGAAAAATATGAAATCCTCCTTCGCATTGAGATAGATGACCTAAAAATAAATAGAAATCAACCCAAAAAATGGATTAGTAGATAGATGGGTGGGTTTCCAGAAAATGCTAGTCTCGAAAAGTGAGAGCTTGTTAGGATGGATGTCAACCCACATTCTTGATAAAGAAATGATAAAATATTGAATGATTGGATGTAGCAAGATATGAGATAAGATAGAAACTTAAATGTAATGAAGATAAAGTAAAATAGATATGATTCTAATTTCTAATCTAAGAAAATTAAATCAAACTTGTGCATGTCAAAGAAACGTAAGTGTTATGAATGCAATACCCACTTGACGGAGACTGGAGAAAATCAACTGTAATTTTAGAACATTGATAGAAAATGGATATTGAAGGCCTTGCAAAATAGTGTTATGAAAATGCATGTCACAAACACAACATCAAAGTAGTTTGAAAATACCAAAATACCAATTAAATAAAACATGATTATTATAAATAATTGTATTTGAATAAATGTAATTTGATACCTGTAACATCTTAAATGATAACTAGAGTTGAAACAATCCATTTTCAATAGCCTCCTCATAGTCAATATTTACATCTACAGAGTTAGAGGATGCACCAAATCTAGTCTCATTACAATTGTATTACATATAATTATAAACAATTATATTTGAATCTATTAATATGAAATTGAATACATAACAAAATTAAAAAACATATGTGACAAAAATAAATGTAAGGTGATACCTATCAGATTTGAAATAATATTTAGAGCTGAAATAATCCAATTTTAATAGCTTCTTCATAGTTGATATTTACATCTACAGAGTTAGAGGATGCACCAATTCAAGTCTCATCATTGATAAAAGTTGTATTTGAAGTTGTATTATCAACATCTCTTCTTTAAACAAGGGAATTCCAATGTGTAATTTCTCTGTCAAATGGATTTGTGTCTAGGGATTAGCACAAAACATACAACCTCATACAATTTTCTAAGTTTTTATCTAACTTGTTTCTTCATTTTTATTTTAAAAAAGATAAAGCAAAGAAATATCTTTCATCCTCCAGAGATCCTAATATAATTGTTTGACATAACTCATATAATAAAAAATATTCACCGATATCTTGTCATAACCCATTAATTTGGTATATTTTTAACCAGAGCCTTGTAATTGCACCAATCTCTAGAGGTTCATTTAAATACTAATATTGGCTAACCATTTTTGTTATAAAATAAGATGATTGATACTTTATTAAGTCAATATTTAGTATACCTTTAATTTTGATACCATTGACCTCTGATGTCTTGGTGAAATGATCCATTATCGTACCAAAGGATTTTTGAAATAGCTTACATATGAAATCTACATGACCACCTTTAGTGTTCCAAAAATTTTTATTCATCACTTCCATAGCTTCAAACATTTCATCTTTTCTGAAAATCTCTCTTATTTTGGATGTTAATGATTGTTTAATTTTTTAAGTTTTATTTCTGCATCAATGATAATAGAATCAAACAGAACAAGTCACATGAACTTCTTTTCTTTATGATATGGTAATATCTTGATGTTTTATCAAACTTTGTTGTAGTATCTCACTCTCATTAACATTGATACAAAGGTAATCATGTATATTAGATATCAAATAATTATTGGTATTTTTAACATTAAATACAACTTTTGAGTTATCAAAAGAAAATGTATCAAAAATTTGTTCTTAAAATTACATGACATCAAAAGATTTACATACATGCTTTCTCAACCGAATAAAATAAACAATAAATATGGATCTCTCTTATGCATGATTCATCAATGTATTGATAGCCTTCAACATTGGTAGAATGAAAACTAATATAAGAAATGTTTCTAGATTCATTAAACATAACAACAAATCCTTAGCCTTGTTAACTTCATGACAATATTTGTGCATCAAACTAGCCAATGATGGATACTCATAAATTCCTCATGCAGGCTCATACAAATAAATTCACCTTATATAAACATCCTTTAGAAGTTTTCTACCATCTATAATTTCAATTGTAAATTTTTGAAACTCAATTTTTCACTTTGGACTGGTTGACATATAGGAATGCAATTCTGTGATAAGGTTTTCAAATTTTGCAACATTTTAAAAGTTGTTAACTATTTTATATACTAAATTCATTTTGTGAGCCATCCAATGAATTGTAAGCATATAAGGGGCTAATGTTGTTTACAATCAAACACACAACCTAGTTCGATGACCCTCTATAAGTGATGCACTATTTACACCAACACATACCAAATTTGTAACAATTTCATATTTATTCATGCTAGAAATATATTTCAACTTAGAAATAACTATTTTATATAGATTCTCGACATTTCAATTTTTAATCATTTTTCGTACACAAACCGATGCGGTTTCCTAATATAATTTTCAAAAGTATAAACATAGATACATACCCATGAGGTTTTGTCAACTTTTGTTACTTCATCAATTCATAGAGAGGTAAACATTACATTTTCACACTCTCTTTCAAATCTTCCTCTTCAATCATTGGAACAAATTTAGCCATTTCCCATGCACTATTGTCTAACCAATGAGATTGAGGAATGTTTTGCATTCAATTATATTGAAACAAAATTTTTAAATCAATGAAATTTGAAATAATTCTTCCCTTCTTAAGGATGTGGAATATGGTAGCTATATACTTTTAGTATGAAAAATTGATTGAATCACCTTACCAATTTGTGATTTTATTGTTTCTCCCTTTCCTATGATAAGACTGTGTCTTTTTTACTTAGCTTCATACTCTACGTTGCATATTCAACAAGCATACATTATTTTACACATTTCCATCTATGTGTTTTTATATTCTAGCCATCCTCCTGTTGTACAGTCACATATTTTTTTCCATAATATTTTTCAATTGTGTCCAACTTCAATTCAATTTTTTTATTTATTTCCCATTTTCCAAGTACATTTGTAGATGTACGTTCAGATGGGATATCTTCATAATTATTTGGATCTACAGGATCAATAAAAGATAATTTGGTAGCCAATGCGAACTTACATTTCCTACCTTGTGTCCACATATTATTGTTTTCTTTCAAAGTTTTGATTTTACGACCAAATTTTTAAGAATATCACGATAATCTAGTTTCCTCTTTCATGAAAAAATATTTTCATTTGATTTTGGTTTTACATTTTTTGAGTATTTGATATATCTTGATCCTATCCTTGTTTCACCTTGATAGAAATATATTCAAGCTCTTGCATATAAACAATAATATCTTCAAGCTCTAACATATCGATAGGAACATCTTGAAGCTCGATCATGTCGTCATCATAGGTATCATTTGGATGATTATATTGTGTTAAATCCATGTCTAAATCAATAATACCTTCCACACATTTTATACTCTTATTAATTTTAGTGGTAGTTGTATGGGTACTAGTGGTAGTTTTATTGGTAGAAATAGAGTTTCCAAAATATTTTTAAAATGTTGAATTTTGAGATATTTATGTTAACTTTTGGGTCATTTGAGCACTAGCAGATTCCATTGAGTACTTGATTTGGGAACTGACCACCCATTTGGAGTTTGAATTTGAACCCTTTTCATGCATCACTAATCCTTGTCAAACATCAGTCTCGACGCTAAAACTTTCTCATGTATGAGTGGAATTTGAATCTTTATGCATCACTAAACCTTTTTCACGCATCGGTAGGAATTATTTGTGCGTCAATAATCTTGGTCACACTACAACAAATGTTGTCAATTTTAGTTCAATTTTTACATGTCAACAACCACTCTTATTGCATGTCAGTAACCCTTATTTTTTCTGTGTCATAAACCCTTCCTTGTCGCACGTTAGTAACTCATCCTTGTCTCACATTTGTTAATCTTACTTTTCATGTGTCATCTAGCATTTATTATCAATCATCTTTAAATTATTACTTGTCACACATCTTAAATAATCAATCTCATCCACACCGTGGTCGCATCTACAATATAATTTACACTTATTTTCATTCATTCGATGGTACTTGCAAGTTCACACGGAACTTGATTACTATTCATATTATACCTTACTAATAAGATATTAATATAATATTCGATGAATTTCCTATGTTTATATATGATTAGTTTTAATAGTAGGTGAAGATGAACCGTAAAAAAATTACACTGGAAATTTTGAGGTGAATGGTACACATACCTAATCCAAAAATTCTCCTTTTCAAATTTTCCTAATATGGAATATTGAACAAATTACTTATATTTTCCACAGAAAAATTCCTGCATTGACCTATAAATGATCTCTACTAGCACATACATTCAACTTACAATTTAGTTCCATAACACCCTCCTCATAAAAAATAGTTTATTTGATGTAGAGATTATGATAATACAAAATTTAATACAACAAATTGGATTGTAAATTAGTTATTTATTCTAAAACATCTATAAAATGATTGTATACAAATTTAAACCCTAGGAGGCCCAATTATACTAATTTTACTAATAAATCTACTACTCTAGTTCATTATCTTAGAATGAAAATATGACAAGTTGTAACTTATAAAATTTTATTAATATGGTATTATATCATTTTTATATATTACGAAACTATAACAAACAATATTTGGCAAAAAAACACTTTCAATTATGATCTGATGGATTTCCATACACTTTGCTAGATCTTCTATATTATCATAGGGTGGGATAAGGTTGAAAAAGGTTAGGGAGTTTGATTTTAAATATCCTAAATTTAATTTCCTAAGAGTTCATAAGTTATTTAAAGACACTCAATTTTTTCTTACCTTGCAATAATTGTATTCAATAAGATTCAATATGTTGCAAAATGAAATTCAAGAAGTTCACATGCCTTATTTATTGATGCAGGAGCATCAACTTAGGAAAGTAAGATATAAAATTTTTGGTTTAGAGAACCTTAGGTGTGTGGTTTTATGTCTATAGAAGTGTTTGTAGGTGTTTAGGTTCTTAGGATTTTGATTTTTTATTTTTTTTTTTATGCCCAAAATCAAAATTTTAATTTGTAAATTGGAATTGGGAAATTTTGGATTATTAGTATGTTTTTTTGTCATCTAAATGGTTCATGCTAGTTTCTTAAACAACTTTTCATTTGTTAATAACTTGTTTTAAGTGAGCCTATGTACCAAATGTAAAAATTTCTCAAGAATTAATGTTTTCCTATGTCATGCATATTAGGTTCTTGAATCAAAAAGTTAGTTTTAATGGAAATACAAAAACGTTTATGTATTGGTTTGAAGGAGAGTTAGTTAGATAATTTTCTCAAGGAAAAAATTGTATGTAGAGAGAAATTTGACTATGTAATCAAATAAAACAAGGAGAAAATGCTTTGATTCTAAAGAAGATTGTCTAGAGAACAATATCATCATAGAAATAAAATTAAAGTGCATACTTTCAAAGGAATTTTTTTTTAGTGTAGACATCTATGGAGAAGGATTTTACACTATCCTCAAGATTTTTGTGTGGATTTTTAAGTGAAATTACAATGTCTCATCTATCTTTCTCATAAGTATATTGTGGAAGCATGTTCCCTACCTTGTTCGGTAAGGTTTTATAATATTCTTAGTTATTGTTTCGTAATGTTCATCTAAATTGATTTCACATGAAGGTGATAGGGACCAATATAGACTTGCAGATAATTTTTTAATGTTTGAATTTTAGTTGCATGTCATTTGGAAGTGTTTCATCCTTCTCGGGTTGTCTAGAAACCATAGTTAGGGTTTAGAAAAAAGGTTATTTGAAGGAACAAAACACCATTTCATGATATTAAACCTTGAGGAAAAATCCTAAGAAATTCATTTTAAAATTTTATCCATTTTTTCAGTAACTTTATCAAAAACTTCCCATTTCGTGACAATTCCATAATAGGCATGTATGTGTTATTGAGCGACCTAATTACAAAACTTATTTAGCGAATTTTGGGAGTAAAATAGTGATGAAGCCCTAAAATATGTTAAAACATAAGTTTGGTCAAAATGGTATCCTTAAAGGTATTTTAACTCATGTAACCATTTATCATTACTTCTTAATAATAATACTTGATGATTTGAAGGGATATAATCCTAAAAACAGATTTGAGAAAAATAAAGATATAAGAACTCTAATTTTTACAATTTATTCTTTTTATTTACATAAATTTTAATATTAGAGTAGCGTGATATAAGGAATCAAGTACAAGAAGTGAGATACATAAGAAAAAGTGAAAATGTCAACTAGAAGAATAGTTAGAGGAGGTGATAGAAGAGGCACTCAAGTTGGAGATGTCATCATGGAAGAGTTGAGAAACATGAGATTTAATTTTGATACAAGGTTAACATCAGTGGAAGATAATTATAGGATAGGAATCATGACATATGATATGAATGATAGGAATAAGAATAGCCACAGAGAGAGATAGAAGATCCTCGGGAAAGTGAAATTGATAGGTTGTTTAAAGTGATTATAGGATAGGGATAATAATTTTTGAAAT